>CM069236.1:11597308-12150247 GCA_035582765.1 Acer negundo | reverse complement strand
AAAAAACATGGGTTGTTATGTGCGCTACACACGAACCTCAAATCCACTAATTTGAATGATGTTTACAACCAAGGTTGACCCCAACCTCTCACGATCTATAACCCGCCACTACTACCCATACACCTATAAAAGTGGACCTAATCCAATTTGCTTGCACCACTCACCGGTAGTCACAAGACTCACTTCTTAATGAAGAGAATAAACAACTTAGTGTGAATAACATGATATTCAAAGAGCAAGTAATGATAGTTTAAACTAAATGCCTATCTAGGATGAAAGATGATAATAATCACAATCCTAGAGATCAATCTTTGCTATATGACAATGTCATAATCTTAGCTATCAAAGATTAAACAATCCTAAAAAATAGCTATCAAAATACAACTCTCAAACAATCAACACAATTATCTCAATCTTGTCAATAGAATATGTTCTATAAGCATACAAGTAACAAATGGTCTTGGTAGAATTTGGGATGGTTGGGATCCGAGAATTCTCACAATCACTAAAATTAGTGAAACGGATCAGATTATTCATTGTAATGCTTGTATCATGGATACTAATGATCAGTTTTGCATCTCATTTGTTTATGGTTCTAATAAGGACAGATCAAGAAGAGCTCTTTGGCAAAGTTTGTGCTCAAACCAGCAAGGTTCCCCGTGGATTGTACTTGGAGATTTTAATGTCTTTAGGAGGATTGATGAGTCAATTGGGGGCTGCTCCAGAATTACCGTTGCTATGGAGGAATTTGTTGATTGTCTTCAAGTTTCGGAGCTTGATGATCTTTGTTTCTCGGGCTTTCTTCACACATGGTACAACAAGAGAGGTGATGGTTGCATCTCTAAGAAATTGGATAGAGTTCTTGTCAATAATGAATGGCTTGTCAAGTTTGGGCATTCAGAAGCAATGTTCCTTCCTCCTAGCATTTCGGACCATTGCCCATCCGTGGTCAAGCTCGGGTTGCCAGGTAATAAGAAAAACTACCCTTTCAAGTTTTTCAATTTTCTAACAGATAGAGAGGACTTTCTCCCCTTGGTTAAGACCGTTTGGCAGGAGCAAGTTCATGGCACTATGCAATACAAGCTTTGCTCTAAGCTCCGTATTTTGAAGAAGGCTCTAAAGACCTTTAACAATAACAAGGTGGGAGATGTGTCAATTAAATCGATTGAAGCTAAGGCTGCCCTAGATGCTTGTCAACTCCTTCTTGATCTGCATCCCCTTGATACTAACCTCAGAATTCGGGAAAAATTGCTTATAAACAGCTACACTTTGACTCTTCAGGCTGAAGATGACCTCCTCAGGCAAAAATCTAGAATCCAATGGCTCAAGGCTGGTGACCGTAACTCTTCCTACTTCTTCAAAGCTATCAATGGTAGGAGGAATAGAAGCAAGATCCACTCTATTTTTGGAGATGATGGCTCATTGATTGAAGGTGACATTCCGGTTAAGAATGAAGTTATTCGTCATTTTCAGAATATTCTTGGTTGCACTATGCCCACTAGACATGGTATTGGTACTTTGAGCAATATTATTGATAATGTCATCTCCAATGATCAAGCTGATTTAATGGATAGAGATGTCACTAATGATGAGATTTGTGATGTTTACTTCTCTCTCCACCATAACAAGGCCCCTGGTCCCGATGGCTTCAACACTCATTTTTTCAAGAAAACTTGGGACATTGTTGGTGAAGATGTGATTAATGCTATCCAGGAGTTCTTTAGATCTGGTCATCTTCTTAAGGAACTCAATGCTACGATTATTTCTTTGGTCCCTAAAGTCCCTAATCCTTCTATGATGAAAGACTTTAGACCTATCTCTTGTTGCAACACTCTCTATAAGATCATTGCCAAGATCATTGCCAATAGGATTAAGCCTTGTCTACAGGATATTATCAGCCCTTCTCAATCGGCTTTTGTGGCTGGTATGACCATTGGGGACAACATCCTTCTTGCACAAGAACTTATGAGGAATTATCATACGGATATTGGCTGCCCTAGGTTGGCTCTCAAAGTGGATTTGATGAAGGCCTTTGACATGGTGGACTGGGGCTTCTTACTTGAAACTCTTGCTGCTTTTCACTTTCCTCCTAGGGTTATTAAGTGGATCAAAGCCTGCCTTACTACCCCCAAGTTCTCTATCTCTTTAAATGGTGAGCTAGCTGGTTTCTTCTCCGGAAAAAGGGGTCTTCGGCAAGGGGATCCTATGTCTCCCTACCTCTTTGTTATTGCTATGGAAGTTCTATCTAAAATTCTGGCCAAGCGCATTGCGGACTCTCATAGTTTCAAGTTTCATTGGAAGTGTGATAAGATAAAGCTTTCCCACCTTTGTTTTGCTGATGACCTAATTATGCTTTGTCATGGCTCCCCTTCTTCAGCTCATGTCCTTAAGGCTGCCCTTGATGAGTTCTCCTCACTTTCGGGCCTCCTTACTAATCATGTCAAGAGCAACATCTTCACTTCGGGTTTATCCTCTACTACAAATCAGCAACTTATTAATCTCTTTGGTTATACAGTGGGTTCTCTTCCCATTTGTTATCTTGGTATTCCGATTATCTCTACTAAGCTTTGTCTTCGTGATTGATCCTCCCTTGTGGATAAAGTCTCGGGTAGACTTTCTTCTTGGCTGAACCGTGGTCTCTCTTATGTCGGGCGCTTACAGCTAATTGTCTCGGTCTTGTCAAGTTTACAAGTCTTTTGGGCTAGTTATCTTTGTCTCCCTATCAAGATTTTGAAGATTATTGAACGAAAATTCAGAAGTTTCTTGTGGAAAGGGGTTGATGGTGACAGTAAGGGTGCTAAGATTTCTTGGTCTGATATTTGTCTCCCTAAGAAAGAGGGTGGTCTTGGAATCATGGACCTCTCTTCTTGGAACAAGGCCTTGATGATTAGGCATCTTTGGATTCTTATTTATGGAACGAATAATCTCTGGTCTTCTTGGATCAAAGCCTATCACCTAAAAGGTTGTAACATATGGGAGGCTAAAGCTCCTAATATCTGCTCTTGGAATTGGAGAAAACTCCTCCATCTTCGGCCTATTGTTCGTCCTTTAATTCAGCACTTCATTGGCAATGGTTCTAGTACCTCCTTATGGTTTGACAATTGGCATCCGAATGGTCCTCTCCTTTTGAAATGGAGCCCCCGTGTGGTCTATGATTCCGGCCTCCCTATCAACGCAGAGACTAATACCATTGTTCTTGGTGATTCTTGGAGATGGCCAGTTGCTATGTCCATTGATCTTGTTGAAATTAGAAGTCGAATGCCTACTTACAATCCTAACTCCGATCTAGAGGATAGTATTCGGTGGCTCCCTTCTTCCAATGGTATTTACTCTGCCTCTTCTGCTTTGGCTTCTCTTAAAGCCCCTCACCCTCTTGTTCCTTGGTTCAAGCTGGTTTGGTTCCCTCAAAACATTCAGAGAATGAGTTTCATCCTTTGGATGGCTGTTAGAGGTAGGCTCTCCACCCGTGACCGCATTCATAAATATGACCCTAGGGCTGTTACTACTTTTGTTCTTTTTAACTCCCATCTTGAATCTCATGCTCACCTTTTCTTTAAGTGTTCTTTTAGTAGAGCCATTTGGACTCAACTTCTGAATTATTGTGGGTCTCCTTGGAATGGCCTTGGTTGGAATGCTTTTATTGCTTGGGCTTCTGCCCATTGGAGAGGGGACACCCCTATTATTGTCACAAAGAAGCTTTGTCTTGTTGTGGCTTTTTATCATATTTGGAGAGAGCATAATTGTAGAATTTTTGAAGGCACCAAAAAGTCTAGTTCGGTTGTTGTTCGCACAATTATTGACACCATTTGCTGTCGGCTCTCCTCTATCAATCTAAAGGATCACCCGCTTATTACTTTGAATTGGATTGTTAACGCTAATTAATTTTTTTTTTTTTGCTTTGCTCTTTTCGTTGAGCTTGTTTTGAGCCCTTTACGAGCTCTTGTTTCTTGTTTGCTCGTGCGTTTGTGCTTGTTTTGAGCCTTTGTTTAGCTCTTACTTTGCTTCCTGGGGTATGCCCCTTGTATTTGTACATTCTTTCTCTTTTTCTATGATACTATTTACTTACCCAAAAAAAAACAAAAAAACAAAAAAAAAAAAAGAGATTGTTTGTTAAGAAAGACACAAAATATATGTGATATTAGTGACCAACTTACCAAGCTAAAAGTGTTGAATAAAAACCAAGCCTGAATGTCACCTAGATGATCATGGATGATGCTAGATGATGATTTGATGCACTTGGATATGTGTTTGAGTAAACAAATGAGAGTTCTTTAGTGATTTTTTCTTTTTGGAAAAATGCTAAGTCAAAATATGATTTGGACTCTCTTTAAAACCGACCTAAAGTCAAAGTAGCATATATATATATATATATAGGGTGACAAATTGATGATACGTCGGTTTGCAAAGTTTTCAAAAAAATTACCTTGACAGCCTTACACTCGCTATACGTAGGGCGGTTGTAAGGCGGTTCACCTGGAAAATGAAGAACATGTTCTTCAAGACCGCTCTTTGCGTAGGGCAGTTTTCAGGAGAAATGGAGGCGATTGCTCTCGGGATTTTGAGGACCACCTTACACCCGTTCTGCGTAGGGCAGTTTACATGCGATTAAAACAATTGGCTTCCGGATGGTCCTCTTCTTTTGAAATAGAGCCCCCGTGTGGTCTATGATTCCGGCCTCCCTATCAACGCAGCGGGTAATACCATTATTCTTGGTGATTCTTGGAGATGGCCAGTTGCTATATCCATTGATCTTGCTGAAATTAGAAGTCGAATGCCTACTTAAAATCCTAACTCCGATCTTGAGGATAGTATTCAGTGGCTCCCTTCTTCCAATAGTATTTACCCTGCCTCTTCTGCTTTGGCTTCTCTTAAAGCCCCTCACCCTCTTGTTCCTTGGTTCAAGCTGGTTTTGTTCCCTCAAAACATTCCGAGAATGAGTTTCATCCTTTGGATGGCTGTTAGAGGTAGGCTCTCTACCCGTGACCGCATTCATAAATATGACCCTAGGGCTGTTACTACTTGTGTTCTTTATAACTCTCATCTTGAATCTCATGCTCACCTTTTCTTTGAGTGCTCTTTCAGTAGAGCCATTTGGACTCAACTTCTGAATTATTGTGGGTCTCCTTGGAATGGCCTTAGTTGGAATGCTTTTATTGCTTGGGCTTCTGCCCATTGGAGAGGGGACACCCCTATTATTGTCACAAAGAAGCTTTGTTTTGTTGTGGCTGTTTATCATATTTGGAGAGAGCGTAATTGTAGAATTTTTGAAGGCACCAAAAAGTCTAGTTCGGTTGTTGTTCGCACAATTATTGACACCATTCGCTGTCGGCTCTCCTCTATCAATCTAAAGGATCACCCGCTTATTACTTTGAATTGGATTGTTAACGCTAATTAATTTTTTTTTGCTTTGCTCTTGTTTGTTGCTTGCTCTTTTCGTTGAGCTTGTTTTGAGCCCTTTACGAGCTCTTGTTTCTTGTTTGCTTGTGCGTTTGTGCTTGTTTTGAGCCTTTGTTTAGCTCTTGCTTTGCTTCCTGGGGTATGCCCCTTGTATTTGTACTTTCTTTCTCTCTTTCTATGATACTATTTACTTACCCAAAAAAAAAAATATACCAGTGGCACCGCTCTACGAAGGGCGGTCAAGAGCAATTTTCTCTAACTGCCTTTCAACCGCCTTACGTAGGGCCATTTTAGGGCCGTTTGACAGAGAGATTGAAATAGCAAAAAAAGAAATCACGGCTGATGATAAAAAAAAGAGAGAAAAAAGAAAGAGATATTGAAATAGCAAAAAAAAGAAATCGCGGCTGTTGAGAAAAAAAAAAACAGAAAGCAAGTGAACTTCTATGCAAACAAAAGTTAGTTAAAAAATGCCTTGTTTTCAAATCAGTAAACTTCTTGACCTAGTGTTCTTGTTTCACTTTTTCAGGACATTGATGAAGTGTCAAAGGCTATCAACATTTTGGTGAAGATTCGAGGACGAATCCTTTTGAAGAGTGGGGGAATGATGAGAATCAAGAAGCATCATCAAATGACCCATTGCTTGTTCCAGTTAGGCCAATTATAAGGGCCAAGATGAACAAAAAAGTATTTAATGGGGGCTGATTCTAATTTCCTAAAGTCCATGTTCGGCCCACATGAAGACCAAATCCGGAACTTCGTGGGCCTTTACAGAGAGCATCTGAAGTTGAATTGTCAATTATAATATGTTTTCGGAAAGTCCAAGACGATATCTACAGATGTTATGAAGATTCCATCCTACAAAAAAGATCACAACAGCCCCAAATTCGGCCATCTATTTTGTTGCGCGTGAGGAACAAGTTAGGGTTTGGATGAGTCTGAAATTTAGGATATTTCATGTTTTATTTATTTTCCAAATAAAGAATCAATTTGTTTTCCAATTGAAGGGCTGATTTTGTTTCCCAAATGAAGCTTTCCAAATAAAGAGCAAATCAACTAGTTGTTAGTTTTAGTCTTTATTTATTTCCTGAATTTGTTTGCATTTATTTTCCTAATTGTAAGTGATGAGAATCAAGAAGCATCATCAAATGATCCATTGCTTGTTACAGTTGGGCCAATTACAAGGGCCAAGAGGATCAAAGAAGTATTTAATGAGGGCTAATTCTGAGTTGCTGAAGTCTAAGTTCGGCCCACATGAATACCAAATCTAGACTGAACTTCGTGGGCCTCTACAGAGAGCATCTGAAGTTAGATTGTATATTATAATATGTTTTCAGAAAGCCCATGACGATCTCAACAGATGTTATGAAGACTCCATCCTCTAAAACAGATCACAACGGTCCCAAATTCGGCTATCTATTTTGTTGCGTGTGAGGAACAAGCTAGGGTTTGGATAAGTCCGAATTTTATGATATTTCCTGTTTTATTTATTTCCCAAATGAAGGGCTGATTTTGTTTCCCAAATGAAGCTTTCCAAATAAGGAGCAAATCAACTAGTTGTTAGTTTTAGTCTTTATTTATTTCTTAAATTGTTTGCATTTATTTTCCTGATTGTAAGACATTAATTGCCGAATATTTTATTTCATTTATCTTTCTTTTTAGAGTTTAGATATTTTTAGTATTTAAGGGACTCATTGATGTATTATTAAGAAGACTTTGGAATGAAATAATTATTTGAGAGAATGTTTTCTCTTTGGTTCTTCATTGAACTATGAACTTCTCAAGGGTTATACCTTGTGGCGTTCAAAACCCTGACTTATCACTCACCTTCTTCTCTTCTTGAGTGTGGCGTCTACAACCTTCTTGATACCGTTGGTTCTTATCTCTTTATAGATAACGGGTCGCGGTCCTTTATTTTCTTTGTTTTTTATAAACTTGAATTTAGAAAACGATCCTTTGAATCCATATGTTGGTTCCGGGTCTCACTATTCTTGGTGAGGTTCATATCAGTTGGTATCAGAGCTTAGGCTTCTAAAATTAGGTTTGATCTATCCCTTTTTTTTATTTCTTTTTTTTTTCCGTGTTATCAAAAAAAAAAAAAAATTGATCAGATTTTGTTTCAAAAAAAAAAAAAAAATGATCAAAAAAAAATTGATCAAATTTTGTTTCAAAAAAAAAAAAAGTTGATTAAATCCGGTATCAAAAAAAAAAAAAAATTGTGCGAGCTCATCAGAGGGTAAAAGCCAAAAATCGAGTGAAACACGAGTATGAGTGCCATCATTTTTGAGAATAAACACGTGAGGGAGTGTTTGTGAGGCTTATTAATTTGTTTTTGCAGGTTAAAAAAAAAAGATGTCTGACGATGCACCAGAAAAGATTGATTTCACGTTTTTGGATGTAAGAAGAGCTCTTAGTGCTCAAGCAAAAGAAGATGATGAGGTACAACGTGTCAATGTCTTTCACACTCAGTGCCATGTTAATGATAAGGTTTGTAGCTTGATTATTGATGGGGGGAGTTGTACTAATATGGCTAGCACTACTATGGTGGAAAAATTGAATTTGACCACTTTGAAGCACCCAAAACCGTATAAGCTACAACGGTGACTAAACAGGTGTTGGTGTCTTTTTCCATTGGGAAGTACAAAGATGAAATCTTGTGTGATGTGGTACCGATGCATGCGAGCCATATCCTTTTGGGGCGACCATGGCAATTTGATAGGCGTGTAACTTATGATGGTTATACAAATAGATACTCTTTTTTACTCAATAAAAAACGAATCACTCTTGTACCCTTAACCCCAAAACAAGTATATAAAGATCAAGTGAGGTTAAAAGAAAAGAGAGATTTAAAAAAGGAAAGTGAGAATTCAAAAGAAAGAGAGACAAAAGAAAGAGAGATTAAAATAGCAAAAAAAGAAATCACAGCTGATGATAAAAAAAAAAAAAAAAAAGAGCCAAAAGATAGCGATATTAAAAGAGAAAAAAAGAAATCATGGTTGTTGAAAAAAAAAAAAGAGAAAGCAAGTGAACTTCCATGCAAAAACAAGTGAGTTAGAAAAGGCCTTGTTTTCAAATCAGTCAACTTCTTTTCCTAGTGTTCTTGTTTTACTTTTTCAGGACATTGATGAAGTGTCACAGACTATCAACAACATTATGGTGAAGATTCGAGGACGAATCCTTTTGAAGAGTGGGGGAATGATGAGAATCAAGAAGCATCATCAAATGATCCATTGCTTGTTCCAGTTGGGCCAATTACAAGGGCCAAAAGGATCAAAGAAGTATTTAATGAGGGCTGATTCTGAGTTGCCGAAGTCCAAGTTCAGCCCGTATGAAGACCAAATCCAGACTGAACTTCGTGGGCCTCTACAGAGAGCATATGAAGTCGGATTATATATTATAATATGTTTTCGGAAAGCCCATGACGATCTCTACAGATGTTTGGTTCTTCATTGAACTATGAACTTATCAAGGGTTATACCTTGTGGCATTCAAAACCCTGACTTATCACTCACCTTCTTCTCTTCTTGAGTGTGGCGTCTACAACCTTCTTGATACCGTTGGTTCTTATCTCTTTATAGATAACGGGTCGCGGTCCTTTATTTTCTTTGTTTTTATAAACTTGAATTTAGAAAATGATCCTTTGAATCCATATGTTGGTTCCGGGTCTCACTATTCTTGGTGAGGTTCATATTAGGGATTTAACCATGTGTTCTTAATTACAACTCTCCCTCGTCGAATTTGTGAGCTATAACCAAGAACTCATTACGTGCAAGAATTATTGAACGAAAATTGTCTCACATTAGTTCCTATGTCGAGTACAATCATACTCATTCAATTGAAAAGTAATTAAGATAACCTATATTCCTATAATGCAATTTAAATTTATAAATTATTAAAACCCTAGACAAGCATCAATTAATTTCCATAGATCAGTACAAGTCAAGAATCTTAACATATAATGAATTGAAGAAATCTAAATATGAATTGATTAATAAAGATATGGAGTTTGAATCATAACATGAGCATTACATAAGTTCACATCGATCCCCTAGTATGGAGTTAGTTACACATGACGATAAAAAAACAAAAGACAGAAAAGAGAAAACCCATTAAGGCCTTCAACGAATTCTTCCAATCTTTGATGATGAAATCTTCTTCGTCTTCGAATCTTCTATGTGTAAATATAGATGAGAGGATTGTGATATGAGTTGTGTTGTGAAATGGTCTGTGGTTCGGAGGGTACAAGAGATAGGGGACGACCCCCTTTGGTGGCTTGGGACCTCACTTTTTGGGATGCCCCGAAATTAGGGTTCAAAGGGGTTTAAATAGGTGTAGATGCTAGGTCATGTCCTTAAACAACAAGGAAATCAATTCCCCTTTAGAACTCTACCTTTTTGGGATTTTATTTCTTTCCTAATCTATCCAAATTGATTACTTATTAAAGAAAGATAAGGATTGATGTCTACTTGCTTTTCAAGACTCTCACACATATCCAAGAAGGTAATATTTCCCGTTCTGAAAACTTGCAAAACAAATCCTGAAAGTATTTGCTAATTTTTTGATTGACTGACTGATCTGACTTTCGGGTACTAAAACGAGTATAACTTCTTCTAGAAATTTTGTATTGATGAGCCGTAAGTTGGGTTGGAAACTAGACTTTTGGGGTTTTAAATTCATAGGTGGCAAGACACATTGTTCAATTGGAGTTGAGAGATATGACCCTCGCAACCTGGCTCATCTGCATTATCTCGGGATATCGCTGTGACTACCGCTGTGAAAGCCACAACGGTCATCAGAGTGGTCTTCACTGTTTCGGAGAGCACTTTGGGTGCCACAGTGGAAACCCATAGCGGTTTGTATGATAGCTGATGGCAAATTGCATAAAAGTCCCTTTAATCTTCCAAAATCACCTTTTTCCTCTAAAACACTTCAAACTTATCACTTGGATCCAACAACCTGAAAATGCTCAAACACACAAATTAAAACCCTAAATAACTTGAGAAAAAAGCAATTGATTGGAAGAATGGGAATCAAAAACATGTACAATAAATGACCGATCACTTACCATTTTACTAAGTTTTACATCTTAAGAGTATTCCTAAGTGGTTAAACATGGTTTTCAAATGATCACATAAATACATTGTTTTGTTGTGCACAAACGGCCACATCATGGACCAATCCCTTGCTTACCGTTTTATTGATTTTAAATCTTAAATGTGTATATAAGTGGTGAAATTTAAAGTGAAATATAAATATCTTTTGTCAAGTACAAAACGGCCTCTTCAAATGCTATGTTTCGTCTTCTTCTTAGTTTCCTTCTTTCTGGGCTTTTGCCTTCCCTGTACGAAAAAAAAAAAACAAATTGTGAGATTTAATATAACTATGAGTCATGACATTTTAAGGTTATTAAAAGTCTTTGAGATTTTGAATACCTCTTAACTTTTATAAACTTTTAAAAAGTCCGTATTGAATACCACATGCCTTTTAAAGACTTTTTTAAACTCTATAAAAGTATGTATCGAATACCACATGATTTTTATAAAGTTTTTTTAAATTCTATAAAAGTATGTATTGAATATCCTATGACTTTTATAAAGTCTTTAAAATCTACATTGAATGCAACCAAATTTTTAATTCCAAAAAAGTCATTAAAAGTCTTTTGAAATCCAAATGGAATACAATCCCCTTTAAATTAAGGATAAATTACAATCAAGCACCCTAACATTTGGTTTATGTGCAACTAGATTGAATTTTATCTAAATTGTATATAAGTACTCTTGTTTTTTTTTGGGTAAATAAATAGTATCATAGAAAAGGAAAGAATAGACAAATACAAGGGACATACCCCAGGAAACAAAGAAACCAGAGCACAAAGGCCCAAAACAAGCTCAAAAACAAGAGCTAAACAAAAGCTTTAGCAAAACAAAAACCCAAAAGAAAGAGCAAACAAACAGCCAACAGCACAATGATCATCTAGAGGTGATATTCCAATTCATAGTAATAAAAGGACAACCCTTCAAATTGATAGAACAGAGCTGGCTACGAATAGTGTCAATAATTGTCCGGGCAACCTCAGCATTAGGCTTTCTAGAGCTCTTAAAAATACGACAATTTCGATCTCTCCAAATAAAATAGACAGCCACCGCAAGATTCAACTTCAGCATTAGGCTTTCTAGAGCTCGTAAAAATACGAAAATTTCGATCTCTCCAAATAAAATAGACAGCCACCGTAAGACAAAGCTTTTTAGTCATAGTGGAAGGAGAGTTCCTGATACGAACCTCACCAAGAATAGTGAGACTCAGAACCAACATATGGATTCAAAGGATCGTTTTCTAAATTCAAGTTTATAAAAAAAACAAAGAAAATAAAGGACCGCGACCCGTTATCTATAAAGAGATAAGAACCAACGGTATCAAGAAGGTTGTAGACGCCACACTCAGGAAGAGAAGAAGGTGAGTGATAAGTCAGGGTTTTGAACGCCACAAGGTATAACCCTTGATAAGTTCATAGTTCAATGAAGAACCAAAGAGAAAACGTTCTCTCAAATAATTATTTCATTCCAAAATCTTTTTAATAATACATCAATGAGTCCCTTAAATACTAAAAATATCTAAACCCTAAAAAGAAAGATAGAGGAAATAAAATATTCGGCAATTAATGCCTTACAATCAGGAAAATAAATGTAAACAAATTTAGGAAATAAATAAAGACTAAAACTAAAAACTAGTTGATTTGCTCCTTATTTGGAAAGCTTCATTTGGGAAACAAAATCAGCCCTTCAATTGGGAAACAAATCGACTCTTTATTTCGAAAATAAATAAAACAGGAAATATCCTAAAATTCGGACTCATCCAAACCCTAGCTTGTTCCTCATGTGCAACAAAATAGATAGCCGAATTTGGGCTCGTTGTGATCTGTTTTGGAGGATGGAGTCTTCATAACATCTGTAGATATCGTCATGGGCTTTCCAAAAACATATTATAATAGACAATCCAACTTCAGATGCTTTCTATAGATGCCCACGAAGTTGAGTCCGGATTATGTCTTCATGTGGGCCGAACTTGGACTTCAACAACTCAGAATCAGCCCCCATTAAATACTTTTTTGATCCTCTTGGCCCATGTAATTGGCCCAACTAGAACAAGAAATGGATCACTTGATGATGCTTCTTGATTCTCATCAGTTCCCTTTCCAATGAATGGAAATCCAATCAATTAAATCATTCCAGCTGAGACCAATCCAAGTGCAACCACACTTGTTCAAGAGTTGAGTCCAAATGGCTTTGCTATACAAACACTCAAAGAAAAGGTGGGCATGAGTTTCATTTTGAGAATTGCAAAGGACACATGTAGCAATAACTTGAGGATCGTAGCACTGAACACGGTCCAAGGTAGAAAGCCTACCTTTAATAGCCAACCATAGGATGAAGCCCATCCTTGGAATATTCTGAGGGAACCACACAATATTAAACCAGGGAACAAGAGAATGATGGGTTCTAAGAGACTCCATAGCCAAAGCAGCATAATAAATACCATTTGGAGAGGGGAGCCACCGAATAATATCATCCAAAATAGAGTTTGGATTGTAAGAAGGCATATGACTCTTAATTTCAGCAAGATCAATTGACATAGCAACAGGCCATCTCCAAATATCACCAAGGACAATGGAATTAACCTTAGCATTGATAGAGAGACCGGAATCGTAGATAACTCGGGAACTCTATTTCGAACAAATAAGGCCATCAGGGTGCCAATCATCAAACCTTATGGAAGTGTTCAAGTCACTACCAATAATGTGCTGAATTAAAGGACGGACTAAAGGCCTAAGATGAAGTAGCTTTCTCCAATTCCAAGAACAGGTATGAGGAGCTTTCACCTCCCACAAAATTGAACCTTTGAGGTGGTAGGCATGGATCCAAGAAGTCCAAAGATTATTAGTGCCATAAACCAGATTCCAAATGTGCCTAATCATTAGTGCCTTATTCCACAAAGAGAGGTCCTTGATTCCAACACCACCCTCTTTCTTGGGAATACAAATATCGGACCAAGCAATTTTAGAACCTTTGCTGCTACCTTCATCCCCATTCCATAAAAACTACGAAATTTCTGCTCTATACCTTTAAGATCTTCTTAGGAAGACTAAGATGACTAGCCCAAAACACTTGAATACTAGTTAAGACTGAGATAATAAGTTGAAGACGACCAGCATAAGAAAGGCACCGATTCAGCCAAGAAGAAAGTCTACTCGAAACTTTATCCACAAGTGGAGAGCAATCACGTAAATTCAATTTAGAAGAGATAATAGGAATCCCCAAATAACGAATAGGAAGAGAGCCAACCGTGTAACCAAAATGGTTGATAAGCTGCTGACTAATTGCGTTGGGCACTCCCGACATGAAAGTGTTGCTCTTAACATGATTAACACCAAGATCTGACAACAAGGAGAACTCATCGAGGGCTGATTTGAGAACAAGAGCTGAATGATAGGAACCATGGCAAAGCATAATAAGATCATCAGCAAAGCAAATGTGAGAAAGCTTAATCTTGTCGCACTTCCAATGATATTTAAAGTTAGAAGAGTTCGTAATATGATTGGCTAAAAGTTTCGAGAGGACCTCCATAGCCATAACAAAGTGATATGGAGACATAGGGTCCCTTTGTCGAAGACCCCTCTTTCCGGAGAAGAAACCAGCAAGTTCACCATTAATAGACATAGAGAACTTAGGAGTAGTAAGGCAAACTCTAATCCAATTTATAACTTTCAAAGGAAACTGAAACGCAGAAAGAGTGTCAAGTAAGAAGCCCCAATCAACCATATCAAAAGCTTTCATCAAATCCACCTTAAGGGCCAACTTAGGCGTACCGTCATCTTTGTGGTAAATCCTCATTAGCTCTTGGACAAGAAGAATGTTGTCACCAATTCTCCTACCTGCTACAAAAGCTGATTGGGAAGGGCTAATAATGCCAGGAAGACAAGGCTTGATTCTATTAGCAATGATCTTGTAGAGAGTGTTACAGCAAGAGATTGGTCTAAAATCCGTCATCTTAGAGGGATTAGGGACCTTAGGGACCAAAGTAAGAATCGTAGCATTGAGCTCTTTAAGAAGAAGGCCAGTACGGAAGAATTCTTGAGCAGCATTAATAACATCATCACCAACGATGTGCCAAGTATTCTTGAAGAAATGAGCATTAAAACCATCAGGACCAGGAGCCTTATTAGGGTGGAGAGAAAAGCAAACCTCACGTATTTCATCATTTGTGACCTCTCTACTCATGAAATCAGCTTGATCAGTGGAGATGGGTTTATCAATAACATTTCTCAAAGGACGAGAACCATGTCTAGAAGGCAAAGAGCAACTAAGAATATTTTGGAAGTGACGAACAACCTCATATTTTATTTGAGTATCTCCTTCAATCAAGGAACCATCTTTTCCAGTAATAGAGAGGATCTTACTTCTATTCCGTCTTCCATTGATAACTTTGAAAAAATAGGAGGTGTTACGGTCACCAGCCTTAAGCCATTGAACTCTAGATTTTTGCCTGAAAAAATCCTCCTCCGTTTGAAGAGCCAGAGTGTAAGAGCTCATAAGCTCCTTCTCTTGAATTCTAAGGCCTTCATCAAGAGGCTACAGATCAAGAAGACTTTGGCAATCAACAAGAGCAGCCTTGGCTTCAATAGATTTAACCGTCAAATCCCCCACCGTATGCTTGTTAAGGGACTATAAAACCTTCTTTAAATTTCGGAGCTTATAGCAAAGCTGAAATTGCATATTGCCATGAAAATTCTCCTGCCAACAACTCTCAACCAAAGGAAGAAAGTCTTCCCTTTCCGTTAGAAAATTGAAAATTTTAAAAGGGCAATTCTTTTTATTACCTTGCAATCCGAGCTTAACCAAAGAGAGGTGTGATCCGAGATGCTAGGAGGAAGAAAAATGGCTTAAGAGTGCTCAAACTTGGCCATCCATTCCTTATTAACAAGAACTATATCCAACTTCTTAGAGATGCGGCCGATGCTTCTCTTATTACACCAAGTGTGGAGAAAACCCGAGAAACGAAGGTCATCAAGTTCAAAAACATAAAGACAGTCATTAAACTCTTCCATAGCTGAGGAAATACAAGATGAACCCCCAATTGACTCATTCACCCTCCTAGAGACATTGAAATCGCCAAGAACCATCCAAGGAGTATCTTGTTGACTAGAGCATATACTATGCCAAAGAGCTCTTCTAGAACTATCAACGTTAGAACCATAAACAAATGAGATATGGAACCTATCATTACCATAAAAAATATGAGGTTGGCAATGAATAATTTGATCAGTTTCAAAAATTTTAGTGATTTTGATGATCCTAGGATCCCAACCAATCCAAATTCTACCAAGATCATGACTATTGTAATTGTCAAGCATTTCCCAATCCATGAAAACAGAATTGACTACAAGAGGCTGATGGATCATACTCACTCTTGTCTCAATTAAACAAACTAGACTAAGCTTGTGGTCAAGTATCATCTTCTTAACTTCTAATTGTTTAGGGGTAGCATTCAAACCCCTAATGTTCCAACAAGCTAAATTAATCATTAAGAGGTTGAAGAGATTTCACCTTAGCTTGCGAGCTATTATCCATTCCTTTCTTTGCAGACCGTTTCTTCTTCTTCTTCTTCTTGTTACTAGAGGACTCTGGAGTGCTAGAAAGCCCTATGATAGGAACCCCATCAATGTTCTTAATCTTTGAGAGCCATAAGGAATGATCCGGAGAGGCTGTGGTAGGAGAGTCATCATCACTACATTCAACAACACTTTCCTTAGAGAGGACACTATTACCATTCTCATCAAGAGTAGAGAACTTGTTAGAGGTATCAATAGCACTCTCCTTAGACAGGGCATTGCATTGATTCTTGATAGGCATGTTGGTAGGATACAAATGAGTCTCAACTTCATAATGACCAGCGACAATGACTTCATCAACATTCAAAAAAGACATGGAAAGAGGAATAGGCTCAATATTCTCACTATGTGAGGGAACAAGGGTTGCATCTCCTCTAGAAAGGATCCCTGAAGATTTGGATACATGAGCTGCATCACCACGATTAACCTTCACCCATTCTTGCTTCACTTTAGAACCATGGTTCTCATCGAATCTGCCTTCCACATGCTTTAGACTTGGGCAAGTTGCAGCAGAATGACCAAACGATTTGCACTCCGGACAAATCTTTAGTCTCCATTGGTATTCAACTAGAATTTCAACACTCTCCCCATTATTGTGATCATCACAATCGCCCATAAGTAAATCAAAAGAATCAACTAACTTGCTAGTAGCATCAATTTCGACACAAATTCTGGCGTACAAAATTCTTTTCATTGATTCAGTTAGGCTATCAGCATAAAGAGGCTTCCCAACAGCACTAGCAATATAGCTTAGCCCCTCTTCAGTCCAATATTCATGAGGAATATTAAAAAACTTGACCCATACTGGAACCTTAGAATAAGATTCTTTCGTTAAAACAAGCCGAGAGTGCCATTTCTTTAGAATAATCATTCTTCCAGCAAAAAGCCATGGACCAGCCTCAAGAACTTTAGAGCAAGAGTCATCGTCTGAGAACTTGAAAAAATAGAACCCTTTTTCATTAGCTAGCACCTCCAAAAGACTATAATTACCCCAAATCCTCTTAGCAATATTGTTAACAAGAGAGAAAGAGAGCTTCTTCTCAATAAAATAACCCACTAAGCAGATCTTCCAAGCCTTACATCCATCTTCAGCAACTTTCACAGGGGGTGCAACACACTTCCTATTACCATTGTTAATAGGCTGATAGAATTTGAGATTCATGAGCATTCGACTAGGACCACCTGTGCTTTAAGAAGAATTATTAAGCACATTGATGTAGCTAACAGGCTTGTTATATAAGTACTCTTGACTTAACCATAGACCGTTAGACTTAATCTAATCTTAACGTCTAAAGGGTATGAATGTCTTTTTACACAAAAAAGAAAATAAATCAATCAACATCTTGTAAAAAAAAAATAGAAATAACTCTAGATATGGTTCTCCAGATCTCCGTTGATATGTTGTTGTTGTTCTTCAACATCTCTGATTTATGCTAAAAAGCAAACCCATCTCTCTCTATCTCTTGGTATATCTATGTCGGTCTTTTCTTTTTTGGTTTTTTATTTGTTTACCAAGAAAAAAAAAACACAAATTTTGTCTTACATACGGTAATAAATCTCATGTGTTATGAATTTGAACAACTTATTTTAGATTTGGTTTAGGTTTTTCTTTGAGGAGAAAATCAACAAATTTGTAAGATTGTTGTTGAGAAATTTTCTATTTTCTTTTCATTTTTGCGTTCTATATGAGGTGTGTTGTGATTTGTGACCTTCTATTTGGTTGAAGAGAAAATAAATTTATAGTAGAGGTCATGTTAGGTGTGGAGGAGGAGAGAAGGAGGTTGGATGCGGTGGTTTACAACTCGGAGGGGATCTCCTTTGTAATTTTCTTTTTTTTTTTTAATAAATTTTTTTGTTGTTATTTGATTTTAAAATTTTAAAAATGCTTTTAAGATGAAATAAGAAAAAAAAAACTATTATAATAATTGAAAAATAGATAACTCAAGGACAATATTTTATAATGTTTGACTGGTTATTTATCTGTAAGTTTAACAAATGTTCAATCTAACTGCACATACACAAAATATGAGGGCAAGTGATTGCAATTTACCCTTAAATTAAAATGGGACCAAGAAGAAGTACGATAGCCTATCTGCAGAGGTGGTGTGATACACTCGCGTATTAGTCGCGTATCAGTGGTGTAATGCTTGAAGCACAAGCACAGCACAAAGAAGAATTAGGGAAGGAGGAGAGATTCAACTTTCAAGAGTGAGGTTTTAGACTTTACTCTCTGAAAATCAAAAATCAAATCAGTCCAAGTTCTAGGGTTTTAGGTTAGGCATGGACAGATACCATAAGGTCGAGAAACCCAAACCCGACTCCCCCATTAACGAGAATGAGATCCGAATTACCTCTCAAGGCGCTATCAGGAACTACATCACTTATGCCTCTACTCTTCTTCAGGTCCATCTTTCACCTTTTAACTTTTTCTTCTTCATTCGTTGTTTTTGATTTCCAAGGACTTTGTTGCAATTGTTTATGGGTTTGTGTTTTCTCTCTCTTTAATCACACATGTTGTTTTTGTATTGTCCACTATTGTTTGTTGCTTCATTTTTAATCAGAGAATGTTAATTTTTTGCATATTCTTTCATATTACTGTTTTATGATATTTTTATAGGAGAAGCGTGTGAAAGAGATTGTCTTGAAAGCAATGGGACAAGCAATCAACAAGACAGTAGCCATTGCTGAGATTATAAAGGTTCAAATCTTTTATATATATATATATATATATATATATTAAGCAATGCATCACACCCTTTGCCTCTTATATGATTATATCTGTAACACATTGTTAATCAGCAATTGTGTAATTAAAACAGAAAAGAATTCCTCGCTTGCATCAAGATATTGCTATCAGCTCTGTTAGCATAACTGATGTATGGGAACCCATTGAAGAGGGTCTTGTGCCGTAAGTTTACATGTTTCGATTTTCCATCTCCTATTAAATCTGTTTATTTTTATTTTCATATTCTAGGAACCTGATCATTAATGTCTGATGCAGTGTGGAGATGACTCGCCAAGTTTCAATGATTTCAATCACCTTATCAGCTACAGAGCTGAACAACAACTCTCCTGGGTAGGTTCATTTATCTATATCAATGATGTTTTGCTATGTCAATTTTGGCTGTCAAGAAAGTAGGCAATATCAGATATAGACTTGGTTTATCTTTTTAGCTTTTAAATAGGGTGTGGGGATGACACTGAAATTCCTGGATATGTTGCTTTTAGTGGACAACTAGCCAGGAGGTTTTATGTGATATGCTGGCCGTTGGGATTCTGTAAAAGTGCTTGCCTTAAGGTTTGTAAATTGTAAATAAGCTCTTGTGCTAGACTGCTAACAGTGCTTATATTCAATTGATGTGGCGAGACCCTCCATTTCTTTTTCTTTTTCATTTCTAAATTGCAATTTCTTACTTAGTGTCACCTAAGTTTTTTTATTTGAGCAGATAGTATGAATTCAAATGAATGTTAACAGGTACCAAGCTCCACAGCATGTTGATCAACCAAAGCCACAGTATCGTTATCAGCAGCACCTGCACCCGCACCAGCACTTGCACCCACACCAGCTCCAACCACCTCGACAAGGACGTACTTCATACAATGCTGTTAATGACGGTAATGTCAACTATAAATTGATGATTGAAATTTAATGTAGGCACCTTTATTTTATTTAACATGTTAACAGCTTCGATTTTAGATTCATATAGCTGGGGACGGGGTCGTGGTAGAGGGAGAGGGCGAAGTTATGGAAAGGGTGGATATGGAAACTATGGAAATTATCAAGGTATACAGATTATGAATATTGAATCATGTTTTGACAAATTGAGGAACTTCTTTCACTATCCTTTTTCTCTTTCCATCTTTTTTTTTCTTTATCAAGCTGTTTATTTTTGTCAATGATATACTTCTTTTAAGTTGCCTTCACTCTTTTTATCGTAGAAAATGATGGGTATTCAAGCCGGGGCAGAGGTGGTGGGCGTGGCAGAGGTTTGGGTTATCGTGGTAAGCTTGCCTCTTTTACTGCTCATGTGAGAAAAAGTTTTATCTTGTATGTGACATTTAATGTGTAAGAAGCTAAATTTTGGTTTGATGAGTATGTGCATATAAGTTTAACCTTTGCAAACTGGATTTCCTAACGCTTTTACTTGATGCATAATCATACATATGCAACATAAAGAGTTAATTTAGTTAGGCGTGGGATATATGTATATATGCTAACTGGGAACTTGAATATACATATTTCTGATAATGAATAGGAGCAGTTGCTTTATTTATAGGTCCTGGATATGAAAGAGGCAGAGGTGGAGGGGGGAGAGGATATGGCCGTGGTCGTGGAAGGATGGGTGGCCGCTCAAGGGGTGGTGGATATTAAGCATAGTGAGGGAATGATGTTTTCTACTTTAGCTAAATGCTTGCCTTGGCCAGCGAGGAAGATTTTATCCGAATACTGTTTTTAGTAGCGTGAAATGTGGAGCAGTGGTTTTGTGTTCCTTTTTCTGAAATGAAATGGAAGTGGGCAAGGTTATTTTGTTGTTGATTTGCATTTAGCCAAGAGCAAGTAGTCATTTTATGATTGCTGTAATTCCTTCACACCTATATATGGTTGCATAACCTGTTTTGTCTATAGTTTACCACAATTTTTCATCTTTTCTGTTTGCATTATCATCATTTATTTCTCATCTTGAGGTGAGGTGTGCCAAATTCGAAAATCATTAGAGAGGTTTAAAATAGTTTTAGGTTACAAAAGAGGTTTCATCAAACTCCAATAACCATTTCCATATAAAGAATGATTTCATAATTAAAATAATCTGAAAAATGGAAATGTAAAAGAGCACGTGCATACTTGAATTGAGAGAAGAATCCAGTTTGATGAAAGACAAAAAGATATATGATTGATTGATGAACTTGGACATCTCTCTTTCATTATCATTTTTACTCCTTTGACTTACTACTTGAAATCGTCTAAATTCATTTTTGTCTTCTATCGACCCACTTCAACATGATGTCGTCATTTGGGGAACTTGCTACGTATTTAGTGATTTCTTCCAGTAAACACTAAATATTAACTCATATAGCAGTTTTAAAGCACATTTCAGCAAAGATGAACTTGACTGCTTTCAACTATTGTGATATCATATCATATACTTATCTCTTTCACTTTCTTCTTCTTCATTTCCTTTCCTTTAATCACATCCATGGAAAGGAAATTAAGTTCCTAATTTTGAATTCCAATATTTGCTAATATTTTGGGGAATTAAGTTCTGTTGGTCTATATACAAATCAAGAATTAAGTTCTTGAAAGAAAGAGAAATTGATTCCCTCCACTCACCCAGGGGGAATCAAGTTCCCTTTCCTAATTACAAAGGGAATTTATATATTTTTCCTAAAATATCCCTATATAAAATTAATAAAAAAAAAACAATTATATATATATATATATATATATTTTTCATTAATGTCTCATATGAAATGAAATTAAGTTATAAATATATATATATATATAATGAATTGCGATGAAGTCATGTTATTTTTATTTTTTTGTATGTATGTATGTATGTTTATTTTGTAACATAAGAGTATTTTTATAATTAACTTTGTACAAATTTGATTCCATTTCTAATTCTTCAAAATTAGTAAACATTGGAATGGAATTTAGTAACTTAATTCTGATTCCCCCTTAATTCCTTTTCCAATGGAACTTGAATCCGATTATTTTCATTCCCGAGTAATAAACGGGCCCTAAATGTATAATAATTTATTTATTGACCATATGAGGTTGTTTGGTGGTATACCTCATCACACATACACTACAAGGTTATGGGTTTGAGTCTTCATTCTATGTAATGCGTCAAAAAAATAAAAATAAAAATAAAGCTTTTTTAACTGAATACAAAACGATCAACATTTAAATTTTTTTTTTTTTTTTTAAAGAATACTTTCTATTTTTTTGAAATTTTGAAAATATTTTCAATTTATTATTTATCTTAATTGCTTTTTAATACTTTCCAAGATCCATTAGTTTTTATTTTTTGTTTTAAAAAATAATATACATAAGAGATAAATATCAAAGTTTTTAATACATGATAATTTAATGTTTTTAATATTACAATATCAAAGTTTTTTTCTTTTTTTTTTACCATATAGGGGTAAATATATTGACCTCCCCTTACGTTTGGCATAAATACATATAGATTGCAAGTATGCATTTATCTACTCAGATCTTCCATTAGTTATTAAATTTAAAAATGAAGATAATTTTTTTATAAAAAATAATTAAATTAAATTATTTGAAGATAATACTTTCAATGAGATACAAATGGCATAAAAATAACAACAACAACAACAACAACAAAAAAAAAAAAAAAAAAAAAACTATTTTTAAAATTTTAAATTATCTTAATTTTTAAATTATTAATTTTTTACTATTTTTAAAGTAAATAAAAAAATGTTTTCAATTTTTTAAATTAGCTTTATTTCTAAAATTAATTTTTGTACTATTGTTTAAATTGAAATGTATAATAATAATTTTTTTTGTAAATTTTAAATTATATTTACTAGATTTTACTAATTATATATATATATATATATATATGTATATAATTAGTTATCGTCACTTTTAAATTGTAATAACTAAGTGTAATTTGGTCTTTAACTTAATTTATGAGTATGGGAGGTCTGAGTAGATAAATGCATATTTACTCTCTAGGTGTATTTATGTCAATCTTCACGTGAGGTAAATGTATTTACCCCATATATATTGAGAAAATAATTTTTTGTTGTTAATTTAATTTTATAATCCATTTTAATATTATTGATTTTTGAAACTCAATGGATCATTTTGTTGTTAAAATCTTGAAAGTGTTTGAATTTTTTTAAAAATTAAATGTGTAATAACAAAACATTTTAAGGGTAAAATTGACCTTTTCAGCTTGTATTATATATTAACAAGGGTAAAGTCATACTTTTATATATATATAGTTAGAGTTAAACGTTAGTATTTTTGACCAAGTGATATATTAAAAATTAAAATAATAATAATAATAATAATAATAAAAAACTAAAGTTTCTAATATGATAGTCATATTATAAATGACATATATGAATTAGGATAAAAAATATTTATTAATGTGTTTATTTGGAAAGAGTACAAAAATGTAATTATTGTAATATCATGAGGGTAATTTTGATATGAGCAAATTACAGCCAACCTCCTTGAGGTTTGCTATTTGATGATCAATTTTTTATTTATTATTTTTTTTATCATTAATTTATAATGAGCTCCCTTGTTATTTGTAAGGTTTTAGAGTTGTATTGGCTTGATTCCATTACAAAACTCTCTTTATTTGTAATGTCTAATTGCTTAAGTGATTCTTTGTTGATATGAGCTTCAAAGGAGAAAAGTAATTTCTCATGCAAAGATCATCTTCAAGAGGAAAATCACTTCTTTGGATGCTAAGGTATTGAGATACTTCTTCCTCTTGCAAGGCGTAAGCACACACACAGACATTGCATACATTTGTGTCCCTGCATCATTGCACTAAATTTGTATAACACATTCACACACTTGTTGAAGTATGCACATACATTAGACTTAATTTGTCAAACATTGTAAAATTGCATGTTTTAGGACTATTTCTAGGAAATGAAATACTTGTGTGATCTTGTGTTTATTTGTTTGTGTTTTATTGTTTTGGACTTGAATATGCTCTCATATAATTCATTGTTAAGTTCTGGTCGTTTCGGTTACTCACTCATTAGATTTCTAGTTCAAACTAGGAAGATACGATACTTTACGTTCTCTTACAATGCATGTCTTCGTCGTCGTGTATCGAGTCGAATTCATAACCTGTGGTCAAAGTTTCATAGTTTTCCTTGTGTTTTATTAAGTTACGGTTTGTATCCAAAAACAGATTCAAATTCAGAGTTCGGAGGCCAGAGAACGATCGAAGAACGTGAGAGGTGTGAGAAAAGAGGTGGTGAAGGGCTAACCACCCTCTCTCCCGTGGAGGTGCGTGGCGACCACGGGAGGGACACCTCTCTACCTTCTCGTGGTGGCCGCACACCTCCTTGTGAAGCAAGGCTAGTGGTGGCTCAATTCCCAAATTGCCCTTGCCTTTCTCCAATTGAATTCCCACCCTATATATTTCAAATTCGTGCTGAAATCTCTTACAACTTTTGCATTTTTGTTTTTGTCATAACTCTCTCAAATCAACTATGAATTGACTGATTCAGAAGCAAAAATTGTTGGTCTTGAAGAGAAACACAAGTATCAAGAATTTGTAAGCTGAAATTATGTCCACATTAATCGCAGTCATCTGATTTCAGTTCGTGGTTCATCATTTTGTTTGGTAATTATCTTCTCTACATTTTTCTTATAATCAAATTCATGGATCTACTTATTTGATAGATGAAAAATGTTTAGTATGCCTTTGATTCCAATTTTTGACTTGTTTGATTGATTTTTGAGTTGAAGCTTTTTGTGATTTTGATTGAACATCTTTTAAGCTAAACTTGATTAACATGAAATTGATTCTAGAAATACTTTGTGTTTTGAGCTTGATTGTTGATTTCTAGATTTAGTTACATGTTCTTTGATTGTGATATTATATAATCTAGTTCTTGTTTGATTCACATGCTTAGGTTTCTAGATAATTTATGAAAGCCTAATCTAGTTTCTCTAATTGCATGTTTATAGAGTTTGTTTGATCTACTTGCTTTATTTGGTTATGTTTGCATCATTTGCATCACTTAGATCATTTGCCTTGTATAAGGTGGGAAGTCTCATGTTGGAGAGTGATTCTTCAACATAGAGCAAGGAAAACGTGGCAAGGAGTGTGAGGCTCCAGTAAGTCTGAGCAAGAAAGTCTTGTCTAAGTGCACGAGGCTCTGAATAGACAAGCGTGGAAGTCTTGGCTAGAAGCATGTGGCTTCGGTAAGTCCGAGCAAGGAAACATTCCTAGAGACTTGTGGATAGTCTTGGTTAGGGAGTGACTTTCTAGAGGCATGTGATTTGTATTGGATGGAAAGTTGAGGCAATCTTTTCATTAGTAAAAGGCTTTAAGGGTAGGATAGAAGGGATATTCAAGAGAGAGCGTTTCATGTGATTTGATTGCTCTTGAGAGTATACTTCTTTCCAACTAGTGAATCGGGTGTTGCCGGTGGTTATGGATTCAACCCGTGGATGTTTCCTCTTAGGAGGTTTACCACCTAAAAATATCTTATGTCCATTTTCGTACTTTAAGATTCTTTACTTGCTTTATATTATATTGCTTATAACACTTGTTTAATTGAACTCATATCATCTTGTTTAAGCAATTCATTTGTTAAGCTCTCTAAATGTACAACTTTGTTGTATTAAAAAGAATTGCAAGAATTTGGGTCTATACCTATTTATCTCCCCTCTAGGTATATTTTACACTATGTGTGGTTATGGGAATTTCATTTAGTATTAGAGCGGGCATCTAGAAGAAATTAGATATATCCATATTATAGTGTTTATGTTGTATTTTGTGAAAAATATATTTTTGTTACTATAGGTGATTCGATGCCGAAAGGTGCTTCTTGTGCTAGACCTCCACTATTGAAGAGTGGTAACAACTCCTTTTGGAAAATTAGGATGAAAGCCTACATTAGATCAATTAATGAAAAAGTATGGATGAGTGTTGAGGTAGGTTATGAGATACCTACCAAAAAGCTTGAAGATGCCACTGTGATTTGGAAGCCTAGAGCCGAATGGACGACCATTGATTTTGATAATACAAAGTGGCATCATCGGGCGGTGAATGCTATTTTTTGAGGTGTAGATAGTACTCAATTTATCTACATCCAGAACCTTCAATCGGAAAAGGAAGCATGGGATACTTTGCAAACTACCAATGAGGGTACGTTGGCGGTTCGAAGTTCTAGAGTACAAATGCTTACTTCTCAATTTTAGATTCTTGTTATGGATAAGGATGAAAGTTAGTAGACTTCCCAACTAGATTGTTCAAACTTTGAGTCTTGTTGGCATTATTCTATATCAAAATGACATTTCCTTTGTATTGATTAGTTGTCTAGGATTCATGGTTTATGAAGCTTCAAGAAAATTGGATCACATCAAGCAAAGTGAAACCTTCAAGAGGAGAAAGCATCAAAGGTATACGTAGACCTCTATCCTCTTGCAAGGCCTTTAGGCACACACACACATGGCATTCATTTGTGTACCTACATAGTTGTACACCATTGGTATAACACATTCACACACTTGTTGAAATATGCACATGCATTAGATTTAATTTGATAAACATTGTGAAATTGAATGTTCTAGGACTATCTCTAGGAAAAGGCATATTTGTGTGACTTTATGTTGATTTGTTTTTGTTTTATTATTTTTGGACTTGAACATAATCTCATATGATTCCTTACTGAGTCCCGGTCATTTCAGTTACTCACTCATTAGGTTTCGAGTCCAAACTAGGCTACGTTACTTTACGTTCTCATACGTTGTGTTGTCTTCATCGTCATATACCGAGTCTAATTCTCAACCTCCTGTCAAAGTTTCATAGTCGTCCTCATGTGTAAGGGAGTCACGGTTCGTAATCTAAAAAATGGATTCAAATTCGTAGTTCGGATACCCGAATACAGCGAGGGAGGCGTGAAATGGCTAAAGGCCATTTTGGGGTATTCCCTTGAGGCTCACGGGAGGCTCACGGGCCAACCACCTTTCTACCCCGTGAGGCTCACGCGCTTCTCATGGGGTGGTGTGGTGGCAGCCCCTGATTGGTCCTGAAATTCCCTCTCTTGAATTCATTTAAAAGCTCTCATTTCCCTCTCATTTCATTATAAGAAGAAAATTTGAAAAAGAGAAGTGCAAAAATTTTTCTCCAACTTTCCCAACTTCCAAAAACCATAACTTTCTCATTCAAACTTTGAATTGAGTGATTCAAGTTGAAGAATCTTTGTAATCAAGTCCCCTACCTTCTTCAAAAGAGTTTGTAGTTGTTTGATCACGTTTTGTGGTGGTTCTTCACTCAAAACCGAAATTGCACGTGATTCCTTGGTATTGAACTAAACTTTGTGATTTCATCTTTTATGATCTTCTATTACCTTGGGTTTTCTTCTTCTATATGTATACAGTTTTATGAAAGCTATTGAGAATGATAACTTCAAATCAAAGCTAATTTAGTCTAATTAGAGACTTGAATGTGAACTAGTTTTCTAGAATTCTAGGTGTTCACATGTTTGTGAGTTGTATTGTGATTAGCTTGTTATCTAGGGTTATTTGTGTTTTGATTGCCTCATTTCATGATTAATAACCTTATCATGTTCTTAGATCCTTTAATTGAACAAATCGAGGATTAGCACATTTGATTTTGTATTTAGAGCATACTAGGATTTAATTGATTATTAATTATATCCTTGCTCTAAATACTTGCTAGAATATTCATTGATCATATTTTGTGATTATAGCATTTCTGTTATATGTTTCTAATATCTTGAATATGTGCTTCATGTATATGATTTATTCAAGTGTTAGCTATATGAATGAAACTAGGAATCACATGTGTTAGGTGTTTCACATGCTCTATGTTTCAATTCATGTTTTGTAACTAGACAATTTTTGACTTGTATGCTCAGAGGACTAAGTCTAGTTTCCATAGGATGTATTGATCATATATTCTATGTTACATGTGTTTGCATCATTTGCATCACTTAGATCGTTTACCTTGCAAAAGGTGGAAGTCTCATATTGGAGTGAGTGAAGCTTCAACTTGAGCATTAAGTCTTAGCTAGGAGTGTGAGGCTCCGGATAGTCAAGCAAGGAAGTCTTAGTTAGGACAAGTGGTCCAGATAACCAAGCAATGAAGTCTTAGTTAAGAGCAAGGGGCTCAAATTAACTAAGCAAGAAAGATTTGGCAATGAGCAAGGCTTCATGTAAGTCCAAGCAAGAAACCTTCTTAGAGATGTGAGTTGAGCATCTTGGATAAGAAGTTGCTTTCTAGAGATATGAGTGAAATATCTTAGATAGAAAGTAGGCAAAGTGATTCACTAGGCCCGAGGGTAGAATAGGAGTTGATAGCTTAGAGAGTGTATCATGGGATTGGTCATGTCTTTGAGTATGTTTCTCCTTTTCGTCATAGTGGATTATGGTTTGCCGGTGGTTATGGATTCAACTTGTGGACGTTTCCTCTTCGGAGGTTTTACCATGTAAAAATCAATGTGTCAAATGTCTCTATCTTTATCATTTTATATTTGTATGTATGATCAATATATCTTGTTTAAGATCTTCATGTTCTCATATCCTTATAAACAAGATATTTGTAGAGAAAGAGATGCACATATTATTTGTTGAATCAACATTTGTTTCTTGTATCTTGTAAGTGTTTGAACATTGTATCTTGTGATATTCTATATCAAGTTGTAAATTTAACTTAGTGTATTTACATTGTAATGTTCAAAGTTCAACTTGTGGAATTTGCGCTTCATTGAATATACTTGTATATGAGATACATTGTCTCATGTTAATATATTGTGTAGACTAAGGGTGGTGAATTGAGCATACATGTGTTAATTGTTTTCTCATAACAAACATGTTAAAAGGTTAATTTGTATGTTCACCAAGGTTGTGACATAAGTCACGAAAGAGTTTTGAAATTAGAGTGTCAACCTATCCACCCCCCCCCCCCCCCTCTAGTTTGTTTAGTATAACCTTGTAGGCATTTTCAATTGGTATCAGAGTAGGTCACTTAAAGCAATTAGTGTTATTCAGGATCTACAAGGTTATTTACTAGGATAACAACCTTTAGTTTATAATTGTTTGTATTGGTTGTCTTCATTTGTTTATTGGGAAAATGTTTGTTTTTGTTGAAAATGCTCATGAAAGACTTAACTAAGTCTAGTGATGAGCAAGCTCGGTTGGATTGTTGAGAAATGTTTCTATTCTCTGAATTCTATATTTGATGGAGTAGTTTCTCCAAACCAATATGTTCATGAAGTATGAATGAGGTTTATTTTTGAGAATTTGAAACTTTTTGTTCTTTTTGCCATTCATAGTGGTGTAAGTTTTGAAACACCTTTCTCTTAATAAAGATTCAAATATGGCAAAAGAGACATGGAATAAATTCCAAGCTACTTGTGAAAAAGGCTCTTTTTGTTTTACATTTCATTTGTCTACTAACGATTTTGTTGATAAGATTGAAAAGAATGTTAGTGACAAAAACAAAGAAGAAGAAGTTTTCTTGGAGGATAATCAAGCTAGACATGATCACTTGACTTTGCAACTCAATGAAAAAGGTTGCAAATCAAAGACCACCAACTTCAGCTTGATGGCAAGAGTTCAATCTCTTGAAAAGGAAAGAGATAAAGCTTTGAAGGAAGTTGAAGTGAAGAATGAAGTGATCATATGTCTAGAAGAGAAGATGGTTGAAGTTGCTCTTGTGTTAGATTGTTTATTGAATGATTTTGCTAATAATTTGTTTTTCTTGAAGGAAACGATTAAAGGCAAGGAAGATGAGTTGGCAATCATGAAGACTAAAGAGCTTGGCAAACTTCATGAAGATTCAAGTGACTTAGGCTTTGTAGATGAGCAAGTGGAGTCTCCTACAACTAAAGGCAAGTCACTAAGGAACAAAAGGATTTCAAAGGCCAAGTCTTCCAAGGTCAAGTGCCAAATCAAGATCAGTAAGGAGCCTTCACTGTTGGTACACTCTCACCTAAATAGTATCATCTCCATATATATTCTGGTTTGTAATTTTTGAAATGATGTAGTGCATACTAAATCTAGATGTCGTGAGTAAATTAGACGATGCAAACTAGGGAATGAGATGCATGTTAGTAAGATGAGAGAATCTTCTATGAATGTTTCTTGCATGATTACACTTTGAATTTTGTGTGTGATAATGATAATCATGTGAAGAAAATTGTCAAGAAGATCTGGGTGAATATGAGTGTTTCACATGATCATATGCATAGTATTGATTATATCATTGTTGATGGCAATAATGTTGTGTTTAACATGAGAAATATATTTATAGAGAAGATAGTTGATGATTTATCTTCTAGATATAATGTTGCCATGAGAAATGATCATGTTGGTTTATGTGTTTGTGCACCCAAGACCAAATGGGTCAAGGGTGAGTGCTCTTACCATTAGTGTAAGTTGCACATGTGAGTTAGCTTTAAGATTAGTACCTAGTTTTGAGTAACTTAGCTAGCTAGCTTTGTTTCTCTATGACTTTATATGAACTTAGCTATCTCACAAATATTGCTATGATAGTCAAAATTTGTTGATTAACTTTTGAGCAGTTGTATATCATGAAATCTTTATGGTAATGATTTTTGTTATGACTTTTAGAGAAAGTCATTTTTGTATTTGAGTTGAAATGTTGAGTCTTTATTCTCTTGGGTCAACACACCAACAACTGGTTTGTCATGAGAACAAATAAGCCAAGAGAGCTCATAAAAAGAGCGAAGGTTTTGCATTTGATGAAAAAGATTGCTTAGGTATTTTTATATCATAATGCTTGCTTTCTACCTTTTCACCTTTCAACTTTATGTTTGCATTACATCATGTAACATGTCATATTAGAGAATTGGCACAGCATCCATATGGTTCTCGTTGACATTTGCTCTCTAAAGATCTTTTAGTGATGTGTTCACAATGATCTTATTCATGATGCTTGAAATGCTTGTTTGATTGTTGAGTGACATACTTTTGAAAAACATGAGCTTCATTTTTCTTTGAAAGCTACTCTCTTGAGATGTAAATATCTTAAGTAAATCTCTTTGTATTGCTTTTAGATCATGTGCTTGTAAGCCATAAAATTTTGGTTTTCAAAAAAGCACTTTGCTTCTCTTGTATGTTTGGTTGAGTAAGTTGAGTTTGATATATGTAAGTTGTGGATAAATCTTGAAGTCCTTTGACTAGTACATTTAAGATGATCTTTGGTTAGTATCCATTTTGCTTCGACAATTTATAAAACTCAACGAGCACCTTCATAGAAAGGGCTACACACTTGGTTGTGTAGCGCCCAATGTAGGAAAGGGCTACGCCATTGTGATGAGTGAAAGCCGCCGTGAAACGTATTTGTTTATATTAGAAAAATCAAATAAGTGTTGAAAAGAATCAATAAAAAAAAAATATTTGATTCAATGCCTAAAAGAAAATAAAAAATGAAAAGGTTTTAAAGAAGTATAGTTGAAAATCAAGAATTGTTCAGTTCGTCAAATAGAAATGGGATAACGAGCCACATGCACACATTCGCTCATATGTATAAATTTGTTCTCTTAAAAAGCAAAAAATTGGATGATAATCGGTTTAACCTTTCATGGAAAAGCTTAAGATGAATAGATGTTGATATGGTTTGCATACTTGATTATCAAATTACTTCTTTTCATATACTTAAAGCAAAATCTTCACACACACACTTTTGCGTATATGGTATTTTGATACTCTAGCAATTTTAGAAGAATTATGGGAGAGATTGAAAATCTTGGTGTATCTCTCATAGTTTGTGGAGCTTATTTGATAAATCTTATTGAAATTGTTTGAATGGATTGTGTGGATTTCTTTGTGAACAATATTCTATCTTGATCTTATCAAGGGGGAGCATAGTATGCTAGACTTTGTTCTCTTTTATGATATGTTCACATGTTTCAAGTTGATTTTTTTTGGCATATTCTTTGGTTGATATAATTAATCTTTTAGATGCATTTGCATGATGATTCTTTGTATTACTATATGCCTTTTTTATTTTTGGTCACAATTAATACATGAATTTTTTTGTAATAATTGTATGACTGTGTTTGCAATCATCCTCTCTTTGTTTGTGGTTGTATAGTAGTTGAGATTGCAATCAATTTCTTCATTCTTGAGGTTGATAAGAGAGTAATTGCAATGAGTTCCTCTTTGTGTGAGGTCGATAGTAATTGTAGTTGTAATCAATTCAATTGAGTGTAGTTGCAATGAATTCCTCTTTGTTTGGGGTCGATAATAACTGTGGTTGTAATCAATTCAATTGATTATGGTTGCAAAAAATTCCTCCTTGCTTATGGTGATAGTAATTGTGGTTGTAATCAATTCCATTGATTGTAGTTGCAGAAAATTTCTCCTTGCTTAGAGTGATAATAGTTGTGGTTGTAATAAAATCTCTTCTTGTTTAGGGTCGAGATGATTGTTGTTGATACTAATTCCTTCATATTTGGGGTTGATGATTGTTTATGCAATTGTTGAACTTGATAGAAATGACTAATGTGCTTAAGAGTAAATTTTATGCATTTGTGATTCATTTTACCTTGATGAGTTTGTTGTGATGCATAGATTTGAATAACCTTTGTTAGGTTGCCATGGATATCAAACAATAATTAAGGGAGAAGATAAAAGAGCTAAACACAAAGGTGGTTCAATAAGAAGCAAAAATTAAGAACTTAGAAGAAAACATTTTTTCATGTTTAGCATCCACCTCCAAATGTGAGATCAACTTTGTGATCTCGAGGTATCTTTTTCTTTTTTCCTTTTGACTTCATTTTATGTCAAAAAGGGGAAGAAATATGATATTGTTTTAGCATATCTTCTTATTGTATGTGTCAAGTATTGAACTTCATATGGCATGCAATATCTTGGATGAGATATCTTTGATAGATATGCATGTATTTAGGGGGAGCATACATGAATCCATTTTAAACTTAATTGTCTTATTCCACATTGATCTTAAATGCCATATTCTTGTCAAGTTTATTGCCATATATTCTCTTGGATATTCTTGTGCTTTTAAGTTTATTTTAGGTGATATCAAGAGAAGTTCAAGTGAAGAAGTTCAAGAATTGTTGAAGATTAGTCTAGGTGATTAGCTCATTGTAATGTGAGGGTGAGTTTTTATGACCAATCTTCATGTTGTATGTTTTAGTATTTGTATAGGTGTTTTGACATAGAATTTGCCAAAGGGGGAGATTGTTAGGACTTTGAGTCTTGTTGGCATTTTTCTATATCAAAACGACATTTCCTTTGTATTAATTAGTTGTCTAGGATTCATGGTTTATGAAGCTTCAAAGAAATTGGACATCACATCAAGCAAAGTGAAGCTTTCAAGAGGAGAAAGCATCAAAGGTATACTTAAACCTCTACCCTCTTGCAAGGCCTTTGGGCATGCACACACACACGGCATTCATTTGTGTCCCTGCATTTGTACACCTTTTTTATAACACATTCACACACTTGTTGAAGTATGCACATGCATTAGATTCAATTTGATAAACATTGTGAAATTGCATGTTCTAGGACTATCTCTAGGAAATGGCATAATTGTGTGACTTTATATTTAATTGTTGTTGTTTTATTGTTTTTGGACTTGAACATTATCTCATATGATTCCTTATTGAGTCCCGGTCATTTCGGTTACTCACTCATTAGGTTTCAAGTCCAAACTAGGAAGCATATACTATGACTTTAGGTTCTCATACGTTGTGTTGTCTTCATCATCATATACTGAGTCGAATTCTCAACATTCTATTAAAGTTTCATAGTCGTTCTGATGCATGAGGAAGTCACGGTTGGTAATCCAAAAATCGGATTGAAATTTAGAGTTCGGATGCCCGAATACGGTTGATGCATGACAGAGGAGCGCGAGGAAGGCATGAAATGGCCAAAGGCCATTTTGGGGTGTTCTCGTGAGGCTCACGGGCCAACCACATCTCTGCCCTGTGAGGCTCACATGCCTCTCATAGGGTTGTGAGGTGGCAGCCTCTGATTGGTCTTGAAATTCCCTCTCTTGAACTCATTTAAAAGCTCTTATTTCCCTCCCATTTCATTGTAAGAAGAAAATTTGTAAAAGAGAAGTGCATAATTTTTTCTCCAACTTTCCCAACTTCCAAACACCATAAATTTCTCATTCGGACTCTGAATTGAGTGATTTAAGTTAAAGAATCTTCGTAATTAAGTTCCCTACCTTTTTGCAGTTGTTTGATCACGTTTTGTGGTGGTGTTTCACTCAAAATTGAAACTGCACGGGATTCCTAGGTGTTGAACTAAACTTTGTGATTTCATCTTTTATGATCTTCAATTACCTTGGGTTTTCTTCTTCTATATGTATGTGTATGTTTGATATAAGCTATTGAGAAGGATAGCTTCAAATCAAAGCTAATCTAGTCTAATTAGAGACTTGAATGTGAACTAGTTTTCTAGAATTCTAGGTTTTCTCATGTTTGTGAGTTGTATTGTGATTAGCTTGATATCTAGGGTTATTTGTGTTTTGGTTGCCTCATTTCATGATTAATAACCTTAGCATGTGATTGGATCCTTTAATTGAACAAATCTAGGATTAGCACATTTAATTTTTTATTTAGAGCTAACTAGGATTTAATTGATTATTAATTATATCCTTACTCTAAATACTTGCTAGAATATTCACTGTTCATATTTTGTGATTCTAGCAGTTTTGTTATATGTTTCTAATTTCTTGAATATGCGCTTCATGTATACGATTTATTCAAGTGTTAGCTTTGTGAATGAAACTAGGGATCATATGTGTTAGGTGTTTCACATGCTCTAGGTTTCAATTCAAGTTTTGTAACTAGACAATTTTTTACTTGTGTACTCAGAGGACTAAGTCTAGTTTCCATAGGATGTATTGATCATATATTCTATGTTACATGTGTTTGCATCATTTGCATCACTTAGATCATTTGCCTTACAAAAGGTGGAAGTCTCATATTGGAGTGAGTGAAGCTTCAACTTGAGCATTAAGTCTTGGCTATAAGTGTGAGGCTTTAGATAGTCAAGTAAAGAAGTCTTGGTTAGGATAAGTGGTCTGGATAACCAAGCAAGGAAGTCTTAGTTAAGAGCAAGGGGCTCGGATTAACTAAGCAAGGAAGACTTGGCAAGGAGCTAGGCTTCATGTAAGTCCAAGCAAGAAATCTTCCTAGAGATATGAGTTGAGCATCTTGGATAAGACGTTGATTTCTAGAGACACGAGCGAAGTGTCTCAGATAGAAAGTAAGGAAAGCGATTCACTAGGCTTGAGGGTAGAATAGGAGTTGATAGCTCGGAGAGTGTATCATGGGATTGGTCATGGGATTGGTCATGTCTTTGAGTGTGTATCTCCTTTTCGTCATAGTTGATTATGGTTTGTTGGTGGTTGTGGATTCAACTCGTGGACGTTTGCTTTTTAGAGGTTTTCCCACATAAAAATCAATGTGTCAAATGTCTCTATCTCTATCTCTTTATGTTTGTATGTATGATCAATATATCTTTTTTAAGATCTTCATGTTCTCATTTCCTTGTAAACAAGATATTTGTAGAGAAAGAGATGCACACATTAATTGCTAAATCAACATTTGTTTCAGGTATCTTGTAAGTGTTTGAACATTGTATCTTATGATATTCTATAATGTTCAAAGTACAACTTGTGGAATTTGCTCTTCATTAAATATACTTGTATATGAGATACATTGTCTCATGTTATATGTTAGGTAGACTAAGGGTGGTGAATTGAGCATATATGTGTTAATTGTTTTCTTATAACAATCATGTTAAAAGGTTAATTTGCATACTCACCAAGTGATGAGAATCAAGAAGCATCATGAAATGATCCATTGCTTGTTCTAGTTGGGCCAATTACAAGGGCCAAGAGGATCGAATAAGCAATTAATGGGGTTTGATTCTGAGCAGCTGAAGTCCAAGTTCGGCCCACATGAACACCAAATCAGGGATGCACTTCGTGGGCCTCTACAGAGAGCATCTGAATTCAGATCGTCTATTATAATATGTTTTCAAAAAGCCCAAGACGATATCTATAGATGTTATGAAGACTCCATCCTACAAAAAAGATCACAACAGCCCCAAATTCGGCCATCTATTTTGTTGCGCGTGAGGAACAAGCTAGGGTTTGGATGAGTCTGAATTTTAGGATATTTCCTGTATTATTTATTTTAGAATTTTAGACTCATCCAAACCCTAGCTTGTTCCTCACACGCAACAAAATAGATGGCCGAATTTGGGACTGTTGTGATCTTTTTTGTACGATGGAGTCTTCATAACATCTGTAGATATCATCTTGGGCTTTCTGAAAACATATTATAATAGACGATCTGAATTCAGATGCTTTCTGTAGAGGCCCACGAAGTACAGCCCGGATTTGGTCTTCATGTGGGCCGAACATGGACTTTAGCTGCTCAAAATCAAACCCCATTAATTGCTTCTTCGATCCTCTTGGCCCTTGTAATTGGCCCAACTGGAACAAGCAATGGATCATTTGATGATGCTTCTTGATTCTCATCACGAAGGTTGTCACATAAGTCACGAAAGAGTTTGGAAATTAGATTTTCAACCTATTCACACCCCCTCTAGGTTGTTTAGTATAACATTTTAGGTATTTTCATACACTCTTGAATGTCACAAACCATAGAAAAAGGAAAGAATATACAAATACAAGGGGAATACCTCAGGAAACAAAGAAACCAGAGCACAAAGGCCCAAAACAAGATATAAACAAAAGCTTTAGCAAAGCAAAAACCCAAAAGATAGAGCAAACAAACAGCCAACAGCACAATGATCATCTAGAGGTGATATTCCAATTCATAGTAATCAAAGGACAATCCTTCAAATTGATAGAACAGAGCCGGCTACGAATAGTGTCAATAATTGTCCGGGCAACCTCAGCATTAGGCCTTCTAGAGCTCTTAAAAATACGACAATTTCGTTCACTCCAAATTAAATAGACAGCCACTGCAAGACAAAGCTTTTTAGTCACAGTGGAAGGAGAGTTCCCTTTCCAATGAATGGAAATCCAATCAATTAAATCATTCCAGCTGAGACCAATCCAAGGGCAACCACACTTGTTCAAGAGTTGAGTCCAAATGGCATTGCTATACAAACACTCAAAGAAAAGGTGGGCATGAGTTTCGTTTTGAGAATTGCAAAGGACACATGTAGCAATAACTTGAGGATCGTATCATTGAACACGGTCCAAGGTAGAAAGCCTACCTTTAATAACCAACCATAGGATGAAGCCCATCCTCGGAATATTCTGAGGGAACCACACAATATTAAACTAGGGAACAAGAGAGTGATGGGTTCTAAGAGACACCATAGCCAAAGCAGCAGAATAAATACCATTTGGAGAGGGGAGCCACCGAATAATATCATCCAAAATGGAGTTTGGATTGTAAAAAGGCATATGACTCTTAATTTCAGCAAGATCAATTGACATAGCAACAGGCCATCTCCAAATATCACCAAGGACAATGGAATTAACCTTAGCATTGATAGAGAAACCGGAATCGTAGATAACTCGGGAACTCTATTTCGAACAAATAGGGCCATCAGGGTGCCAATTATCAAACCATATGGAAGTGTTCAAGCCACTACCAATAATGTGCTGAATCAAAGGATGGACTAAAGGCCTAAGATGAAGTAGCTTTCTCCAATTCCAAGAACAGGTATGAGGAGCTTTCACCTCCCACAAACTTGAACCTTTGAGGTGGTAGGCATGGATCCAAGAAGTCCAAAGATTATTAGTGCCATAAACCAGATTCCAAATGTGCCTAATCATTAGCGCCTTATTCCACAACGAGAGGTCCTAGATTCCAAGACCACCCTCTTTCTTGGGAATACAAATATCGGACCAAGCAATTTTAGAACATTTACTGCTACCTTTAACCCCATTCCATAAAAAAACTACGAAATTTCTGCTCTATAACCTTTAAGATCTTCTTAGGAAGACAAAAATGACTAGCCCAAAACACTTGAATACTGGTTAAGACCGAGATAATAAGTTGAAGACGACTAGCATAAGAAAGGCACCGATTCAACCAAGAAGAAAGTCTATTCGAAACTTTATCCACAAGGGGAGAGCAATCACGCAAATTCAATTTAGAAGAGATAATAGGAATCCCCAAATAACGAACAGGAAGAGAGCCAACCATGCAACCAAAAAGGTTGATAAGCTGTTGACTAATTGCGTTGGGCACTCTCGACATGAAAGTGTTGCTCTTAGCATGATTAGCACCAAGACCTGACAACAAGGAGAACTCATTAAGGGCTGATTTGAGAACAAGAGTTGAATGACAGGAACCATGGCAAAGTATAATAAGATCATCAGCAAAGCAAAGGTGAGAAAGCTTAATGTTGTCGCACTTCCAATGATATTTGAAGTTAGGAGAGTCCGAAATATGATTGACTAAAAGTTTCGAGAGGACCTCCATAGCCATAACAAAGCGATATGGAGACATAGGGTCCCCTTGTCGAAGACCCCTCTTTCCAGAGAATAAACTTAGGAGTAGTAAGGCAAACTCTAATCCAATTTATGACTTTCAACGGAAACTGAAACGCAGCAAGAGTGTCAAGTAAGAAGCCCCAATCAACCATATCAAAAGCTTTCATCAAATCCACCTTATGGGTCAACTTAGGCGTACCGTCATCTTTGTGGTAATTCCTCATTAGCTCTTGGGCAAGAAGAATGTTGTCACCAATTCTCCTACCTGCCACAAAAGCTGATTAGGAGGGTCTAATAATGCCAGGAAGACAAGGCTTGATTCTATTAGCAACGATCTTGGCAATGATCTTGTAGAGAGTGTTGCAGCAAGAGATTGGTCTAAAATCCGTCATCTTAGAGGGATTAGGGACCTTAGGGACCAAAGTAAGAATCATAGCATTGAGCTCTTTAAGAAGAAGGCCAGTACGGAAGAATTCTTGAACAGCATTAATAACATCATCACCAACGTTGTGCCAAGTATTCTTGAAGAAATGAGCATTAAAACCATTAGGACCAGGAGCCCTGTTAGGGTGGAGAGAAAAGCAAACCTCACGAATTTCATCATTTGTGACCTCTCTACTCATGAAATCAGCTTGATCAGTGGAGATATGTTTATCAATAACATTTCTCAAAGGACGAGAACCATGTCTAGAAGGCAAAGAGCAACCAAGAATATTTTGGTAGTGATGAACAACCTCATATTTTATTTGAGTATCTCCTTCAATCAAGGAACCATCTTCTTCAGTAATAAAGAGGATCTTACTTCTATTCCGTCTTCCATTAATGACTTTGAAAAAATAGGAGGTGTTACGGTCAGCAGCCTTAAGCCATTAAACTCTAGATTTTTCCCTCAAAAAATCCTCTCCGTTTGAAGAGCCAGAGTGGTAGAGCTCATTAGTTCCTTCTCTTGAATTCTAAGGCCTTCATCAAGAGGCTGCAGATCAAGAGGACTTTGGCAATCAACAAGAGCAGCCTTGGCTTCAATAGATTTAACCGTCAAATCCCCCACCGTATGCTTGTTAAGGGACTTTAAAACCTTCTTTAAATTTCAGAGCTTAGAGCAAAGCTGAAATTGCATATTGCCATGAAAATTCTCCTGCCAACAACTCTCAACCAAAGGAAGAAAGTCTTTCCTTTCCATTAGAGAGATCCTTATTTGAAACCCTACTATTGCTCTTGTTAGCAACACAAGCTTCCAAAAGAGAGGGGAAATCAGAACAGGGCGGATTGTCCATGATAGAGCTGGAGAAACCCTAGAGAAAAACAAACCAGAGCCAAAAACTTGAAATGGACATAACTAAGTGCCACGAACCCGAAATCACAACGTTCTTGATTCCTTGTTGCATTAAAAATCACGATCTTCAAATTTTATGATGGAAAGAAAACCAGAATCGTACCAAAAGAGGACGAAAATAGAGAAACGGCGCTGAAACCCTAATTTAAAAACAAACCAGAACAAAGAAATTGAAACAGGCGTAACACTGTGCTAACAACACCGAATCACGATATTCTTGAGTCCAGATCGCATAAAATTCCATGATCTACAACTTTGATAAGTCAAACTTTGGGTGAGCAATATCCACAAGAGATAATTAATTGGATGATCTTGAGATCCTTGCCTAAGAGATTTAATGAAAAGGTGACCGCAATTGAAGAAATTTGGGGTTTTCGGCACTGAGTTACGTCCGTTTAAATTTTTTGTTCTAGGTTGTTTTTTCTCTTTCGTTTCTCTGGCTCTATCATGGAAAATCCACCCTTCTTTGTATCTTCATCTGCTGGTATTCCTTCTCTCTTGGAAGCTAGTAGGGTTTTAAAGATGGTTCGTTCCCATGGAGATGAAGAAAGTACAGAAAATATTTCGGCTGGTAACGATACTTTTTGCAACGGAGCTGGGTTGCCTCTTGAGATTGAAGGTTTATTAGCTAAGAAGCAACAACATTCTGACTCCTCCCCTGTGGCCCAACTTGAGGAGGTGTCTCATAATAAAGGTTTCTCTATCACTCCTTCTTTTGTGAATAAAGATGTTAACACTTATAGTAATGTGCTGAAAGGTGCTCACAATGGTCCAATTATGGATATCCCCACAAGTAAGCCTGTGAACCTAAAATTCTATCAGCCCTTATAAAGTGGAAATAGGAAGCGTGTCTCCCCACCCATGGAAGTTGCAAAAGATGGCTCTAAAGCTTGGAAGAACTGCTTGGTGGGTTATTTTATTGAGAAAAAGCTCCCACTTTCTTTAGTTAACAACATTGCCATACGTATTTGGGGCAATCGTGGTCTGCTGGAAGTTTTGGCTAATGATAAGGGGTTTTACTTCTTCAAGTTCTCGAATGATGAAGCTTGTTCTAATGTGTTAGAGGACGGCCCTTGGTTATTTGCTGGAAGGATGGTGATCCTAAAAAAATGGCATCCTAAGCTCATTCTTTCTAAAGATTCCTACTCCAAAATTTCGGTTTGGGTCAAGCTCTTCAACATTCCTCATGAATACTGGAATGAAGAGGGATTGAACCATATTGCTAGTGCGGTTGGGAAGACACTTTATGCCGATAGCCTAACCGAATCCATGAAGAGAATTTCCTTTGCTAGGGTTTGTATTGAAATTGATGCCTCTTGTGACCTAGTGGATTCCTTCGACCTATTTATGGGTGACAATTCGGATCCAAAACCTAGTGAAAATATGGAAATCTTGGTTGAATACTAATGGAAACCAAAAATCTGTACAGAATGCAAGTCTTTTGGCCACTCTATTATGACTTGCTCTCGGCTCAAGCCCTTACACCCTCCCTCTGATGTTAATTCTGCTCCCAAGCTCAAACAAGAATGGAGGATAGTTACTAGAGGGGATGAGCCCCTAGTTTCCTCACCTCATGCAGATATGGAACCTCCTCCCATTGGTTCATTGAATGTTGATGAAGTTATTTCCTCTTGTAATGTGGAAAATGTGCCTTCTTTGCATCCTACCAACTTGACTATTCATGACCAATGCAATGATCTCTCCAAGGAAAAGGGTGTTGATACCTCTAACAAGTTTGATGCTCTTGATGCGGATGGTGATTCTTGTACTGACCAATGCAATAACCAATGTAATGATGTTGATTCTCCTACTACAGCCTCTCCGGACCATTCCCTTTGGCACTCAAAGATCAAAAATATTGATGGGGTTAAAATTATAGGGCTCTCCAGCCCCATGGATTCCTCTAGTAAGAAGAAGAAGAAGAAAAGGGCGGCTAAGATAGGCAAGGATAATAGCTCGCAAGCTATGGTGATGCCTTCTCAACCTCTCAATGATTAATATCGCTTGTTGGAACATTAGGGGCCTGAATGCTACCCCTAAACAATTAGAAGTAAGGAAAATGTTGCTAGATCAAAAGCTTAGTCTTATTTGTTTAATGGAGACAAGGGTGAAAATTAACAAAAAGCCTCTTTTTGTCAATTCAGTTTTTAAGGATTGGGATATGTTAGACAATTACAATAGTCATGGTCTTGGTAGAATTTGGGTTGGCTGGGATCCGAGAATTCTCACAATCACTAAAATTAGTGAAACGGATCAGATTATTCATTGTAATGCTTGTATCATGGATACTAATGATAAGTTTTGTATCTCCTTTGTTTATGGTTCTAATGAGGACAGATCAAGAAGAGCTCTTTGGCAAAGTTTGTGCTAAAACCAGCAAGGTTCCCCTTGGATTGCACTTGGAGATTTTAATGTCTCTAGGAGGATTGATGAGTCAATTGGGGGCTGCTCCAGAATTACCGTTGCTATGGAGGAATTTGTTGATTGTCTTCAAGTTTCGGAGCTTGATGATCTTCGTTTCTCGGGCTTTCTTCACACATGGTGCAACAAGAGAGGTGATGGTTGCATCTCTAAGAAATTGGATAGAGTGCTTGTCAATAATGAATTGCTTGTCAAGTTTGAGCATTCAGAAGCAATGTTCCTTCCTCCTAGCATTTCGGACCATTGCCCATCCGTTGTCAAGCTCGGGTTGCCAGGTAATAAGAAAAACTACCCTTTCAAGTTTTTCAATTTTCTAACGGATAGAGAGGACTTTCTCCCCTTGGTTAAGACCGTTTGACAGGAGCAAGTTCATGGCACTATGCAATACAAGATTTGCTCTAAGCTCCGTATTTTGAAGAAGGCTCTAAAGACCTTTAACAATGACAAGGTGGGAGATGTGTCAATTAAATCGATTGAAGCTAAGGCTGCCCTAGATGCTTGTCAACTCCTTCTTGATCTGCATCCCCTTGATACTAACCTCAGAATTCGGGAAAAAAAGCTTATAAACAGCTACACTTTGACTCTTCAGGCTGAAGAGGACCTCCTCAGGCAAAAATCTAGAATCCAATGGCTCAAGGCTGGTGACCGTAACTCTTCCTACTTCTTCAAACCTATCAATGGTAGGCGGATTAGAAGCAAGATCCACTCTATTTCTGGAGATGATGGCTCCTTGATTGAAGGTGACATTCCGGTTAAGAATGAAACTATTCGTCATTTTCAGAATATTCTTGGTTGCACTATGCCCACTAGACATGGTATTGGTACTTTGAGCAATATTATTGATAACGTCATCTCCAATGATCAAGCTGATTTAATGGATAGAGATGTCACTAATGATGAGATTCGTGAGGTTTGCTTCTCTCTCCACCCTAACAAGGCCCCTGGTCTTATTTTTTCAAGAAAACTTGGGACATTTTTGGTGAAGATGTGATTAATGCTATCCAAGAGTTCTTTAGATCTGGTCATCTTCTTAAGGAACTCAATTCTACGATTATTTCTTTGGTCCCTAAAGTCCCTAATCCTTCTATGATGAAAGACTTTAGACCTATCTCTTGTTGCAACACTCTCTATAAGATCATTGCCAAGATCATTGCCAATAGGATTACTCCTTGTCTACCGGATATTATCAACCCTTCTCAATCGGCTTTTGTGGCTGGTAGGAGAATTGGGGACAACATCCTTCTTGCACAAGAACTTATGAGGAATTATTATACGGATGATATTGGCTGCCTAGGTTGGCTCTCAAAGTGGATTTGATGAAGGCCTTTGACATGATGGACTGGGGCTTCTTACTTGAAATTCTTGCTGCTTTTCACTTTCCTCCTAGGGTTATTAAGTGGATCAAAGCTTGCCTTACTACCCCCAAGTTCTCTATCTCCTTAAACGGTGAGCTAGTTGGTTTCTTCTCTAGAAAAAGGGGTCTTCGGCAAGGGGATCCTATGTCTCCCTACCTCTTTGTTATTGCTATGGAAGTTCTATCTAAAATTCTGGCCAAGCGCATTACGGAATCTCAAAGTTTCAAGTTTCATTGGAAGTGTGATAAGATAAAGCTTTCCCACCTTTGTTTTGATTATGACCTAATTATGCTTTATCATGGCTCCCCTTCTTCAGCTCATGTCCTTAAGGCTGCCCTTGATGAGTTCTCCTTACTTTCGGGCCTCCTTACTAATCATGCCAAGAGCAACATCTTCACTTCGGGTTTATCATCCTCTACTACAAATCAGCAACTTATTAATCTCTTTGGTTATACAGTGGGTTCTCTACCCATTCGTTATCTTGGTATTCCGATTATCTCTACTAAGCTTTGTCTTCGTGATTGCTCCTCCCCTGTGGATAAAGTCTCGGGTAGACTTTCTTCTTGGCTGAACCGTGGTCTCTCTTATGCCGGGCGCTTACAGCTAATTGTCTCGGTCTTGTCAAGTTTACAAGTCTTTTGGGCTAGTTATCTTTGTCTCCCTATCAAGATTTTGAAGATTATTGAACGAAAATTCAGAAGTTTCTTGTGGAAAGGGGTTGATGGTGACAGTAAGGGTGCTAAGATTTCTTGGTCTGACATTTGTCTCCCTAAGAAAGAGGGTGGTCTTGGAATCATGGACCTCTCTTCTTGGAACAAGGCCTTGATGATTAGGCATCTTTGGATTCTTATTTATGGAACAAATAATCTCTGGTCTTCTTGGATCAAAGCCTATCACCTAAAAGGTTGTAACATATGGGAGGCTAAAGCTGCTAATATCTGCTCTTGGAATTGGAGAAAACTCCTCCATCTTCGGCCTATTGTTCGTCCTTTAATTCAGCACTTCATTGGCAATGGTTCTAGTACCTCCTTATGGTTTGACAATTGGCATCCGGATGGTCCTCTCCTTTTGAAATGGAGCCCCCGTGTGGTCTATGATTCCGGCCTCCCTATCAACGCAGCGAATAATACCATTGTTCTTGGTGATTCTTGGAGATGGCCAGTTGCTAAGTCCATTGATCTTGTTGAAATTAGAAGTCGAATGCCTACTTACAATCCTAACTCCGATCTAGAGGATAGTATTCGGTGGCTCCCTTCTTCCAATGGTATTTAATCTGCCTCTTCTGCTTTGGCTTCTCTTAAAGCTCCTCACCCTCTTGTTCTTTGGTTCAAGCTGGTTTGGTTCCCTCAAAACATTCCGAGAATGAGTTTCATCCTTTGGATGGCTGTTAGAGGTAGGCTCTCCACCCGTGACCGCATTCATAAATATGACCCTAGGGCTGTTACTACTTGTGTTCTTTGTAACTCCCATCTTGAATCTCATGCTCACCTTTTCTTTGAGTGCTCTTTCAGTAGAGCCATTTGGACTCAACTTCTGAATTATTGTGGGTCTCCTTGGAATGGCCTTGGTTGGAATTCTTTTATTGCTTGGGCTACTGCCCATTGGAGAGGGGACACCCCTATTATTGTCTCAAAGAAGCTTTGTCTTGTTGTGGCTGTTTATCATATTTGGAGAGAGCGTAATTGTAGAATTTTTGAAGGCACCAAAAAGTCTAGTTTGGTTGTTGTTCGCACAATTATTGACACCATTCGCTATCGGCTCTCCTCTATCAATCTAAAGGATCATCCGCTTATTACTTTGAATTGGATTGTTAACACTAATTAATTTTTTTGCTTTGCTCTTGTTTGTTGCTTGCTCTTTTCGTTGAGCTTGTTTTGAGCCCTTTACGAGCTCTTGTTTCTTGTTTGCTCGTGCGTTTGTGCTTGTTTTGAGCCTTTGTTTAGCTCTTGCTTTGCTTCCTGGGGTATGCCCCTTGTTTTTGTACATTCTTTCTCTCTTTCTATGATACTATTTACTTACCCAAAAAAAAAAAAAAAAAAGATAGTGAAATCTCCTCATTTCATGAAGAGATCATAGCTTCCTCAAATCATGATTATATAAGCTTCAATGACAAGAGCCTTCAACTAAATAGTGAAAATGTCAAGAAGAATAAAGAGAACAACAAGTTGAAGTTGATCAATGTCAATTTAGTGGTGATAATTAAAGCTATCGACAATGAAAAGAAGATGTCTTTGAAGAAGATGGGCAAGCAAAGTGAAGTCATCAGGGAGCATGAAAAGACCATTGAAAAGTATGTTTCAAAGGTGAAGGAAAGTTCTCAAGAGCTAGATGGTCTAAAAGAAGACTTTACAATGAAGTTGTTTGCCATGGAAGGAGAGATTAAGCAAAAAGAGAACTCTTTGACTATCGTGATGATAAAGGAGTGTGAGCTTAAAGATGAAGTCAAAATTCTCAAAGAGTCTATTAATGGTATGAAAATTGGAGCCATTAAGCTTGATGAAGTGATAAATCTAGGAAAGCTTCATGGAGATATGAGTGCTTGGGTTATGCAGAAGAAGTTAAGAAGACTCCAACAACCAAGAACAAATCAAGAAAGTCCAAGAAGAAGAAAGACTCAATTACCATTCCTTCCAATATAAAAGACAAAGACAAGAAGAGCAATGGAAATTCTCATCCAACTTCTCAACCAAAGCATGCACACCCAAAAGGTAATCTTTCTAAATTCATTCTGTTTTGTCATTATTGTAATGTGGTTGGTCACATTAGGCCTAAGTGTTATGAATATATTAGACAATGCAAACTAGGAAACGTGGAACATGATAAGAATGTAAAAACGTTACCTAATCTTTATCCTAAGCATGAGTTTAAGTCTACAGCTAGACATAACATCTATAAGTTTATCCCGATTTTTCATTTTTGCAATAATGTTAGGCATATCAAACCTAAATGCTATGAGTATATTAGACAATGCAACCTTAGGAATGAGTGATTGCTCTATATATGTTTATGTTTTGAGCACCTAATTCCCCTCTTTTGTGATTGTTTTTTTAGATGTTTTAAGTGTTTAATAGTGTTTTCAGGTATTTTTCTCTTCCACGGTAACTTTTGGCTGAAGTTGGAGAATTAATGTGAAAAGGGGCATTTTTGGAAGAAAAGAAGAATCTGCGAGTACATACTCGCAGAACCAACTTGCAGATGTCATCCAGAGTGCACTACAACTTCAAGGTGCTAGAACAACCTCACATAGCCTATTTCAATATTTGGTTCAGCCGAGACTGCAAGAAGAATCTGTGAGTACATACTCGCAGAACGAAGTCGCCGATTCAGTTCAAACGAGACGACTAGTTACATCTGCGAGACCAGTCCAACAGATTAGACCTGGGAGTTCCATCTCGCAGATTCTAGATCTGAGAAATTCCCAGAGCCAACTGTAAGTAAAATCCGCGATACGTTCTAGCAGAAGTGAAATCTACGAGATAAATATGCAAGTTCATACTCGCAGATCTCGCACATTAAAGTAGGCCATCGAAGAAATCAGCCTGATCTTTTCAACCACTATATATAGATAATATCTAGATTAACCCAAATATACTTTTTAGACTTAGACTTAGAGAATTAGATATTTTGTTAGATATTTTCATCTTTGTAGAACAAAAATAGTTTCTTAGTTTTAGAGTGGATCTTAAAACTCTTTTGAAGGAGATTGAAGAAGAAGTTTTGTAATCAAAATCAAGGATTTTCATCCGAGCTTATGGGTTGTATCACTTCCTCACTTTCTCTATAGTTTGTTGTAGATAAAATGATGTGTAGCTAAATCCCTTAAGATGTGAGGGATTGATGCTCTTGAGTTGTTAACTTTGATCTAAATCAATTCACTCTTTATATTCGTCCTTTCTTGTTTATGTATGTTCAATTAATGTGTGACCAAATGCAAGATTTCTTGCAAGTTAGCATTTAACATGCTTTTAAGTGGTTGGATAGAAATAAATGTGTTTGACCAAAACATAACTACAATCCTTCACTTTTCTTTGTAGTGTTTATTAATTGTTCATGACTATGTTCATTAATTTCACTAGCCCTATGGAATTTCACTAGCCCTCATGTTCATTAATTTGACATAGTGGGATTAATAGAATTTGATTATCTTTTGCAAAGACCAATTAAGTTAAGGCCACATACTAGGTTGATGAATAGTTCTTAAAGTTGTATTGATGGATGATCTTGGTTAACACTTATGTTCAATCGTTTTCCCTTGTATCTCATTTGTTTTAAATATCTTTCTCAACAACTTTAATCTTAGAACTTCATAATCTATCAATTCACCTAGATAAAAGCAACTTTTAAACATCCATTAGTTTCCTCTACCATTAATTTCTCCGTGGGAACGATAACCCTTACTTGTGTCCACTTTACTATCTAGCAATCTATACACTTGCGGAGGGTTGTAGACTCGCGCACTCGTTTTATTTTTATTTGTGTGTACCATTAGTTTTCTTTAGAGGTATGCTCGAAATGTGTCAATGAGATGAAATGACTTCCTTTGGTTGTTTCTAAACATGCTAGGGAATTAGAGACTATGCATGATGAACATGTAAATGAAAAGAAATCAACAAGGAAAGTTTGGGTTAAGAAGAATAATGTGCATACTTGTGAAATGGATAAATCTTCTTTGAAAGTTTCTAAACATGATAACAGCTTTGATGCTTTGAGAAATGTGCATATTGATCATATTCATGTAAAGAAACCAACTAAGAATATTTGGGTTGAAAAGAATGACATGTAGGTTAATAATAATCATGTCAAGAAAAATCTTGAGAAGAGTTTGGTAAAGAAGGGTGTTACCGTGATCATTTAAAGAGTCTAGATGAAATATTTATGCGTGGCAATAATGATAAGTTTAATATGAGTGATATTTTCATGAAGAAGATAGTTGATGATTTATCTTCTAGATTTTATATTGCCAAGCGTAATGATCATGATGTTTCTCATATTGGTTCACCTAAGACTAATATGGTCAAAGGTGAGTGCTTTCATACTTGATTGAATAGCACATATGAGCATATATTTTTTTGTTCTTGTTTGATAAAAGTTTTAAGTTTGATGCTTGACTAAGCTATTTGTAATATGCTAGGTCTAGTATTCAAACTTGGTGTCTCTAGTCAATACATGAACTTAATATTCTCATACTATCACTACGATAGTCAAAATTTGTTGAATAACTTTAGAGAAGTTGAATTTTGAAATCTATGGGGTCAAAATTTTTGTTAAGACTTTTGGAGAAAGTCATTTTTGCATACATGTTTGAGTTGAAGTCTATAGTCTTCATTCTCTTAGGACACACCAACAACTTGTTGTCATGAGGACAAACAAGCTAAGAGAGCTCATAAATAGAACGAAGGCTTTGCATTTGATGAAAAAGCTTGCTAAGGTCTTTCTATATCCTAATGCTTTCTTACTTGGTTTTCATCTTTCGACTCATTCTTTACACTACATCACATAGCATGTCTTATTAGAGAACTAGTGTAGTATTCATATGATTCTCATTGGCTTTTGCTCTCTAAAGATTATTTATTGAAGTGTTCACAATTATCTTGTACATGATGTATGAAATGTTTGCTTGAATAATGAGTGACATATTTTTGAAAAATATAAGCTTCATTTTCTCTGAAAGCTATTCTATGAAGAAGCAATGATCTTAAGTAAGTCTATTTGTATTGCTTTTAAATCATGCAATTTTAAGCCTTAAAACTTGGTTTTTAAAAGTGCACACTTTGCTTCTCATATATGTTTAGTTGAGTAAGTTGAGTTTAAAGATATGTGAGTTATTGATACACCTTGAAGTCCTATGACTAGTACATTAAAGATGACCTGTAGTTAGTATCCATTTTGCTTCAGTAACTACATATAACTCAATGAGCACCTTCATGAAAATGGCTACAAACCTTGGTTATGCAGCAGCCTAATGTAGGAAAGGGCTACACCATTGTGATGAATGAAAGATGCCATGAAATGTATATGTTTATTTTAGAAAAATCAAAGAAGTGTTGAAAAGAATCAATATAAAAAAAAAAAAAAAAATTCTTTGATTCAAATTCTAAAAGAAAAAAAAAAGGCTTAAAGAAGTATAGTTGAAATCAAGTTTTGCTCGGGTTGTCAAATAGAAATGGGATAATGAGCCACGTGCACATACATGCTCATATGTTGAAATCTATCATCTTAAAAGCAAAAATATTGGATGATAATCGGTTTGACCTTTTATGGAAAAGCTTAAGATAAATAGATGTTGATATGGTTTGCATGTTGATTATCAAGTTACTTCTTTATATACGGTTGAAGCAAATCCACACACACATTTGTTGTACTTTCAAGTGAATTTGATATGCTAGCTATTTTTAGAAGAATTATGAGAGAGATTGAAAATCTTGGTGTAATAGCTTATGGAGCTTATTTTGTTGAATTTCTTTAAAATTGCTTGATTGAGTGATTGTGTGGATATCATTATGAATAATATCCTATCTTGATCTTAGATAGAGCACTTATCAAGGGGGAGCATTGTATGCTAAACTTAGTTCTCGTTTATGATATGTTCACATGATTTTATTTTGATAAAAACATGGCATAATTGACTATTTTTCCCTTTATTATCCCTTGTTTGTTTCTTTGACTATTCCTTGACAAAAAACGGGAGAATTGTATACCTCACCATGTATGGGAGAAATGTACCTCATGTGGGAGAATGTACCTCTTTGTGGATTATTGACTTTCTTGTATTAGGGGGGAGAATTCCTTTCTTAAGAGGGAGTAAAGAATTTTGTGTGTTGAAGTTAAGGAACTAAGGGAGTACTTTAAAGTGAACTTTTATATGAGATAGAGGGAGTCTTGTTTGTTTTTGTGAATATATCTAACCAATCTTCTTTGGAGAAGATCTCTTGTTTAGTTTGCTATTTTTCTCATAGGTACTTTGATGATCAAAGAAAGGGATTCTTGAAGACTCTTTGTGATGTGAGGTTGAGAGAATGCAATCATCAATGAGTTTATATTTGAATGATCATTGTATGGTGAAGTTGAGGTTTTGCCATGGAATAGCCAAAGGGGAAGATTGTAAGGTTTTAGATTTGTATTGACTTGATTCCATTGTAAAACTCTATTTATTTGTAATGTCTAGTTGCTTAGGTGATTCTTGGTTCGTATGAGCTTCAAATGAGAAAAGCAACTTCTAATGCAAAAATCGTCTTCAAGAGGAAAAACATTTCTTTGGATGCTAAGGTATCGAGATACCTCTTTCTCTTGCAAGACTTAAGTGCACACACACATATTGCATACATTTGTGTCCATGCATCCTTAATTCCCGAATTGCTAAATTTCCCTTGCCTTTCTCCAATCGAATTCCCTCCTTATATATTTCAAGTTCGTGTTGAAATCTCTCACAACTTTTGCATTTTTCTTTTGTCATAACTCTCTCAAATCAACTCTGAATTGAGTGATTCAAAAGCCAAAATTGTTCGTCTTGATGATTGGAACATGTCCCAAGCATTTTTAAGGTGAAAAGATGTCCACATTAATCACAGTCATCTGATCTCAGTTCGTGGTTCATCATTTTGTTTGGTAATCATCTTCTCTACATTGTTCTTATAATCAACTTCATGGATCTACTTATTTGATAGATGAAAAATGTTAAGGATGCCTTTGATTCCAATTTTAGATTTGTTTGGTTGATTTTCGAGTTAAAGTTTTTTGTGATTTTGACTGAACATCTTTTAAGCTAAACTTGATTAACATGAAATTGATTCTATAAATACTGTGTTTTGAGCTTGATTGTTGATTTCTAGATTTAGTTACATGTTCTAAGAACTAGGACACTTTGATTGTGATATTCTATAATCTAGTTCTTGTTTGATTCACATGCTTAGGTTTCTAGATATATTTGTGAAAACCTAATCTAGTTTCTCTAATTGCATGTTTATAGAGTTTGTTTGATCTACTTGCTCTATTTGGTTATGATTGCATCATTTGCATAACTTAGATCATTTTCCTTGCATAAGGTGGGAAGTCTCTTGTTGGAGAGTGATTCTTCAACATAGGGCAAGGAATACTTGGCAAAGTGTGTGAGGCTCCGGTAAGTCAGAGCAAAAAAGTCTTGTCTAAGAGCATGATGCTCTGAATAGACAAGCATGGAAGTCTTGTCTAGAAGCATGTGGCTTCGATAAGTCCGAGCAAGGGGACTTATTTCATGACATACCACATTGGGGATGATTGTGTAATGGGTAGCTTAGGTTATCTTGATGTTTATCAAGGCAAGCTTCCAAGCATCTCCATGACTTCAAGATCAAGAGCTTCAAAAGGTATATCGATTGACATTGATTCTTGAAGAGATTAGGTGCATACACACACTAACATGCATCTTTATCTATCTTGCATTTGTTTGTTTCATTGATTGAATGTGTGTTTCATTTAGCATGCATGTGTGTTTCATTGATTCGTGCATCTGTCATTTAGCACACACACACTTTCATTGCGTTTATATGATTGCATTTGTGTTTCTCTTAATTTTGTGATTATATGTTTTATCATCACACTTATACATTTTCATATATTGCATATCTTTTGTGTGTCACATGTTTGGTGATTATTCATGATGTTATTCATTCCCATGCATGTTATTTATTCACAACCACATTTGCACTTTATGTTAGTCATAAGTGTGGTGTAATTCGTTTCCATTTATGTGATCGAAAATGTCTGTGCTTGCACGATGGTGTGCATGTCTTAGCACGATGGTTGACCACTTGAGAAGGTCTCATCTTCTCTTGGATAAGTGTTAGATTCGGTTTGGTTATATGGAGTAAAGTGTCTAGTTTCAAAAGATTGGATTTCAATGATTTCAATGATTTTCAAAACTGACATTTGTATGGTCTTGTGACCAAAACTTTTAACAAAAAACTTCAAAATAAGTTTTGTAAAATTCTAGACAAACTAGACACTCATACCTTTCCAACGGTACATTATTTGTAATATTTCATGACCTTTTAGATTTGTTTTGAAATCTCCAAAGTGACCACTAAAATAGAGCATCACAACTCTTATCCGAATCTGACCTTTGGTCACTCAAATGACCATAACTTTTTCTACAATATTTCAAATCATGTTTTGTTAATTGGAGTAGAAAGTAAACTTCTATACCTTTTCAACGGTATATTATTTGAAAGGTTTCAATGTCGTTTGGTCATTTTTTGAGTCGCTTGAAAATTCTAGTCACTGACCAGAATTCATGGTGAGCTTTCATGGCAACCAAATCCACTCGCCTCAACCAGTCGCCACAACCTTTGTTTTGTGACAAGAAATCATGGCGTCCTTTCATGGCGACCAAATCCTATCACCTTGCTTAGTCACCATGAATGCCCGTAAATTGTTTTTCTAAACTCCCAAAACGACGTAGTTTCATCTACCATCTATAAATACATCTTGTTCTCTTTTTCTTCATTCTAATCACTCTCCCAACTGAAACCCTAGAGAGAGAATTCATCTTCTAGAGAGAGAAAAAGAGATTTCTTGAGAGAGAAAGCTTGATTGACTCTCCAAACCCAAAACTCATGCATCTATAATATCATCCATCATCATTTGAGCATGGGTCTTCATGGTTTCATGACTATGTAAGCTAAAACTTCTTTGAATATCATTTATTGTTCTTCTTACTCTAGATTAGGTATTTATTGTTTTATTAAATGCCTAAACTCTATTTATTGCATATATTTATGAGTCTTGATAACACGATTGGGTTTGTTTGTGATAGCTTAATTGATTAAGTTGTTTTGCCTAAATAGCTAAGCCTTCAATATTCTTGTGGAATTGATTGTTGGTTAGGTATAGATTAATGTCTATTTATCTAGTCAAACTCTATTGAATGTTCATGTGCATTTAATTGACAATTATGTTGTTAGAAATTCTCTACAACTAACTGAGTTCACATGTATGGACTTGTTGACATTGTTTGATAGCTAGGATTGTTTTGTGATTGATAACATCTAGCTAAGTCTATATGGTTTGCATTTAGACATTGTTGATTAGGAATCCTTGATTGCATTTGTTAATTGCATGTTTTTAGTCCTTGCCATGATTAATTGACAACTTATGTTGACATGGCTTGTTTGTTGACAATTAGGTTGCTAGAGTCTCTTTTCACCTAATTGAGTCCTCATGCATGTACATGTAGGCATTGTTGATAACTAGAGTGTTGATTTGCTTTGCTTTATGACATCTAGTTAAGCATTTAGTGTAGCCTAGCATTATTTGCATTTTGAATATCATCACATATTCACATAGGTTGTTGATCTCTTCATAGAGAGTTAAGTCTTGTGACTACCGGTGTGTAGTGCTCAAACAATTGGTCGAGTGCCACTGTAAAAGGCCCGCGGGGTAGATTAGGAGTTGCTCATGCCAAGAGTAGTGTATCAGGGGATATCACTTAGGATTGAACCAAGAGTGGTGAGTGGTAGTGTCCATAACCTGAGGTTGTCTAGGGTGAGAGTCCGAGAATCACTTGAGGGTGTAAATTCCTTTTCATATAGTGGATTTCGTTGACCGTGTGTGGCACACATATCAGCCCCGTGATTTTTCCTTGTTGAAGGTTTCCACGTAAAAATCAAGTATTCTTTAATTTACGCATTTTACACTTGATTTATTTTGTTGTGTGTTTGGGTTTTTATATATAAACATTGACTAATCGAAAAATTGGTAATAATCGATTAACAACCCATTCACACCCCCCCCCCCCCTCCTCTAGGTTGTATTAGACGCACGCTATATTCATTTTCACAAGGAAATATTCCTAGAGACTTGTGGAAAGTCTTGGGGAGTGGCTTTCTAAAGGCATGTGATTTGTCTTGGATAGAAAGTTGAGGCAATCTTTTCATTGGTAAAAGGCCTTAAGGATAGGATAAAAAGGATATTCAAAAGCGAGCATTTCATGCGATTTGATTGCTTTTAAGAGTGTACTTTTTTCCAACTTGTGAATTAGGTGTTGCAAGTGGTTGTGGATTCAACCCGTGGATGTTTCTTCTTAGGAGGTTTACCACGTAAAAATATCTTGTGTCCATTTTCGCACTTTAAGATTCTTTACTTGCTTTATATTGTATTGCTTATAACACTTGTTTAATTGAACTCATATCATCTTGTTTAAGCAATTCATTTGTTAAGCTCTCTTAGTGTACAACTTTGTTGTATTAAAAAGAAGTACAAGAATTTGGGCCTATACCTATTCACACCCCACCCGCGTAGGTATATTTTACAATATAAGTGGTTATGGGAATTTCATTGTTAGTCAAAATTGGTCAAAACTAACTGTTAACCGAGTTTGATCGTAAAGAATAACAAAATACCCATATATATATATATGGTTATTCTCTAGTAAGGACGTCCTGAAATTATAATTTAAGGATGTCCAACCAGAGCCACACATTCATATTGGGTGTGGGTATTTATTAATATAGGGTTGTAGGCCCACTGTGAATGTGTGACTGTGGTTGAACGTCCTAAAATTATAAAGTTAGGACATTCATGATTAGAGAAGTATTATATATATGTGGCACAATCTATAGAACACCGGTGTATGGTGCACTAGAATTTTGTTGCATGTGATTGTATGTGAGTAGCATGTGATCACATGTATATTATGTTATCGTATATAAGTTACATGTGATCACGACGAAAAAAAACTTAAATTTTAATGTGGTCATATGTGAGTTATATGAGATCACGCCAAAAAAGTCATGATCACATATGAAATTTTTTAAGTTGTATGGCACATCGGTGTCCTATAGACTGACCCTATATATATATAATACTTCTCTAATCAATAACGTCCTGACTTTATAATTTCAGGAAGTCTAACCATAGCCACACCTTCATAGTGGGCCCACAGCCCCACATTAACAAATACCCACACCCAATATGAATCTGTAACTATGGTTGGACGTCCTTAACTTATAATCTCAAGACGTCCTTACTAGAGAACCACCATATATATATATAGTCCATTTCTCATCAGTGCGCACTGATATAAATACATCATTGCATTCCATCTAGGCTATAGATTATGGAGAAGCACTGACAAATGCATGAAAACCAAGTCAAAGCATGTGAGTCTATTGGTCCACATGCAAAACACTGATATATATTTCTCAGTATGCACTGAGGAGATTAGTTATATATATATATATATATATATATACATATAGGGTTAGGCTAAACCAACTTAAGTTTGTGAATTTAAATTTTGACTTCAATATCTCAACCACTCGTGTGCACTTAATCGAAGGGTTATAACTGCATTCAAATCTCAACCACTTAATTAAAAATATATGAGTGGTGGAGATGTTGAAGTCAAAATTTGAAGTTGATTTAGCTTAAAAACAACCACCCAACCCCATCCCCCCCCCCCCCCCCCCCCCCCCCAACGCGTTATAGTGTACCACACATAACACTCCAAATCAGCAAAATTTTGGGATTACCACCTCGCCCCCCGCCCAATGCGTCATAGTGTACTGCACATAACACTCCAAATTAGCAAAATTTTTGGATTTCGTGCCCTAATCTTAGGTACCTATATATACCCCATCTTCCCTTGTGCACACCACCTGTCTACGAATTTTGAACTCCAAAATCCACCAAGATACCATTTTTAACACACACCTTTAACAAATTGCCAAATCCAACCACAAATTCCTAACCATCCCATCTAGATCCGTCATCAAGCAGCCATCTTGGAGCATAAAAGTTAGAGGAGAGAACTAAGAGAAGAAGACCTCAAGTTAGAAGAAGAGGAAGAACTCCGAAAATCGTTTCTTCTTAAACTCTTTCTCTTTTATTCTTGTAATAGCCATGATTAGGGCATATTTAATATTTTGTATGGCTTTTACTTACAGTATGAACTAAATATATTGACTAAGGCCAAGATGAAACCTATTCCAAGACTATGCAATAAAAGACCTCATAGTTATCCAATTGTGCTTGTGTTTATTTGTGTCAAATTCTTGTATGCTTAATGCTTTTGAGTGATTGGCCATCATTTACTTGATATTTGGTTGTTATGTTATGGACCAAGAGGTGACGCACACAACGTGCCGACAAAATGTCCAATGTATGTCTGGTAGGGTAAAGATATGCGAGGCTAGCTTGTATGACTCATTTATGTGTGCCATAACTTCTAATGAATCCATGTACATTTCATGTAATCATCGAGAGATAGATTATAGGTGTGTATGGGTGTGGTCTTTGTTACTCGAGAGAGAATATAGCCTAATTGTGAGTTAACATGACTCGTCAATATCCACTTGCATAGTTGAATCTATATGATGGTCTAAAACTTCAAAAATGATTGGATAGGTGGAGTCAAAGCTTTAGATACCTCATTTATAAGTCTACATCCATATTTTCTTGTGTTAATTGCTTTAGTTAAATTGTTTAGTTAATTAGCTTAAAGTTAGTTTAATTGGAGTAGCGTAATCAAAATAATTATTAATTTGTGTCCAAATACTAGTGAGTAATCAATTTCGGTAATCGACTTCCCATCCTCGCGAGAATGAATCTTATTTGCATTGTACTATATATACTAGCCTCGTACAATTGCGAGTTTCCATTTTATGTGTGTCAAATAGTCTCCACTATTAATCAAGACATTTCAATGTTGGTGTCTCATCCACCAAAGCACTAGGAATCATGGCATTGTGCATGCAATTTCATGAAACGCAACTCTAAGTGATACGACATTGGTCTAAACGCAGCGATTAAAAGCATACAAATATGTCTCCAAAGGCACACGCAAAAGCATTTCAACAAACACAATTACGTTCAAAATTTTGGCTATTTTTGCATAATTTGTCAACAAAACGAAACAAAAAACACAAAAATGAAAAGTTTGCACACACTTACAAACCTAAACTCAACATTGCCCTCAATGTTGGAATGCTATAAAACCTAGGCAAAGAGAGCAAGAACAAGGAGAACAACACAAAATTTACAAAACTAATAACATCAACAAAATTAGACTAAAACAAAACATGACTCTAATCCACTAACGATCATCACAAAATACTCCCTCACGAGGACCTAAATCTACCACAAACACAAAATAAATAAATCCACAAGCCTAAAAGCTAAGCACAACACAACACCACACTCTTAGGACTAAGTAAGAAATAAAAGATACTAAAATAAACAAAATAAATCCACAAAAATATAAAAGTAAGATTGACACAAAATGCTATCAAGAATTTAATTCAAACTAAAATAAAAGTTCTTCTTCAAGTCCCTTGCCAAAATGATGATGGATGGTGGTGCATCTAAGTGATGTATGGTGGAATATGTGTTTTATTTGATGGAAGAGTGTGTAAAAATGGAATTTAGGTATTTTTGGCAAAGGAAGTGGTCCATGGATTCCTGGAATCTGAAAAGAGAAGGGTATTTATAGGGGAAGATTTTAGGACACAAAAACGACACTTTGCTGAGATGGACAAGGCAATGAGAGATGCAAAGTGAGATGAAGAACTCACGGTGGAACTCACATTGGATATCAGAAATATTGGCAGTGACCAATGCCAGATGAGATGCGAGATTAATGAAGTCGCATAGGATCTCGCATCACTCTTTGGAATGATTTTCAGCTCTGACCACTATTTACTAAATCGAGCATAACTTCCTTTAGGAAATTCAAAATCGCAAACTGTAAAGTTATCCAAAAACTAGACATCGAGGGCTTTTCGAATATATATGGCTTAAAACCCAATTTGATATGACAAGAGAGTTATGGGCTCCTCAAGTTGGATGTTTTGGCAAGCCTTTACAATTTCAATCCTTTTAACCTTCGAATATCTTCAATTATGCTCAACACCTTATTTAGTTATGAGTACCTACACAAAGCTCAATAAACACATTAAACAACTAGTTTTACTCAAGAACAATCGCAGATAATAGGAAATTAGGGCTTAAAACATATATAGAAATTGAGTTATAACCTACTTCTTAAAATCATTATGAAAACTTGTCAGATTATCAATTAATCACTTTTGGAAGTTTTATCAGACATCATTTTATGTCAAGATTATAAAATAAACTGATTTTAATTTTTCAAAAGCAATATCAAACTTACCCATAACATATATGGTCTACCCTTGGGTGCAACGTTACATGATACAACGAATTTTTTTTTACTGTGATCATGTCTTCTTTGGCACAACCACATCAACTAATATATGATTGTATGTTCTAACATGCGATCACGATAATTTAATTGTGTGATCACGTACAATTCATATGCGATAACATTATATATATTTATGATCATATGTGATCACATACTTTTTTTAAAAATTGTATGGTGTCATGTTGCACTCAAGAATGAGCCAATATATATATATATATATATATATAAATGTTCAAGTTAGTGCGTACTGATATAACTTCATCAGTGCGTTGGATATGGACCATTAGATTTACATACTTTGACTCAACGCGTATACACTTGTCAAAGTTTTTCCATAATCGGTGGTCCACATGCATTGGAACTGATGTAGTTACATCAGTGCGCACTGACCAGAACGGGATCGTATATGTATATATATATATTAAAAAGAGAGATGGATCTCCACTATCTATCTTGGAGATGAAAATAAGGGATATTATTATCCCTCCCTAGGCTTCCCATAGTCATAACTTTGCCCCCTCTAGTTTCAAAAATGATCAACCTTCTTCTAAAAACCAAATTATTCAAAGATTTATCCCCTGCCGTTAATATTTACGTTGAATAGTGGTTTGACCGTTAAACACCAAGGGCAATATTGTAACTGTGCTACTTCCACACAAAAAATAAAAAAAATAAACTTTCTAGAATTAAAAAAAATATAAATTAGTTTTCACCAAAATCAAAACCTAGAAATTGAAATCACTGATTTTGAATCTACTCACCATAATCCAAACAAGAAACAGATTCAAAACCATAAACTGAAACCTTTTTTTTTTTTTTTTTTTTTCAAATGATTTCATCCACCAGAAACTGAAAAATGAAAATCAATTAGGAAAAAAAAAAAACAATGGAAGCAAATTTTGGTGTTTAAGTTTAAATTAGGTTTTATTATTATTATTATTATTTTTAATGGTTTTTTTATTACTATTATTTTTAAATTATTATTATTATTATTATTATTATTATTATTATTATTATTATTATTATTATTATTATTATTATTATTATTATTAATTTAATTTTCCTTTTAAAAAAATCAATGTTATTATTAGGGGTGGGTAAAAGCGTAGTTTCTCCATTACTTTTTTAAAAAAAAAATCAATATTATTATTACTTTAAAACAATGAAAGTAATGGAGAAAGTATATATATATTTTTTTTTTGAAGTAGCACAGTTACAATATTGCCCTTGGTGTTTCACGGCAAAATCTTCATGGCAGAGGGGTAAATATTTGAATAATTTGGTTTTTACAGGGAAGACTGCCCGTTTTTGAAATTAGAGGGGGCAAAGTTACGAATATTGCAAACCTTAGAGGGGAAACTAATATTATCCCTTTTTTCGAAGTAGTACGGTTACAATATTTCCCTTGGTACTTAATGGTCAAACCACTATTTAACGGAAATATTAACGGTTGGGGGTAAATCTTTGAATAATTTGGTTTTTAGATGGAAGACTAGTCATTTTTGAAATTAGAGCAGGCAAAGTTACAAATAAGGCAAACCTCACCAGGGAAAATAATAATATCCCTAAAAATAATTACAAACAAAAAATTAACTACTATTCTTTTCTAAATTGATCTCCGCCATCGGATGAACATATCCAATAAAAAAAAAAAATAGTCTAGATCGATGGATCTCCATCAATCTAGATTCTCTTATGGAGATCATGTCCATTGATGGAGCAATGGAAATCTCCTCAATCGATGGAGATCCGGCAACGGGTGACACTCGCCTCCCTTTACTAGCAGCATGGGAGGTGAGTCTCTGATTGGAGATCTAAACTGGTGGGGGTGGAGATCAAATCTGAATATACACCATGTTTTTTTCCTTTTTTTCTTTTTAGTATTTTTATGTTTGTTTTACAAAAGATCTCTACTGTACATGGAGATCTTTTTTTTTTTTTTTTTTATCTACCCATGAAGATCTTTTTAAGGATAGTACACTATAAGAAAAACTATCTTTATTGACAGTTTTTTCAAAATTTTTATTTACCTTTTAATAATTTTTTCTTAACTTTTACTTTCTATTTTCAACACCAAACAAAATCCTTATATTGATTTATTTTACAGTATGATATCGATTTATGGGCAAACCGATATTGAATAAGTAAAATTTTAAATTTAATAAATTTGCTTTTAAATCATTTACGTTTAAAAAATTCAAAAAAGCAATTTTAAAAAAAAATTGTTTATTTATTTTACACTCTCTTGTTTCATACTAAGAGACACGTTAATAATTTAATTACCCATATAAATTAATAATCTGAGCTTTATATTTGTTCATTAAATTGCAAGATTAATGTTGAGAAATATCTCCCCTGTAGTGAGAGTTGTATTCCAAATCATGCTTATTACAATTGATGCCACGAGTCTCCTATAGGCCATGTTTGGTTGGATGAAATGAAATGAAATGGAATGGAATAGAATAGAAAGAAAGCCATTCGTTTGGTTTGTTAAAATGCAAAGGAATGATGATTCCATTGGAATGGAGATTCCACCCTCATATGCCCCAACTCCATTCCAAAATACCCTCCTTTCCAAAACTAATATATTATTATTATATATTATATTAATGATATATAAATATATATTTTATATATGTACTATATATTATATTATTATATATATTATTATTATATATTATATTATTACAATTTATACAATGTTAATATATAATATAATATAAATATAAATATTATATTAAATAATATAGATTATATATTTATTAAATAATATATATTATATAAATATATTATTATATATATTGTATAATATAATATATATATTATAAATTATATATATTATATATATTTATATATTTTGAATGTTTTATAATTAGGGGTATTTTGGTCAAAATACAGTTAACTTCATTCCATTCCGTTGTTAACCAAACAAAATAAAACTGATTCAGAGACTAATTATAAAGTTCCAACCAAACAAAAAACTCAGTTTTTCTTTCCTTTCTATTCTCATTCTCATTCCCATTACAATTCCAATTATCATTCCACCATGTAACTAAACGTGACCATATAGTATAAACCAATAACTCGACTATATATGTTTAAAAAAAATATAATTTTATTAAAAGTTTTAATAAATAATTTTTTAATATATGTTTGTCGTAGAATTTAGATTTTGATTAATTGAATAAATTTAAATTTATCTAACAAGGTTTTTTTTTTTTTTTTGTTTCTAACAACTCATATAAGCTATATATGAACATTGTTCAATTATTAACACATCAAATCTTGTAGTTAAGTAGTAAAGACTTACAACTTTTGACTTGAGGTCTCAAGTAAATTGTCATTATTATCAGAAGTGGGCGGATGCGGCGACGGTGACCGGACGGAAGGCGGCAGCGGTATAGGGATGGGACAGGGGCAGTGGCCGGAATGGAGTCGAGCGGCGGCTATTGTGTATAAATATATATAAAATAATAATAATAAAAATAATGTATTTCTTGACAGTTTTTAACCGTCAAGGATTCTTGACAGCTAAAAACTGAATCCTTGACAGTTTTTAACTATTAATAATTATTAACAGTAGCATCCTTGATAGTTAAAAAAACTGTCAATAATACCTTTCTTGACAGTTTTTAACTGTCAAGAAATGCATTATTTTCTTGTAGTGGTAATTGCCCAGCTCAACGTTGGAATTTCTTCTAGAATTTAAAGATTCACATTAAAGTTTAAAGTTTCCTTTGAACCGTCCGCCATGGCAAAACTCTCTACAATTTCCAACGGCTTTATAATGAGACTATTTGCCATCATTGTTGGGATGGTGATGATCTTGATCATCTCTTTTGTGGATGTAGAATGTCTATTCCGTGGATGCAGAAAAATAGATTTCAAGAAATTTTTTATGATAAAGGGTTTTTGCCTAAGTCCTCTCAAATTAGTTGATTTAAAAAAAATAATAAATCAACTAATTTATTTATAACATTTATAAAAGTAATCAAATTGACCCTTAACTTTTATATGCGTACCAAATTGGCCCCTTTTCAATAGTTAAACTTAACTGTCCATATGTATATTAGTCTTTTTACCATGTGTAAACAAAATCAAAACCAAATATTAAAATAAAATTAAAAACTAAAATAATTTTCTTAAAAAAGAAAAAAATATACACCACCACAAAAGACAAAAGAAGCAGTATTACAATATTTACAACAAGTAGTAATAGAAGTAGAGTTGAAGACGAAAAACAAGTGAATTATTGGGACAGTGACAGGTGCAGGAAGCAAGAGTAAATGGTTGAACAAATACGGGTTATCGTCCAGGTTCACGTCTCCTGTTGCTTGTTATAAATATTGTATTTGTGTATCATTGGCCTCCCTGATTTTCGCACTTGCAAGAGAAATTAATCATGGATGCAGCTGAGATGAGTTCGAACAAGATTTCAAGGAACAAAAAAGATGATCTCTTTCATGTTATTCACAAAGTTCCCGCTGGCGATGGTCCTTATGTTCGAGCCAAACATGCCCAGGTATTTCATTTCTTTATTTTTCTTTTTGATTTTGTATATGTTATAGGAGATCTTCCCTAGATGCACTGGCTGTTTCAATTAATTATATATGTTGATTTTCATTTATGCTCTTCCCAGTTAATCATATATGTGTGTATATATATATATATATATATATATAAATTAAAATAAAGATGCATGTGGGTATTTATATATATGGATATGGATATGGTGGTGATTTAGCTAGTTGAAAAGGATCCAGAAGCAGCGATAGTATTATTCTGGAAAGCAATAAATGCAGGAGATAGAGTAGATAGTGCCCTAAAAGACATGGCTGTGGTGATGAAGCAACTGGACAGAGCTGAAGAAGCCATTGAAGCCGTCAAGTCTTTTAGAGGTCTTTGCTCCAAACAAGCCCAGGAATCTCTCGACAATGTCCTCATTGACTTGTACAAGGTATATATAACTGCATCTTTGTTCTTCAATATGGAGCCTGGATGTTAATATTTATTTCTTTCAATTAAATTTTGTAGAAATGCGGGAAAGTAGAGGACCAAATTGATTTGTTGAAGAGGAAGTTAAGAATGATATACCAAGGAGAGGCTTTCAATGGAAAACCTACTAAGACTGCTCGCTCTCATGGCAAAAAGTTTCAGGTTTCTGTTAAGCAAGAAACTTCCAGATTATTGGTATGAAAATTTTAAACTTAATTCTCGATCTCATACCTCTCTTGTAACAGAATCTATTTAAAATAGATTCTGTATAGCTAAAATAGAATCTATTTAAAAGTAGACATGATATATAACTATAAGTAGCTTCTTGTAGATATAATTCTAACATAAAATTTTATATCAATAGAGCAATAATTAACAATTAACAAATAATGTTACATGATCTTATATAACAGAAAGACATAATTAATACTAATTAACAAATAATGTTAAGACAGTTTAATGCACTCCCAAATAAGAAGAATTTAAAGTTTTGCAGGGAAATTTGGGGTGGGCCTACATGCAGAAATGTAACTTCATGGCAGCTGAGGTGGTGTATAAAAAAGCTCAGATGGTGGACCCAGATGCGAACAAAGCATGCAACTTGGGGCTTTGTCTGATGAAACAGTGCAGATACAGTGAAGCCAAATCGGTTTTGGAAGGCGTGACACAAGGCAGACATCCAGGTTCGGAGGATTGCAAGTCACGAAAACGAGCCCAGGATTTGTTAGTACAAGTTGAATCAAGGCAGCAAACAGCAGATGAGGATTTGTTAGCACAAGTTGAATCAAGGCAGCAACCAGCAGATGAGGATTTTGGGAATGGTCTTCAACAGTTGATGAATCAATGGGTTCCACTTCCATCTAGATCCAAAAGGCTTCCTATCTTTGAAGAGATTTCTTCATTTAGAGATCAGATGGCTTGTTAATGTTTTGCTTTCTTCTTTCTGATTGGGTGTGTTGGACTGGATTGGTAAGTGAACCAGTAATTATTATTTTTCATATTCATAAATGTATATGAATATAATTTCCTGTAAATAAAATAAACACTCTGTATTACATAATTTTTTTAAATAAACAAAACTTTAATACAGAGTGTTTATAAACCCTTAACGTTATTCAATGCAACATCAACATTAACCTTGAAGCCCGGCCGGCCATCCCCGGAGGTCTCCAACAATGATCTTTGGGAACAATAACAATAGAGGTATTTCTAATTAACTTTTAACACAAAAATATCCAATAAAAACTCCGGTTCTTATCCAAAGATCCATACTAACCTATGCATCCATCACCATGAGCTCTCACATTTCAAACCCTCCAAGCTAACCTATGCATCCACAACATACTGAACAGCCTATTGAGCTCCAATAGTTGATGTTGACAGTGATTTTTGGATGGTTGAAAAGTCAACCGCCAAACAATAACACGTAGGCAGATCAAGGCTTTAACCAATGTAGGGTTGAACTCTTTCTCCACGTGGATGTGATACGATTCGTTTGTGTTTGAGAATAGTAATGTAGAAAAGCAAGAAATAAAGAATAAATCAAACATAACATATGTTTTACATGATAAAACCCCAAGGCGGGAAAACATCCACGGTGCCGGTGACGGCAAGAAGAGATCCACTATGAATAGAATAATTACACCCTCTATACATGCTTTCTCTCAAATAATTGCTTATGTTTCATAAATCTTTTCTCATGTAAGTATCAATTGCTCATGATGATCCCCCCTTTTATGATGAATACAAGGATGTATTTATATGGTTCGATCTAGGGTTGCCCTAGTTCCTGTCGTATAAACGGTGGACTCATTTATTAGAGTCTTTGTAGGATTCTGGTAGAGTAGACCAATTAGAACTCGTTTCCCATTTGGTGTTTATCCTTCTAGAAGCTCAAAGTTCTTTCCTGATTAGATTTCTTTAGAACTAGAGAGGAAATATAGATATTTCCTTATTGGAATATTATCCTAAGATTCCGTATTTGTGCAATTCTCTTCCTGATATGGTATATCTTGGTAAGGTTGTATTTCCCGTTTTTGGCTGAGCAGATTCTTGGCCGAGCAGAATCTTGGCCAAGTAGAATCTTGGCTGAGCAGATTCATGGCCGAACAGAGTCCTAGCCGAGTAGAGTCTTGGCCGAGTAAAGTCTTGGCTGAGTAGAATCATGGCCGAGTAGAGTCCTGACCGAGTAGATTCCTGGCCGAGCAGAATCTTAGCCCAACAGATTCCATTTGCAGATGGCCCCTCATATGCTGCTGTCACGCATTCATGTTGACCATTTTGATAACGTGTCTCACATTTGACTTTTAATGATGTGGAATCACTATATTTTCGCATTACCCGTTATTTTTGCTGACGTATCATGCTGACGAAAAACCCCTATAACAATACCCCCTCAAATCTGCAAGATGAGTTCTTGACGACTCGTCGAAAGGGATTTGAATAGTTCTCCTCTAGGCTTTTTGCTGCTCGTCTTCAGCCTAATTCCAAGTTACTATCTACCCAGTTGATGTTGAACATTTGTTGGACATTTGCTGTGCCTCTGCTGGCTCTTTAAGTTCTTTTGTAATTTTTTTGCCTTGTATACTTCTGTAATTCCTTGGTGCGCACTTGCACAATATATATTTGACATTTGGTATACCTTTCTTCTTCAAGACCTTGTAGCTAGTGTTCCTGCAATAAAGAAAACTTTGTTTGTATAAACATAATTGTAAATTCTTACTTTGCATTTGGTTCTAGTCGCGCTCAATAAACTCCCTTGTCTCCTCAAGCTTCAATTATTAGGATCTTTTCGCTCATTTGGGTGAATGTGTGACCCATTTATAACTTTGTTCGGCTTTTCTCTGATCCTTTTTCAACCTGGTTTAGCTTCGTTTGGATCCATCTTTGAGCGGATCTTACTAACGCTCGGATATTCTTTGCACTGCTGCTGTATATTTGATTTTTCTACTGTAATTCCTCTTAAATAGGCATGAATTAGGTCTCCTTTTAGTTCCATAATCAACCTCCAATAAGGCTAATTCAGCGTGACTCAAAATAGGAAGTATCACTACAAGAAAAACCACCTTTGTTGACAGTTTTTTCTTGACGGTTTTCAAAAACTATCAACAATTACAAATTCTTGACAGTTTTTAGTTCTTGACAGTTTTTAACTGTCAAGAAAGACAATTTTTATATATTATATTATTATATTATTATAGAATATATATTATATATATTATAATATTATATATTATTACATGTACTTTATAATATATTTATATATATTATATATAGTATATATAATATAAATATATATATTATATATTATTATTATATATATTTTATATTATATTATATATAATATATATACAGTCCCGTTATTTTCAAGGTATCCTTATATAACTTTATCAGGATATTGAATATGAGCCACTCATTTATAAAAGTGATTTAACAAGTGCATACATACCAAATCAAAGTATGTAAAACAAGTGGCTCACATTCAATATCCTTATATAATTCTATCAGAGCATCCTCATAGAAAAATTTCCGTATATATATATATTATATATTATTGCATATATTATATAATATATATATTATTATATGTATTATATATAATATATATTTATTTTATATTATATATTATGAATGTTTTATAATTAGGGTATTTATCTTTAGTAAATTTTTAAAACTTTTAATTCCTATTTTCAACACCAAACAAGATCCCTATATATATATTTATTTTACAATAAGATATCGGTTTTTGGGCAAACTGATATTGGATAAGTAAGAGGGTGCAAAATAAATAAACAATTTTTTAAAAAATTATTTTTTTGAATTTTTTAAAAGTAAATGATTTAAAAGTAAATTTATTAAATTTAAAATTTTACTTATTATATTATTATATATAATATATAATATATTATATATTTATATTATATAAATATATTATTATATATTGTATAATATAAGATATATTATATATATATATATTTATATATATATGTTATATTTATATATATGTTGTATTATATAATATGTATATAATATATATGTATTATATATTATATATATAATATATATAATATATTATTATATTAAATAATATATAATTATATATACAATATACTTTTATATTTTATTATTATTATTATCCGTAATATATCATGTTTTTATACATTCATAATTAGGGGTATTTTGGTCAAAATACAGTTAACTCCATTCCATTCCATTGTTAACCAAACAAAATAATACTGATTCATAGACTAATTTTAAAGTTCCAACCAAACAAAAAACTTAGTTTTCCTTTCCTTTGCATTTTCATTCTCATTCTCATTACTATTTCGATTACTATTTCACCATGTAACCAAACGTGATAATAGATTATTAACCAATAACTCAACTATATATGTTTTAAAAACAAAATTTTATTAAAAGTTTCAATAAATATTTTTAAATATATGTCTGTCGTAGAAATTAGAATTTTGATTGGTTGAATAAATTTAAATTTATTTGAAAAATGTTTTTTTATTTTTTATATTTTTTATATTTCTAACAACTCATAGTTTATATATAAATATTGTTCATTTATTATCATATTCAAGGTTATAGTCAAGTGGTAAAGATTTTTAACCTTTGAACTTGAGTCTCAAGTTCAACTCCCAATGATGACAATATCAGGTCGGTTTCCGGAGGTGGGTTAGAGGCGGAGGTAGGTGGCGACGGTGGTCGTCGGCTCCGGAGGTGGGTTGTCGGCAGCTGCGGTGGCGGTGGTCGCCGGCAGCTGTCTGGTGAGGAGGTGTACAAATGTTATTAAATATTAATATTAAATAATGAAAAAAAAAATTCATAGTTGACATGATGCTTAACATATTCCACAGGTTGACCAGATTTTGAACCTTATATTTCTGGAAAGGTCTGGATGTCTAGTTTCCAATGGTTTTTACGGCTTGAAATTTTGACTTCTTTAGGGGGAGATATGCCTGTTTTAGTGTTCAATGGTCAGATCAGAAATCTATACGTGATCTGGTTTCTTCAATATTACGGGAGCCACCAAATATTACTTGGATCGAACTAGGATATGAACCATATATGCTTGGAAAGCCTTGAATGTCTAGTTTCCAGTGGGTTTTACAGTTCATGAATCTGAATTCTGTAGAGGGAGATATGCCCACTTTAGTGCGCATTGGTCAGCAATTCCGCGATTCTAGACAACTCTCTTCTCTTTTCTTCCGTAAGCTGTCGGAAAGGAAAGCAATTCCTCAAACAGATTTTTGATACTTTGAAGCTCTCAGTATAGCTTTTCTAATATTCTTCCTCCAGATTTGGTCACAGCCACGGCTTTGACTACAGGTTCTGTAGTTAATCCACTCTCTAACACTTCCAATAGTAATTTGTTGGGTGCTTAAAGTGTTGGATCCACATCAAAATTCCTTCTGCGGTCTGTTCATGAGGGTTCCTCGAAGTTGAGTTCTAACCCCCCTCCTTCTAGTGCCAATTGTTGACGGTGATTTTTGGATCGTTGAAAAATCAACCGCCAAACAATAACACGTAGGCAGATCGAGGCTTTAACAAATCTATGGTAGAATAATCAAAGCCTCTTTCTCCACGTGGATGTGATACGATTCATTTGTATTTGAGAATAGTAATGTAGAAAAGCAGGAAATAAAGAATAAATCAAACATAACACATGTTTTACGTGGTAAAACCCCAAGGCGGGGAAACATCCACGGTGTCGGTGACGACGAGAAGAGATCCACTATGAATAGAATAATTACACACTCTCTCTAAAATAATTGCTTATGTTTCATACCTCTTTTCTCATGTAAATATCAATTGCTCATGATGATCCCCCCCTTTTATGATGAATACAAGGATGTATTTATATGATTCGATATAAGCGGTGGACTCATTAATTAGAGTCTTTGTAGGATTCTGGTAGAGTAGACCAATTAGAACTCGTTTCCCGTTTGGTGTTTATTCTTCTAGAAGCTTAAAGTTCTTTCCTGATTACACTTCTCTGGTACTAGAGAGGAAATATGGATATTTCATTATTGGAATTTTATCCTAAGATTTTGTATTTGTGCAGATCTCTTCCTGATATGGCGTATCTTGGGAAGGCTGTATTTCCCATTTTTGGTTGAGCAGAATCTTAGTCAAGTAGATTCCTGGCTGAGTTGAATCTTGGCCGAGAAGATTCTTGGCCTAGCAGATTCCTGGCCGAGCAGTATCTTGGCCGATTAGATTCCTGGCCGAGTAGAATCTTAGCCGAGTAGAGTCCTGGCCGAGTAGAGTCTTAGCCGAGTAGAGTCCTGGCCGAGTAGAGTCTTAGCCAAGTATAGTCATGGCCGAGTAGAGTCCTGGCCGAGTAGATTCCTGGCCGAGCAGAATCTTTAGTCCACCAGATTCCATTTGTAGATGGCCCCTCATATGCTGCTGTCATGCATTCATGTTTACCATTTTGATAACGTGTCTCACTTTGACTTTTGATGATGTGGAATCACTATATTTTCACATTACCCGTTATTTTCGCTGACGTGTCATACTGACGAAAAACCCCTATAACAGTTGAGAAAACCAAAATAAATTTATGAAGAAAATAGAAGGACAACTATTCTAAAGAGAGAAACCATCATATAAAAAGCACAACGGTAACTCAATAATACATCTTTTAAACATAGAGAACCCATCCATGGGACGGTCAACGGATTTTGAGGCCCTAAGGAAAAATAAATGCCCCAATTATATATATATATATATATATGTATATATATAATAATAATAACAAGTTTTTTTAAAAAAAATTAACAATAATTAACTTTTTATGCTTTTTAAGGTGCAAAATCTTTAATCAAAATTTTGTATTCGAGATTTTCTATAATTTATTTTTCAGTAGATAAAAGATCTATGATGAGAATAAGGGAGCTGCACTAAGGGATCCATTTCATGTTCCGGTTGGTCCAATAACAAGAGCAATGGCCAAGAGATTCAAAAAGGCACTCAACGACTTGATTCAAGACACTTGGGCTGATTCTGAAGTTTTAAATTCCAAGATGAGCCCTTGAAGACCAATGCTTAATTAACATCATTTATGCAATTAATTGGGCCAAATAAGAGAAGCTTAGGCGTGAAGCACAAGCTGGGGTGTGTGGAGGAGATTTAATTTTAGTTTTTTCCATTTTAGTTTTTAGAGAATAAAGAGTTGATTTGTTTCCCAAATTAAGGGGCTGATTTATTTCCAGTTTTAACTTTCCAAATAGGGAGCAAGTCAATAGTTGCTTGTTTTAGTTTTAGTTTTATTTTCTTTCCCGTTTGTAAGGCCTTTAGCTGGTTTCTCTTTTTTCTTTTTCTTTTTTTTTCCCTTTCTTGTCCATTAGGGTTTTAGTTTATAAGGAACCCTCTAATGTATTATTTCGGCAGACTTTGATTGAATTAAAAAAATCGAAAGGATTCTTTTTCTCTTTTGTTCTTTGAGAACTATTTGAACTTAACAGATTTTCTCTGTGGCATTCATCCTTGACTTATCAATCAAGTATTCCATCCTTGATTGTGGCATCCTCCTTATACCAAGGTTCACATCTCTTTATAGGTGTTGGGTCGCGGTTTCCATCCAAAAACCTAAGCTTAGAACGATCTTAGGAATCAAACCGGCGAGATTCGTATCAATCTAATCCATTTAATTTTTCATATGACATAGTTGATCTTAAATAAGTTTTATCAATTTTCATTTTGAAAAACTTATTTCTTCTGAGCAATTGTTACAGGTGTTGTTAATACTATTATATGTATTTGGAAAAGAATCAATTTTTTTGAAAAATTAATGTTTTAATTGCAATTTATATTTACTATCCAAATTTTCTATATCATAACAACTATCATGTTTTAAAATACATTCAAGATTAAGACAATACTGTTTTAAATTATCATCATCTAATGATTTTAATTTACTAATATCAAATAAAAAACCAAAAATCACTTTAAATTGTTGAAATTGCACAAATCTACCATGAATAAAGGAAATTGCTTGATCTATAATTGTAAGTTCCACTATTTTAGTGATTGGCTTATTTTTGTGACAAACCACATTCGGTTGATGTTGTAAGGGTAGAATAGGTGTCTGTATGCTCATTCTCGTGATCGTGATCAACACTCTTCTCGGCATCCCAAAAGCTTTAAGAACAAGAGCTTCAAAGGTTTATCACTTGACTTGGTCTCTTGAAGAGATTAGATATACACACTCACATCTCATTCATTTGTGTTTCATTGTTAGTGCACACTTGAACACCATGCATATTAGTTAGTGTGTGTTCTTGACCACTTGAGAATGCCATTTCTCTTCTCTTCAATTTGGTGTGCATTACACCCCGCAAATCCCTCAAAAGGATTTGTGGGAGTTCATGAAATACAAGATATAGTCGCACTTACACAAAATATCAACGTCTTTTACAAAAGAGTAGCTTTCGAAAATAGTTGTTACATAGTGTTCACAACACCTCCATTAACAAGTTGACTCATTCGACTACAATTTAACTGTAATGAACTAAACTAATTCAAATAGATTAAGCGGTCTTTTTTTGTTGCAATTAACACTTAATTAATAGGTCTGAATTGAACCTATTAAGATATTTCGTTTGTCTTTTTAATTGATTAAGACAGGGGCGTACCTAGGAAATATTTACCGCCTGAGCTAATTTTTTTATATATATATATATAATTTTTTTTTCTTAGTACACACTAATATTATATAGTCAACTTCTTAACTATCAAAAGTTATTTATCTATTTTTATTTATTCAATTTATTATAATATTTAATTAATGACTCACAAACTCTCTCACACTAAATTTATTAAATTTGGTATGTATTATGGAGACAACTTTTGTGATTTTTGTTAACCGAAATTGATATGAACCTCACCAAGAATAGTGAGACCCGGAACCAACATATGGATTCAAAGGATCATTTTCTAAATTCAAGTTTATAAAAAACAAAGAAAATAAAAAACCGCGGCCCGTTATCTATAAAGAGATAAGAACCAACGATATCAAGAAGGTTGTAGACGCCACACTCAAGAAGAGAAGAAGGTGAGTGATAAGTCAGGGTTTTGAACGCCACAAGGTATAACCCTTGATAAGTTCATAGTTCAATAAAGAACCAAAGAGAAAACGTTCTCTCAAATAATTATTTCATTCCAAAGTCTTCTTAATAATACATCAATGAGTCCCTTAAATACTAAAATTATCTAAACCCTAAAAAGAAAGATAAATGAAATAAAATATTCGGCAATTAATGCCTTACAATCGGGAAAATAAATGCAAACAAATTTAGGAAATAAATAAATACTAAAACTAACAACTAGTTGATTTGCTCCTTATTTGGAAAGGTACATTTGGGAAACAAAATCAGCCCTTCAATTGGGAAACAAATTGACTCTTTATTTGGAAAATAAATAAAACAGGAAATATCCTAAAATTCGGACTCATACAAACCCTAGCTTGTTCCTCACGTGCAACAAAATAGATAGCCGAATTTGGGCCCGTTGTGATCTCTTTTGGAGGATAGAGTCTTCATAACATATGTAGAGATTGTCATGGGCTTTCCGAAAAAATATTATAATAGACAATCCGACTTCAGATGCTCTCTGTAGAGACCCACGAAGTTCAGTCCGGATTTGGTCTTCATGTGGGCCGAACTTGGACTTCAGCAACTCAGAATCATCCCTCATTAAATACTTCTTTAATCCTCTTGGCCCTTGTAATTGGCCCAACTGGAACAAGTAATGGATCATTTGATGATGCTTCTTGATTCTCATCAGAAATTTACCACCAGGGTGGAATTACAATTAACGACTTTAAAGGACCATGATCGAAATTAACCATGGTCGGAGGGGTATCACGTAGTTCGATACCTATGATTTCTGGTAAAAATAACTTGGTGCAACAATGGTTAAATGGAAGGATAAACGATTGTATTGTAACATAAAAAAGGAGAATACAATGCTTTTTCTTAATGTAGTATAGATACAATATAGAATACAACTCTCAATCAATCACTGTAGGCGAAGTCTGACACAGTTGGCGATGGAGATCTCGTGCAAGTCAATAAGTAGAAAAACTGTAGGTTTAGGGTTTCAGCATCAAAAAGTTGCCCTTTGCTTGTTGAGTATAATGTCATATATATAGGTCCCGTTTCTTGCCATGCACTCCTATAAGTTCGGTCTAAGGTTTTAGTAATTATGGGACTTTCCTTGGTAATAAGCGAGAATGTCGCATGAACTTCAATCTTTAGAATCAAGTGATTCCTTCTTGGGAGGATTCTAGACAGAGTTGACTCCTCTTTTAAATTAAATTCTTAAGTGGTGGGAATGAATCTACCTTCTTATTGATAAAACGCTGGTGCTTTTAGCATTCCTCCTTGGAGCTTTAATCTTGGCTTCTGGATATGTGGATCTTGCCTTGGTTGCTTCCTCGTCTGGTACTTAAACTTCCTGGTTAACCGGTACTAGAGGATGCGAGGATTTTTAGATATCCGGCCTCCTATTGGATCGTGATTATTACTAGCTTTCTAGTTGTCGGGGTATCGAGATATTAGCAAATGCTGTAGCGAGGTATCAAGATGGCCTGGTAGTGAGCTGCCTGGTTTCTGTGTCACCTAATACCCGGTGATCAAGAAGATCCTTAGTTTTCATCTAGATCGATTGATGGCGTACCCGGTAAACTTTGCGGCGAGGTACCGGTGGATTTGGTAGTGGGATACTGAGAAGCTTCTCTGTGACGTCCAACTACCTTTAATCTTGGTGGACATTTCTTCTTTGGTCTTTTGCCAATTTTGGCAGTTAATAGAAGTCCCCCCTGACTTGAACACCGATTTGTGGGGTTGGAGTCAGGACATCTAGAACACTTGAAGAATTTTCATCCTACCTGGCTGGCTTCCACTATTTAGGAGCAAATCTTCTCTAAGCACACTTAGAGTTAATACGCCAATTCACGCATTAGGACACGATTGGTCAGCTTATTTGGGTGGACCATTTTTGGCGCGTCTCCTCGAAACCGTCGACTGTATGTCCCCTGTCATTATTAGTTGGCACCAGTAACCACCTACTTCTCTCTATAAATAGCTTGCCTCTTCTCTTTACCCACTCACTTTGACAAAATCCTGAGCCTTCATTCATCCTCACTGTCAGTCTCGATACTCTTCTTGATATGGAAAAAGTAGATTTTGCTGAAGATTCACAGTCAAACATAAGGAGGAAGGCACATGGCGAAGGTGATACCGGGCCAAGCTCCATCCCGATCCGGTATTGTTGTTCTAGTAGGGAACTTTGTATCGGACTAGGTTTCCATAATAGGACCAGGAACCTCATCTGAAGTCGTCGGATAACGTAGGGATACTCCCATCTTTCCACCTATTTGAAGACTTTCTAGGTCGGTGAATATACAACCATTAAGGTTAAGGGTGCCATTCACAAGTACACACGGACACACTGGCCGCGTCTGGAACGTCTTCAAGCGTGCTATCGGTGTCGAAGTCAACAAACAGGTTGGTGACTGGATGATTAGAAAAAAGATCTATATGTGGACAAAGCAGGTTCAGCCTTCAAGGCGCACTGAGGATTCGAAGCTGAAGAAAAAAGTGATGAACTCAAGGCTGAAGCAAAGGCAAGAGGCCTTTGGCGGACCTGGTGCGATTAAAGTACTCTTTATGGAGGGACACTGCCCCCTGCAGGGTACGGTGAAGACTTCGGGGGTCTTTAAGAAATCAAGAGTTGGCAAGGTCTCTGTTGACACAATTCCAAAAGAATCGAGGAAGCTGATGTAACCAGCTGAAGTTAGAGGGCTACGGAGGAGAAAGATGCAAGATTTTACTTGATCCCCTTGTTATTTTTCCTTTAATTTATTCACATTTTGTAGCCCAATTGCGGGGTTTAGGCACCTTGATTGATTAATGCAAAACTTCCTTTCTTGTAAATGTTTGGTCTCATTTATTCTTGCTAGATTTTGGTAGAATATCGTACATCAATAATCTAGATAAAAAATTACTTGGAATATTGGCAGTTCTCTTTACTTGCTTGCTAATGATACGCCTTGGTCGATTTTGATATTTGCTCACTTGTTACTATTCCAGATAATATTTAGAAATATTGCCAGTATTTGATGTCTTGGATGCTTGTTCGTATTGGTCCAAGCAGACTTCAATCTTCCCCAACCCTTGGGTTTTAATGAGAATTTTTACAGCCAAGCATTGACTTAGTCTTTGTGAGAAGCTTCTGACCCTTGCAAATGGTTAAGTTTGCTTTGATATATACACCCATACAACATTAGTCAAGGTGCCAGGTATCTCTGGCCCTGAAATTTTTTACCTATGATTAGATCCATTTAAAGGGGATTACGGTTTCAGGCATTCCGGATCAAGGTATTAGGAATCCAGGTACTTAGTCAATTTCATAGGTTGAATCGTGGTATTTGGTACCCCTATATCAAGGAATCCCTTTATCTCCCCTTTAGCTCTAGGCCTTCTCGTGTAGATATAGAGAAATAAGGTACTAGGTATCCTAATAAGGTATCCTGGTCTTTAGGCGGTCCGTCCTGGTAGGCGACTAAGGCCACTTCAGCACCAGGTATTCGTATGTAGATTTGGAGGAGTAATGTAACACCCAAAATTCAGGACCCAACAGACTAGGATGTTACGGAATTCTGACCTTACAAAAACCTTAATTTACAATAGCCACAATTGATATCATAAATAATCTATCCACAAAATACAACATTAAATAAATTGATTCCTTACAACGCATACACACAAAAAATTAAATCTTATGACGAAACATATCTCCCATATGCTAATGTAAACCTCATCCATTCTAAATCCAAGAACTCAATCTGCAAAATGGTGGTGACGAGGGGTGAGCTGTCAACTCGGTAAGTAAATTCATACAAAACATACAAAATAAAATAGCCTTTGTAAAACCTTTACGTTCAAAACCTTACTCATAAACTTAACAAAGAATTTCAAAATAATGTAATATTTAATAATACCTGAAACAACATTTATTACAATTTACATATTTAATAAGAATAAAACGGTTGAATCAACACTTAAAATCACATTCGTTCATATTCTTAAATCTTTCATAAAATAGTATAAATAATATGAAATCAAAAGATCATTTAATAGTCATGATTTAAATCACTGCAAATTTTATGGAATTAAATAATAAGAACATATAGTTTTACAATATAAACGGTGTATGTCAATCAAATTTAAAGGCATAAAACATAAAGCTCATATTTCATAATGTCACCCACAGTCCGGTGACCCGGCCCAAATAATTCCGGTAGTGTCACCCGTAGCCCGGTGACCCGGCTCAAATAATTCAGATACTACAATCAATAAGCCAAAGTAGAAAACAAATATTCTCTTCGCATATTAGAAACATAAATTTCGAAATCAGAATATCAACTAAATAAACTTATCGTATATTTTAAACATTTAGAAACAATAAATCAAAACGTTTCAAATACTGTTATTACCATACGAAGTTATAAATCACAATTTCTGACAAAATGAACACTTGGAAAGCTATAACATTAATTAGTCAATTCAAAACATAAGTCAATATTTCGAACACCTTTAAATACGTAATAAATAAACGTTTGCAAACATAGTAAGTCATGGATTAGTTTACTTACCTTGAACCCTTACGAATCCGCTCAATCTCTAGAAGCTCAAAAACCATTCAAACCTATTCAATTACAATTTGAATCATTGTCAGAACATAATCACCATAAAAACCAAGGGTCTGAAACTCTCTGAGTAACCGCACTAAATTTACCTCCAAACGTATCTCAAAATTACAACATAAATTCAAAACCAAACAACCTGATCACTCTCGGATTTTTAATAATTCAATCCCTTCATATAAAAATCAGTATGGCTGTAGAAAAATACAAAAATCTACTGTAATTATTTCAAATAAATTGAGTATTAAATACTAATTTAAAAATAATTTATTTTCGAGTCTCATAAATCTGTCAAAAACATTCCAATCATAAATCTGTCAAAAACATTCAATTCAGTGTGTAAGATTTCATAATTTTTGAAAAAGTCTAAGTATGCTAAATAATTTTCGAAATCAGTTTATATAATTAAAATACAGAAATTTCAGAACTGCAGACCTTACTTCGAAAATCCACCAAAAATTATCTTTTTGACATTTTGGAGTGAAACGAATTTTGGAACACTTGAAAAGATATATATTTTCATAATCAAAAGTTAAAACATGAAAATCATTGATGAACAATAATATTTTCTATTGCCATACCAGAATTTTCATACAAATATATGACCTAATAGATTCCCTAATAACATTAAGAATAAAATCTAACATCATACAGGTAAATCATAATTCACTAACCTCATTGTCAAAGCTTACAAATCAATCCTCCATTGTATCTAGGGCAAACGGCCATCTCTCCCTTTACTCTTTGTAAATATAACGTATATTATATATATATATATATATATATATATAGAGAGAGAGAGAGAGAGAGAGAGAGAGAGAGAGAGAGAGAGAGAGAGAGAGAGAGAGAGAGAGAGAGAGTCTAATAAGTTTCTAACCCTAAAACCATTAAACAAGAAACTAATAAAACCTTTTATTACAAGTCAACTCCGTATATTTATTTATAATCGCCTTTAATATTTCCATAGACTCTTATATCTTTTTTTTTTTTTTTTTTTTTTTTTTTGTTTTTTTTGTTTTTTTGTTTTTTCCAAAGGCAATTTCGGGTATTACAAATAAGGTACCAAGTATCCTGATAAGGTATCCTGGTCCTTAGGCGGTTCGTCCTGGAGGGGGGTATTCCCCGACCAAGGCTTTAGGATTGTCATATAAGTTTTCTTGGTTTGGAGGATGACTCTGTATCCTTAGCCTGGCTAGCAACTATACCATTTAAGCATTTTTGCACCCGATCCTTCTTGGAGAGGGGGAATTCCCCCACCAAGGCAGCAAGAATGCCATATGGCTTTTCCTAGTCTTGAGGTGATACAATTATGGCCATCCTCCTAGAGGGTTTTTACCCAGTCTAGGGCATTAGGAGTACTATGTGGCCCTCCTGGTCTTAAGGCGAAACAATTACGGCAATCCTCCTAGAGGGTTTTTACCTAGTCTATGGCATCACGAGTGCTATGTGGCCCCCCAGTCTTAAGGCGATACAATTATGGCAATCCTCCTAGAGGGTTTTTACCCAATCTAGGGCATCATGAGTGCTATGTGGCCCTTTTGGTCTTAAGGCGACTCAGTTATGGTGAAATGTTCAAGATGAGCATAAGAGAAGAACTAACTTCTTTTATTGAATTTCCAAACTCATACAAAGCAAAGCTCATGGTACACATTAGACGACATACCAGCCGAGAAAAAACTGTTCCTGCTAACTATTAAGGGTAAAACCTCTTGAGGTAATTAGCATTCCAGGTAGGGATGGCAACGGGTCGAGTTCGGGCGAGTTTTGCAAAATCTAAACCCTCACCCGCGAAAATTTTCATCACCACACCCTCCCGCGAACCGGCGTAGGTAAACGGGTTCGTGAGTGGGTGTAAACCCGCGGGTTATGGTTGCACCCATACTCTCACCCGGGAACCTACAACCAATGCAGGTTCGCTGGTGGTTGCTTCACCCGCGGGGTACCCACAAACCCGCAACCCGCAAACTCGTGAACCCACGATTTGTCACTTGTAAATTTCCACATGTAATTAGCTGTTTGATACTTAATTGAATTAAATTTCCATCTCTAATTCCCTACTTAATACATTACAAAACAATAATAACCATAAAAATAAAATGACCAAAAATAATTCAAAAGTCCATAATCTAAGGATTCTTGATCCATAAGTAGTTAAGTACATAATCTATAAATTCATAATAAATAAATCCATAAAAATATCAAAAGTATATAGAACACAAATAAATAAAAAGACAAGTTTACAAATCACAACCACACCAAACTTTTTGATCTATCATCTCATCCTCACTTCCAAGTTTCTTCACCAAATTTATCACCAAGTTTTTCACAACCTTGTTGATTCCTACAAATATTAAATTAAAAATCAATTAGGTATACATTCAATTAAAATCAAATAGTTATAAATTCATTAATAACGAAATTATAATACCTCATCAATCATCATTCATTATCATCTTCTTTCTCAAATGCTTCAAATTTTCTTTCCACTGCAGAATCAAATTAGAAGAAAAATATATGAGTTTAAAAAAATGAAATAAATAATATATATATATATATATATATATTTATATTTAAGGTAAGATCTGGACATTTAAACAAATTGTCTGCCATTTTCAAAAAATTATAGTTAATGAAAATTGAAAAACAAAAAGAAAAGCAGAGATCGATATCTTATTAGATCCATGCAAAAAATCACAAAAAAATCAAACTTTCCAACACAGATCTATAAAAGCTAACATACCCACGTGGAAATTTAGCTAAAAATATGAAAACAAAGCAGAGATCAATATCTTACTAGAGAAAGCAAAGAGCTTTGACCTTGCGCTACAACTCCTTTATGGCATTGATGAGGTGCTTGTCGATGTCACTACTCACTAAGGCGACAATCGGTGTCGGAATCTAGGACTTGCCAGAGAGAAAGTGTTGTTTGGTATATTTTTAGAGAGAGAGATGAAGTTGAAGTTTGATAACTAGTAAGATAAGTGATGGTAGAGTGCAAAGTATAGGAAAATATGATAGGGTTTCATATTTATGCGGGTTCGCGGGTTCACTAGCGGGTTCATTTTCCAAACCCACACCCGCACTCGAACTCGACGGGTTCTTACTTATTAAGGTTCACAGGTTTGTAAATTCACCACCCACACTCTGCCCTTTAGGGTCGGGTTCGGGTGGTTGCCCGCGGGTGCGGGTCAAATTGCCATCCCTAAATTTCCAGGTATGGTCAACCAGGTAACCATCCATGTCTTCTAACTTGTAAGCTCCACCATGGACTACCATTTTGTTTAAGTAAGGACCTTCCCGGTTGGGAGCTAAGACCCCGTCAGATATTTTCCGTGTGTTCTAGGTTACTTTCCTGAGAACTAAGTCTCCTTCTTTGAAATTTTGAGTCCTTACCATCTTGTTAAAGTATCGGGCTATCTTGCTCTGGTAGACCGTTGCCCTCTATACAACCTTATCCTGCTTCTCCTCGAGAAGGTATAGGTTAGCTTTTAATTTTGCCTCATTATCTTCTGGTTTATAGTGTTGGAACTTGAAAGATGACAGTCTATGCTCAATGGGTAGGACTGCTTGTCCCAAAGGCTAGTGAGTAAGTGGTTTCCCCCATTGCAGTTCTTTTGGTAGTCCAATATTCCCACAACACGTTAATAAGTTCCTCAACCCACTTCCTTTTCTTCTGTTGGAGTTTTTTCTTCAGGAGCTTCTTGATGGTCTTGTTAGTAGCCTTCACCAACCCATTGGTCTAAGAATGGGCTACTGATGCAAAACAGAGGTTAATATCCCGTTCCTTACAAAACTGTCGAAATTTGGTATTGTCGAACTGTTTGCCCAGATAAGTTATTATGGCTATCGGGGTACTGAACCTATAGACAACGCTTTCCTTGACGAAGCTAGTGGTGTTTGCTTTAGTTATCCGAGTAAGGAACTTTGCCTTCACCCACCGAGTAAAGTAGTCTATTGCAACTACAACATGCTTAGCTTAACCAGGAGTAGTTGGGAGTGGCCCGATGAGGTCAAGTCTCCAAATGGAAAAAGGGTATAATGTACTAATTGAAGATAGTCTCTCTAAAGGAAGGTGGTGGAGGTTTGCTTTCCTCTAGCAAGGTTCACAAGATCGCGCAAACTGCTTCGCGTCCTAATGGAGAGTAGGCCAGAATAACCTATTCTGAGCACCTGGTAAGCTAGGGTCTCACCTGATACATGGATGCCACATTCCTCTTAATGTACCCCATTGAGTGCCTATTGTGCATCATCTAGATGTAGACACCTTAATAGTGGAAGTGATTTTCCTTTGCGGTAGAGAAAACCATCTACAAAGCAGTATCTGGTGGCGACCCTCTTGAGCTTGCATGGTTGATTCGGATCAGTAGGAATGGAGTCATTTTGGAGACAATCTGCTATAGGATCTATCCAGCAAGGGAGTCGGTTTATAGGGTTTACTTGTACCCCCATAACTATGCTTGATAGTGGTATTAATTGAATTGGTACCCCTTTTGGCAGTGCTTACCCTCTACCTACAACAATTTTGGCTAAGACATCTACTTGGTGGTTCTTCTTTTAGGGAATCTGTTCCATCTTCATACCTTTAAACTTTGCCATTGCTTCCCGGACCCTAGCCAAATATACTACCATGTTATCACCCTTTGCTTGATACAATCCCAATACTTGGTTGATTACCAACTGCGAATCACTCTTAACCAGGAGGAAATCTACTCCTAGTTATTCTGCTACTTTCAATCCCACCAGTAGGGCTTCATATTCTGCTTCATTATTAGTGGCTTCAAATTCAAATCTGAAATAGTGGCTGCACTTGATCCCTTTTGGGTCGGTTAGGATAATCCCTGCGCCGTAGCCTGATTGGTTTGATGCCCCATCTGTGTACAGTATCCAGATCTTGCAATTGTCAAGCAATTCTGGGTTCTCTAGAACTGCGTCCGGGGTTGTCGTTATATCCGAATCTAGAGTCATGCTGAATTCTGCTACAAAGTCTGCTAAAGCTTGAGCCTTAATTGTAGTCCTCGGCTTGTACTTGATGTCATACTAGGTGACCTCCAAAGCCTATAGGACCAATCTGGCGGATACATCAGGCCTCTAGAGGAATTGTCTCAGTGATTGGTCAATGATTACCGCAATGGTATGAGCTTGAAAGTATGGTTGGACTGGCTGCAGTCACTAATACGTAGGTGAGTTTCTCTAGGAGAGTGTAATTCTTTTCGGACTTGGTTAGAGCACGACTCATGTAATAGACTGGTTTCTAGACCCGTCATTACATTCTTTCACCAAGGCCCTGCTAGTAGCAGTCTCTGATACTGCTAGGTAGAGTTGTAGTTCTTCTCATGAGACATGTTTTACTAGTTAGGGCGGGCGGGCTAGCTAGATGTTCCTTTAAAGAATGGAAGGCTCTTTCGCTCTCTTGATCCCACTTCATTTTCTTACCTTGCTTGATAACTTTAAAGAGTGAAAGGCACTTATCTGTAGATCGGGATATGAGGCATTCAAATGCTGCTATCATGCCAGTCAGTCTCTGTGCCTGTTTGAGATTAGTGGGGGATTCAAGATCCAAGATGGCCTTGATCTTCTTCTGGTTGGCTTCGATCCCTCTTTCATGAACCATGAACCATGAACCCTAGGAACTTTCCCGCTGTTACTCTGAAGATGCACTTGGCGGGGTTCAATCTCATTTGGTTCTTCCTTATTACTTGGAAAGTCTGTCTTAAGTTCTCCGGGTGCTGCTCTGTCTATCGAGATTTGGTGATCATGTCGTCTATGTACACCTCCATAGATCTTCCTATCTGCTCTTTGAATAGCCCATTCACCAGACACTGATAAGTGGCTCCTACATTTTTAAGCCCAAAGGGCATTACCTTGTAGCAGTAGAGGCCTTGCCAGTGATAAAACTGGTCTTGTCTTGATCGGTGGGGTGCCTTTCCCATGACCTTATCTTGTTGAACAGACCTTACCAATATATATTTTTAGATAACTTACCTTAGACAACTTAGTTACTACACCACACCTTAGACTTGAGTTTTGAGAATCTTAGAGAGAGAAGAACTCTCTCACTTAGTTTTAGTTTCTTAGCATTTTCCCACCACGTTCTAGGTAGCCAAACACCATTTTTAGTTACTTTGACGATCCGACTCTATATGCCCTCTAGAGGCCCATGAAGTTCAGCCTGAATTTGGTCTTCATGTGGGCTGAACTTGAAATTCAGCAACTCAGAATCAGCCCATCTTTAAATGCTTGTTTGATCCTCTTGGCCCCTTATAATTAGCCTAACTGGAACATGCAATGGATCCTTTGGTGATGCTTCTTGATTGTCATCAAAATGCATGCCTTAGAATGGTTGTGAATGTGCTTAATGAATGATTGGTTAATGAAATGGTTGTTACTTGAATGAATCAATCCCCTAACATCTTTTAATCTAGCTTAATCTCATAGTGTTGTGGTAGATTTGGTAATTTAGTTCATTGCAAGCTTAGTATAATTAATTTAGATAGCATTAATTAATGAACTTGTTAGAAATTAGAAACCGATAATCAATGATAACATAGAGATTACTTGTAGCTAATCCACCTCCTCGTGGGAACGACCACCCTTACAAGTGTACCCTTTACCACTTGTACGATTTGTACATTTGCGATGGGTGAACCACCTACGCGCCCCTTTAATTCCCGTTGTAGTTTAGTTGCTTAGCATCCTTGACATAGGATCCTCTTGGCTTTAGTCATCCTCATTAGTGTAATTTAATTAGAACCGGTTTTGGTGCGTCAAGATTTATGGCGCCTCTGCCAAAGAGGTAGCGACATAGTCTAAGTAGTTATAGCATCATTACTTTTAAATTATTGCATTTTTAATTTTTTGTTCATTTGACCGTTTTGGTAGTTGTCTTTTTAGTGTATTTTCAGGTTTCTTGTGTTATTAAGCATTGTCCATAATCATGGTTACCCCCGAAGTAGTAGTCAATCTTAAGAGCAATTCTAATCCGCCCAACACAAATGTGGAAGAGCTAGCTCAACTTGTGGCTTAACAGTTGATGAATGATTTTTCTTTGCCCACCGTTGGAGCCCAACCCTCGGCAATCTTGTTAGATGCTGCCCAAAAAGAATATGCATTGAAGAATTTGCATTACAGCACTCTTCCGCATTACATAGGTGAGACAAGTGAAGACTCCCTCCAATTCATGAAGGAGTACTACAATACGGTTTCTACCATTCCATTTAGTAATCTCATGGCGGATCGACTTCGTATGCGGTGTTTTTCGTATTGCATGAGAGGCGAAGCCAAGCGCTGTCTCATGGCCTTACCGGCAGGATCCCTCACCACATGGAAAACGGTTGAGCAGAAATTCTTTGCCAAGTATTTCCCCTCTTGGAAGACAAAAGAGATTATAGGAAAGATTGCAAACTTCCAAGAGACGGAGGATAAAGCTTTTCATGAGTCTTGGGGAAGATTCAAGCTTCTCTTAGCTCAATGCCCACACCATGACTACACATGGTCTCATTAGTTCAATCCTTCTATGATGGACTTACTGGACCTTTACAAGCTATCGTTAATAATTCTTGTGGATGAGCAATGAGGGAGAGGACAGCCGAGTATGTGTTTGCCAAATTTGAGATGCTTGAGCAGAATTCTCAATAGAAGAATACATGAGGCAACTGTAGTGGGAAGGAAGAGGAGTTAGCCGCTCATTTGGCTAGTATTTCTAAGGAAATGGAGACTCTTAGGAGCAATTTTGAGAAGCAACCATGTATGGCTAACCAAGTTCGTGATCGAGAAGGAACTTGCCTTTATGCTCCACCTACATATCATGCATACAACAAAAACCAAGAAAACTCACAATGGCCACAACAAAGTACTCAACCGTGGCATGTTTCTAGAACCCTATCTCCGCAACATCAAGGCCAATATCAAGACAATGACCAACCATCCGGAGGACATTCTCATGACAATCGTCTTGCTTAAAACCATGAGAGACTCACCTTTATGGAGAGGATTGCAAAAACCATGGAATTGCAACTGGGGCAGATTGTGGGATCCCAACAATGAATGGAGCAAGTAAGGCTCCCTAGCCAACCCGAGCAAAGGCCTTAATAATCCTTCGGACTGGTAAGGTATTTTATAACCCGTCTCCACCTGAAATTTTTAATATTCCTATTCATGTTTCAGGAAATAATTCAAATAGGTACAATTTTGAAGAATTGGCCAACAAGGAGGCTGAAACAAGAAAAGGACATGAGGTGGTGCAAAAGGACACCTCAAGGATGCATAAGTCTCCGGATCCTTATGTTCCTCCTATTCCTTTTTCGGGGAGACTTCAAAAGATGAAGCTCAATCAAGCTTTCAAGGAGATCTATGATGTCCTATCAAGAGGTAATGTTAGCCTTCCCCTCCTTGAAGTGATTGAAGGGATGTCGGCTTATGCCACGTTCTTCAAGGAGCTTAATTCGAAGGCCCGGAAGAGGGAGATCAAGGAGACGGTCCTAATTTCAAGGGAAGTAAGTGGCCCTAGAGATGGAAATTGCCACCAAAATTGAAGGATCCCAGTAGTTTCACCATTACCATCTTGGTTGGTGAAACTAGGAAAAAAAAGGCATCAATCAATTTTGGATCTAGAGGCATCAATCAATCTCATGCCATACTTACTTTACTAAGCACTTGGGCTAGGAGAATTGAAGCCCACAATAATGGAACTCGTGCTTGCTGACCGCTCAATTAGACATCCAAGAGGAGTGGTTGAAGACGTGCTAGTACAAGTAGGGAAATTGATGATCCCTACGGATTTTGTGGTACTAGAGATGGAAAGTGATTCATCCAAGGCTTGGGAGATACCGATATTGCTTGGGTGCCCATTCATGTCAGTCGCCAGGGCAATCATTGATGTGCACAATGGCAAACTTTCCATGACCGTATTAGGAGAAATGGCAAAGTTTGACTTCTTTGAAAGCATGAAGCATCCCATTGAGAACCTAGCTTGCTTCAACATTCAAGATGCGAACTTGGAAGATGAACCCTGCCTTGCATCCAGATATTTTGGGAAATCTACTCATTTGGAGTTGGATGATATCCCTACCCTATTAGTTGAACATGACTCCCCTATAATCGATGACATGGTCACCAAGCTCTTAGAAGATCACCAAGTGGTGGTGGGAATGAATTTGGAGTTGACCACCAAACTTGAAGAGGTGATCAAGGAAAAGAATGACCTAAAGGAGGAGTTTGAGCAAGGAATGAAACTAATGGAGGAGGAAATCTTATCAAGGGACAAGGCTCTTAAGATTATGAGGACCAAGGAAGAGGAGCACCTAGCCAAGCTTGCCATGCCAAAGGTTGCTACCAAGGGCAAGTCCAAGGAAGTCATCCAATAACCTAAAGTGTTGGACATGCAAGCTAAGCATGAGGAGCTCAAACCTTTTTCCTTAATGCCTATCCTAAGCGAAGTCAAGAAAAGGAAGCTAAGAAGAAGGAACAAGAAGAATTGCAAGCCTTCACAAACAACGATAAGTACATCTCTATCTTTAACCCCTACTTGTTGCCATTGCCATGATTTAGGCCAAAATCGGCCTTATTTTCCAAAGCTAAAATGGCAACGTGTGAAGAAATTGGTTGTGAAATCCGTTTGGATTGATAAATCCAAATTGGAAGGACTTGTTAGGGAAAGACCCATTTGGGTCAAAAAGAAAGAAAATGGGTACATTGTTATTTAACCACCTATCATGGGTGGTAGTTGACCCTTGTGAACTTTTTGATGTGTTTGTTAAGTATGTAGGAAATTGAAGATTAAAAGCACTTGATGGACATTTGTGGTGCACTCATTTATTTGAGTTGCACTTGTTTTGTAAATATATGAACTCTTTTATGTTTTGTTAATTATTTAGTATATATGTTTTGTATTTGGTTTTAGACACCTTATCTATCTCAATTCAACCTTTGTACTCAAGATACTCATGTATGATGATAGGAGTGAAAGAGATAGGTTTGGGGGTTTGGACTCCAAACACATTGCATTATGTGTTAGTTGCAATTGTTAGTATTTGTGTGTATGTTTTTATGCCATTTGCAGGATTTTAGGTTTGCAACAAGTTGCATGAAGTATGGGAAGATTTTGGACCCATTTTGAGCAGGGCACTTAAAGCCCGCAGATTCTTAGCACGAGACAATTCCCGCGGAACAACAAGATAAAAGCCACGGAATGGCTCTGGAGAGTGCATCGACTTCATTCCGTGGGACTATTCTCACCACCCAGAAACAACCAAACTAGTGAGGTATCCCTGCGGTTTCGTTCCGCAGGAACAAACCTGCCAACCCAAGGCCACAGTTTTACTTTCATTTTATTTTATTTAATATTTTTTTTACGTAATTTACATTTTTGTAAGTTTAATCACATTATTCTTTTTTATTTATTTATTTAAGTGTGGTTATGGGGGTGTAATTGATTAGTGCCTAGGATGATAATGATGGAATTGCCATGTTCCTCATTGGAGGAAAACGTTTATGCTAGTGGATTAGGCCATTTTTGATTGGATAAGAATTTTGGACGAGTTGAAATATCATGTGTAGTTGTTTCAGGTTATTTTGTGCTTGTTTGCAAAGTTGTTTGATGCCCAAACAACCAAACCGCGGAACTCACGTACTTGTTCGTAAATGTTCAAACATTGAGGACAATGTAGAGTTTAGGTTTGGGGGTGTGGACACGGTAACACTTTGTCACGTTTTGTTTTTTCAAAATCATGTTTTTGTGTTTTTCGTAAAAATTTTGATTTTTTATTGCAATTGAGACAAACTTGACAATTTGTCTATTTTGATGCTAGAGTGTATGTGCTATGAAGGAATGCGTTACATGTGTTAATTGCTAAATTTTAATATAACAGATTTCCTTCCAAGATTGCAGTGCGCATTGTGTTTTAGTCCGTTTCTCTTTTGCTTAGTGAATAGGACTTATCACAAGATTGCTAGAACAAATAGTGGAGACTACCCATGTAAGATATCGAGCTAAGCATTCATATTTTGAGGGTTTTTGTTTCTACTTGTATACACACTCTTTGAAACAGTTTTGCTTCAAGCATGATCTCTTTTTTGGGTAAGTAAATAGTATCATAGAAAGAGAGAAAGAATGTACAAATACAAGGGGAATACCCCAGGAAGCAAAGCAAGAGCTAAACAAAGGCTCAAAACAAGCACAAACGCACAAGCAAACAAGAAACAAGAGCTCGTAAAGGGCTCAAAACAAGCTCAACGAAAAGAGCAAGCAACAAACAAGAGCAAAGCAAAAAAATTAAAAAATTAAAAAATTAAAAAAAAAATTAAAAATAAAAAAAATTAAAAAAAATAATTAGCGTTAACAATCCAATTCAAAGTAATAAGCGAGTGATCCTTTAGATTGATAGAGGAGAGCCGACAGCGAATGGTGTCAATAATTGTACGAACAACAACCGAACTAGACTTTTTGGTGCCTTCAAAAATTCTACAATTACGCTCTCTCAAAATATGATAAACAGCCACAACAAGACAAAGCTTCTTTGTGACAATAATAGGGGTGTCCCTCTCCAATGGGCAGAAGCCCAAGCAATAAAAGCATTCCAACCAAGGCCATTCCAATGAGACCCACAATAATTCAGAAGTTGAGTCCAAATGGCTCTACTGAAAGAGCACTCAAAGAAAAGGTGAGCATGAGATTCAAGATGGGAGTTACAAAGAACACAAGTAGTAACAGCCCTAGGGTCATATTTATGAATGCGGTCACGGGTGGAGAGCCTACCTCTAACAGCCATCCAAAGGATGAAACTCATTCTCGGAATGTTTTGAGGGAACCAAACCAGCTTGAACCAAGGAACAAGAGGGTGAGGGTCTTTAAGAGAAGCCAAAGCAGAAGAGGCATAGTAAATACCATTGGAAGAAGGGAGCCACCGAATACTATCCTCTAGATCGGAGTTAGGATTGTAAGTAGGCATTCGACTTCTAATTTCAACAAGATCAATGGACATAGCAACTGGCCATCTCCAAAAATCACCAAGAACAATGGTATTAACCGCTGCGTTGATAGGGAGGCCGGAATCATAGACCACACGGGGACTCCATTTCAGAAGGAGAGGACCATCCGGATGCCAATTGTCAAGCCATAAGGAGGTACTAGAACCATTGCCAATGAAGTGCTGAATTAAAGGACGAACAATAGGCCGAAGATGGAGGAGTTTTCTCCAATTCCAAGAGCAGATATTAGGAGCTTTAGCCTCCCATATGTTACAACCTTTTAGGTGATAGGCTTTGATCCAAGAAGACCAGAGATTATTCGTTCCATAAATAAGAATCCAAAGATGCCTAATCATCAAGGCCTTGTTCCAAGAAGAGAGGTCCATGATTCCAAGACCACCCTCTTTCTTAGGGAGACAAATATCAGACCAAGAAATCTTAGCACCCTTACTGTCACCATCAACCCCTTTCCATAAGAAACTTCTGAATTTTCGTTTAATAATCTTCAAAATCTTGATATGGAGACAAAGATAACTAGCCCAAAAGACTTGTAAACTTGACAAGATCGAGACAATTAGCTGTAAGCGCCCGGCATAAGAGAGACCACGGTTCAGCCAAGAAGAAAGTCTACCCGAGACTTTATCCACAAGGGAGGAGCAATCACAAAGACAAAGCTTAGTAGAGATAATCGGAATACCAAGATAACAAATGGGAAGAGAATCCATTGTATAACCAAAGAGATTAATAAGTCGCTGATTTGTAGAAGAGGATCTCATTTTTGCATAATGCTTATTGATTGTGATAGAACATGAAAATTATGTGGACTACTTGTGTGAATTGTATTCCCTTGATAGATAAACTTATTGATATGATTCTAGGCAAAGTATGTGCTTAACACTTTCCATATCCCTTATGTGTGCTCCTATTGCCAACCTTGAGGCCAAACACAAACCATTCATTTCATCACTCACATCTCCATAAACAACCATATACACTAAACACACACCATACCTTAGTTGTTGATCATAGAATTAGTGTATGAATTATAAATGCAAATGTTTAGCTCAAATTGTTATAGCGTGTACTTAGGCGTTTATTAGAAACTATGCAAGTTATAGAGGCAAAAATTGTGCAAGTGTAAAAATTCAACACTTGAAGCATTTGATTTATTAATTGTAAAGCTACTCAAAAATAAGAGAACAAAAATTTGCAGTGTTGAAATTCAAAGTCTTAGCCTAGACGCTTTAAGTTCAAATTGTATAATGAGCTTAAAGTCAAATTTTTTAGTATGATCAATAACTCTAGAATTCCATTCCATTTCTTTCATTCACCAAAAATCTACCCATTGCCCCATTACAACCCATAAGGAAAGCCTTAGTTGATCTTTATTTGATAGTGTTCATATGCGTTATAATTGTTGTCTTTACATAACTTCCAAACTCACATATGCTTAATTAGAGTGAACTTAGGATTCCGAGAGAAAATTCGACTGAAATCCGGTGAGGATTAGAGTCAAGGCGAATTGTGTTCTTGCATTCGAGTGCTTCGTTTTTGAAACCTTGTATTTAGAGTGTGGTATTCACGGTGTTGCGTGCTTTTAAGGAAGTCATCATGTTAGCCTCTAATTAGCGGTTTTGACATGTGCCATTTCTATATTGCACATCTCTCGTTGCATCACTTAGTTGTTTGGCTCTCGCAAAATGTTTTTAGTGTGTGTTTTGTTTGTTTTATTTTAGGACTGTATTGTTTTTGTGTTCTTATTATTTGTAGTTTGCTCGAGGACGAGCAAAAGTCAGGTTTAGGGGTTTGATCGTGCTTCAAATGTTCACATTTGGCGTTCCCTTACTTAGCTTTTGTAACCTTTTTCCGAGCCGTTTTAGGTGTTTAATGTTGTAAATCAGTGTTTTTCAGGTATTTCAGCTCATCAGGGGTATTCTAGACCAAACTAGAGGAAAGTAACAAAATCGTGGGAAAAAGAGGGAAATTATGTAATTATGGAGAATCAGGAGTCAATGTGCAAATATGGAGAAATTATTACAGATTCGGTGATTAGCGAAGTGTTTAGGGGTAATAATTGTAATAGCCAGCAAAACACAGAAACACGCCACATCACCAAGTGAAATGGTGCGTTTTGGTGCCTGCTGTTGATATCAGCGTGACGTCACGCGTCTTCAACCTATAGACGGGCAGAGATGACTCGTGGACACTACCTGTTAACTCGTTGACCTAGTTACTGACCCGACGTTTGACCTGGCTGAAATTTTATACAGGTGTGCCTAATATTAATCTAGAGGGGCCGGGAATTTCGTTATTTGTCAAATTGACGAAAATACCCTAACTAGACACAATAATATATCAAGTGTATAATGTGCGGAATCGTAAATGACACAAAATATTTATATGAAAACCATTATGGGAAAAACTATGGGCTGGTAAGTGTGTCACACTCGAACCTCGAATCCACTAATGATAAATGATTTCAACCTAATCCCGGTATGTAACTCACTACCACTACCTAACCCCGGTATGTAACTCACTACCACTACCTAATCCTAGATAAGTGAATCTAGTTCAATTGCTTGTGATTTAAGCTACCTAATCCCAGAAGCAACACAAGACTTACTTCTCAATGAAGAGATAATAAAACCTAAGTGAATATGATGATATCCAAAGTGCAAATAAAGCTAGGTAACCTTAGATGCTTATCTAGGATGATGAAATAACAATTAATGCAATCCTAGATATCAATAGCTAAATGACATGTCATAAAGCTTAGCTAATCAAGATTAAGCAAACCTAGATAGCTATACAATACAACACTCAATCATGTCAACACAACAAACTCTATCTTGAATACTAAAATTTAATTTGATGAGAATCAAGAAGCATCATCAAATGATCCATTACTTGTTCCATTTGGGCCAATTATAAGGGCCAAGAGGATCAAAAAAGTATTTAATGAGGGCTGATTCTGAGTTGCTGAAGTCCAAGTTCGGCCCACATGAAGACCAAATCGGACTGAACTTCGTAAGCCTCTACAGAGAGCATCTGAAGTTAGATTGCCTATTATAATATGTTTTCGGAATGCCCACGACGATCTCTACAGATGTTATGAAGACTCCATCCTCCAAAACAGATCACAATGGGCCCAAATTCGGCTATCTTATTTGTTACGCGTGAGGAACAAGCTAGGGTTTGGATGAGTCCGAATTTTAGGATATTTCCTGTTTTATTTATTTTCCAAATAAAGAGTCGATTTGTTTCTCAATTGAAGGGCTGATTTTGTTTCCTAAATGAAGCTTTCCAAATAAGGAGCAAATCAACTAGTTGTTAGTTTTATTCTTTATTTATTTCCTAAATTTGTTTGCATTTATTTTCCTGATTGTAAGGCATTAATTGCTGAATATTTTATTTCATTTATCTTTCTTTTTAGGGTTTAGATATTTTTAGTATTTAAGGGACTCATTGATGTATTATTAAAAAGACTTTGGAATGAAATAATTATTTGAGAGAACGTTTTCTCTTTGGTTCTTCATTGAACTATGAACTTATCAAGGGTTATACCTTGTGGCGTTCAAAACCCTGACTTATAACTCACCTTCTTCTCTTCTTGAGTGTGGCGTCTACAACGTTCTTGATACCGTTGGTTCTTATCTCTTTATAGATAACGGGTCGTGGTCCTTTATTTTCTTTGTTTTTTATAAACTTGAATTTAGAAAATGATCCTTTAAATCCATATGTTGGTTCCGGGTCTCACTATTCTTGGTGAGGTTCATATCAGTTGGTATCAAAGCTTAGGCTTCTAAAATCAGGTTTGATCTATCTCTTCTTTTTTTATTATTATTTCTTTTATTTCCGTGTTATCAAAAAGAAAAAAAAAATTGATTAGATTTTGTTTCAAAAAAAAAAAAGTTTGATCAAGTTTCGTTTAAAAAAAAATTGATCAAATTTCGTGTCAAAAAAATAATAATAATAAAAAAATAAAAAAATAAAAATTTGTGCAAGTTCATAAGAGGGTAAAAGCCAAAAATCGAGTGACCACGAGTGTTAAAAAAAAAATGTCTGACGATGCACCAGAAAAGATTGATTTTACGTTTTTAGTTGCAAGAGAAAATGATGAGCTACAATGTGACAATGTCTTTCAAACCCGATGCCATGTTAATGATAAGGTTTGTACCTTGATTATTGATGGGGGAGTTGTACTAATATGGCTAGCACTACTATGGTGGAAAAATTGAATTTGGCCACTTTAAAGCACCCAAAACCGTATAAGCTACAATGGTTGACTGATAGTGAAGAAATCGAGGTGACTAAACAGGTGTTGGTGTCTTTTTCCATTGGGAAGTACAAAGATGAAGTCTTGTGTGATGTGTTACCGATGCATGCGAGTCATATCTGATGAGAATAAGGGAGCTGCACTAAGGGATCCATTGCATGTTCCGGCTGGTCCAATAACAAGAGCAAGGGCCAAGAGATTCAAAGAGGCACTCAACGGCCTGATTCAAGACACTTGGGCTGATTCTGAAGTTTTAAAATCCAAGATGAGCCCACATGAAGACCGAGGCTTAATTAATGTCATCAATGCAATTAATTAGGCCGAATAAGAGAAGCTTAGGCGTGAAGCACAAGCTGGGGTGTGTGGAGGAGATTTAATTTCAGTTTTTTCCTTTTTAGTTTTTAGAGAATAAAGAGTTGATTTGTTTCCCAAATTAAGAGGCTGATTTGTTTCCAGTTTTAGGATATTTCCTGTTTTATTTATTTTCCAAATAAAGAGTCGATTTGTTTCTCAATTGAAGGGTTGATTTTGTTTCCCAAATGAAGCTTTCCAAATAAGGAGCAAATCAACTAGTTGTTAGTTTTAGTCTTTGTTTATTTCCTAAATTTGTTTGCATTTATTTTCCTGATTGTAAGGCATTAATTGCCGAATATTTTATTTCATTTATCTTTATTTTTAGGGTTTAGATATTTTTAGTATTTAAGGGACTCATTGATGTATTATTAAAAAGACTTTGGAATGAAATAATTATTTGAGAGAACGTTTTCTCTTTGGTTCTTCATTGAACTATGAACTTATCAAGGGTTATACCTTGTGGCGTTCAAAACCCTGACTTATCACTCATCTTTTTCTCTTCTTGAGTGTGGCGTCTACAACCTTCTTGATACCGTTGGTTCTTATCTCTTTATAGATAACGGGTCGCGGTCCTTTATTTTCTTTGTTTTTTATAAACTTGAATTTAGAAAACGATCATTTGAATCCATATGTTGGTTCTGGGTCTCACTATTCTTGTGAGGTTTATATCAGTAAGAACATGCAAGTTAATTAAGAGATGTCTTAATATGAAAAATACTAAAATTAGATGAAATTAGTGAAGAACATACCAAGGGATGTGTGATGACAAAAACCCATACAAGCAAGCATCCTAACTAAGCTAGATAATGCTAGATGATGTTTTGATGCATATGAAAATGGTTTTGAGTGTATAAAGGTGAGTTCTTGTTTTGATTTGCTCTCAAATTCTCTCTTTTAAACTCTAGGGTCCTTATTGTGAAAAGAACTAAGTTCAGAGATTGAGAAAGTGGTATATTTGTAGACATCAAGAACAGGGCATGTAAAAAGACAAGTTTGCCCTTGAAATCACCGTTTGATGGTTTCAAAACCGCCGATCAAACTATTGAATTGATCCCGAGAGAATAGAGGATCATCGGCGGTGGCATTCGACGGTTTCAAAACCGCTGATTATGACCACCTAATTAAAATCGACTCTAAATATCTATCAAGTGTAGAACGACAGTTTCATTCGGCGGTTTCAAAATTGTTGATCAAATGGCTGAATTGATCCCGAGAGAGCAGGGGATCATTGACGGTCGCATTCAGTAGTTTCAAAACCATAGATTATAACCGCCGAATTAAAACTGAATCTAAATATCTATCAGGTATAGAATGCCGTTTCAAAACCATCGATTAAAACTCCGAATCGTGATAGAGATATTATTTCAATCAGGTCTCAAATGGGGGTTTCGAACGACCATCAGGCCGCTAATCGTAACCACAGAACCAATCCAGAACCTTCTGGAATCAAACGGCGGTTTCATTCGACGGTCATGGTCACCGATCAAACTGCCGATTCACCACTGATGGTGAAACCAAAGGAAAAGCCAAGGGCATTCTTTGAAGGCGATCTTCGCGCTGAACCAAGCACACATTCGGGCATGCGTGAACGTTTCCGAACAACATCGGGAAACAAATTATAAGACACATAAACACACAATAATATATAACAACCATGTGCAAGTGTGACAATGTGACATGTAAAGAGTATGCACACAAATGCAAGAATGCTAAGTGTGTGTGTGCAACTAGATCTCTTCAAAGAAAAATAAGCACTAGAGATATACCCTTGGATTGCTTGTCACCTTGAGGTCTTGAAACGGGCCTTTGAGCTTGATCCTCAATCACCTAAACTACCTTTATAATTCAAACCACAATTGTGGTTCGTCCATGAAATAAGCAAATCAATAAATGGAAACTTTACAATCTCCCCCTTTGCCTATTTCATGACAAAACCACCACCCACATTGATTCCGCACAACAAAATAGAAACTACGGGTCTACAACGTTTTTCTACATTACAAAGAAATATCTAAAAATAAAATCTTCAAGACTTCAATCTCTTGTAGAGAATCAAACCTTCAAAACAAAGTTTCTATGCTATCCAAGACAAGTAAATATGAGATTAATCAAGTGAGAACATAAACAAGCATTTGCATTTAAGAATTTAAGTACAACAACATGCAATGTATGTGTTAATCACCAGAAATGGCAGGGGTCCAAAGAAAAATTTTCCATCCAATTTAGAAGTAGGAGGAGGCCGCAAGAAGTATCCTGCTACCATGAGAAGAAGACTAGGCCGATACACCAAGATACTAATCAGTCAAAGTCTACCTCGGGGTTGTCTAGATTTCCTCAAATACTAGGATACAGAGTTTAAAATCAAAAGGATCTTACTACTACAAGATCCAGGGATACCTCACTGCAACATCTAAGTACTTCGTTACCACATCATCCGGGTACCTCACCACTACATCCAAGTACTTTGTCATTCCATCATCCCAGTACCTCGCTGCAACAAGATCCAACACCATCTTAGTATTCCTTTATTGTACCATCATGGTACCCCACTATTGTACTACCCTGCTACGCCGATCCCTCCTAAAATTGGTCTAACAGGTAGTAAGAACATCGTGTGAATGCCGAACTAGAATTCTCCTCCTACAGCATAGAAGAGAAGAGTTGACTCCTTCGCCATTTAAAGCACCATAAATAAGATTTGATTTGATAAATTAATTGATTCATATTTTTAAATATAAACATAAACATAACGTCATTTAAGGGAACTATTCTCTTGTAAATTAACAACCTCCATCAACGCCTGTCAATCCCGCTAACACGGCCGAACAATCGGTCTAAATTAGGGGGAATTGATTGGCAGGAGAGGGGAATAAAAAGAGGACGTCGACATTTAGAAAAGGGATCGTTCTTGATTTTTGCCACTTATCTACTCATACAATTTCACCATCTCTAATGGTGTTAGAATCCTCCTATTGGAATAGATCACAATTCACCATTGTATTTGTGTTTAATCTTGAATGATCAAGGGGTTGTATTTCATTTGTTCATGATATAATAAACCGGTTCTTTTTCACCTTTAAATCACTATTGGTGTTTAGCTCGTTTTTTACTGAAATCATACGGGTATTGAACTACGCGATACCCTTCCGACAGAGATCTACCTCGATCGTGGTCTTAAAAGTTGTTAATTGGAATTCCACCTCGTTGGCAATTTTCAGTTAACACTTTTTGGCAACGTCTTTAGGAAGTAATCTTCTCATTATATACAAAGAAGCCATCTTAGTTCTACTCGACAAACAGGAAGATAAGACTCTGATCCTTTCAGGGACAACCCAACCTTTCAGGGCCCGACTCTCTTGCTTCCACTCAAAGAATCTAGAGGTGGGAAAAAGGATTGAGGAAAAACAGCCTGGCACTAGTCCCCCCACCAAGTGCGGGGCCCGTGCTTCAAACCCCTATTGCCCAAGAAATCGATTGAGATATCATGGAACAGCAGGCCGCCACCTACTTGGAAAGTATCTGCCTCCGGATGATAGCCTAGGGGATACCCTTCGAAGCTCATAGAACTACAGGAGAGGCTGAACTAGGTACCATGGTACCAGTCTTTGACAGACTAGGACCAACCCTTTTGATTCCAAATTGCCCTATATATTTCAGACCTTGTTAGGTAAAACCGGCGGTGGATATCTATCATAGGAGAAACCAGCCAGCTATTACACCAATAGTTGAGAAGCGAGCTTTATAGCCCGATGTGGGGATGAGTACCAAGCCAGAAGAATCACAAAAGGAACCTCCTCAGAATGAGGAGTATAGGGAGGTGACCATTGTATGTGAAACCTTGGACAATGACAGCCTAGAAGCCCGATCCAGACATGACGAATCCAAGAGTCTAGCGGACCAGATGGCTAAAATGGCGAAGAAAATCGAAGAATTGAGGAGGGGTAAGCATCAGGGTACCCGGAAGAACCCCCTAGGGGAAATGATCGCACCTTTTTCAAGAAGGATCCGGGAGGCAGAGCTGCCCCTCACGTTTAAGATGCCATATGAGAAATATTTTTGGTCGGAAGACCCTGTAAGCCACCTAGAATGTTTTGTGCACCATATGGAGATTTAGAATGCTACATGGTCGACTATATGCAGGATGTTTCCTTCGACCTTGACAGATTATGCCAAAACTTGGTTCAGGAAGTTACCCCCAGGTAGTGTGGACTCATTCACTAAACTTACTATAGATTTATGTGGCCAATTTCAGAGGATCAAGCCACGTCCAAAAGACCCCATCCTACTTCAGTATGTGACCCGGAGTGGGGTGAGACACTGAGGTCTTATGTGGAGAAGTTCTATAAGGAAGTAAGACAAATGGGGGTGGTCACCGAGAAAGTGACCTTGACCAGTTTTTGAAGGAACCTATGGGCTGGAAGACTGTTCCGATCATTCGCCAAGCATCTCCTATGAACCTATCAAGAAGCCTAGAACATGTGGAAACAGAGAAGCAGCTCAAGATAAAGATCGAGCACGATGAAACCCGATCAGCCAAGCGCCCAAAAAAAGAGGCTCTGAAACCCGCATCGACTAAGAAAATCCCTAATCAACCTCCCAACCAGTCCGCCTACCGACTACCCCTATTTTCTTAGCATTGGGATAGGTATCGAGAACGGAGAATCTCTCTAAGGACAACACCCTTACTAAAGGAGGTAGCCCGAATAATAAAAGAAGAGGATGGATACAATCAATACATCCCCCTTAACACATCTCAAGAGATCATATACCTCGCCATCCGAGACAAGGGACTGCGTAGAAGATGTAGAAGATGTGGATAATTAGGACATAATAGCAGGCGGTGCTCCAACCCGCTGATGGTTAACAAAGTTCCCAGCATAATTGTTCCAGATGAATACCGTCGTAAGTGCGGCATCTATCATTCAATTGGACACAACAAACAAACGTGCCCTAAGAAGGACTCTACCATGGAATGAATGGAGCTGTTGAGGAAGGCGATCAAACATAACAAGGCAGTACAAGAGGAAGACGAATTAGCACCAGAAAAGCTTGTGATTGCTAATGTGGGACGACAAGATGCTAAAAGAACCTTAAGGAACATGTCTCCAACTTTATGTCTTCCAACATCGTTCAGACGTTGGGAACCATACTCGATATAGTTGTGTTATGAGACTATTGGTTATTACGCTTTTTTATGTTGAACTATTATGATATATTTTTTGGTTGTTTATTTAATGCCATACTGGATCCTTTTTTATAGTGTCTAGAATTCGTTGTACTATTTATGGATTTCAATGTATCAAATGTGTGTTCAAGTGTTAATTGCAAACAACTAAATTTTTTTGTAAAATAATTTCATTTAATTACTCAAATGTTATATACATCAACTAAATCACTAACTGGAAGACTAGTCCTTCGAGTTACAAAAAACCTCCACAGCCATTTTCTCCCGGATGGTGCCTATATAGATTTCTGACTAGATAAGATGAACCGCTACAAATATTATGACTTCCATAAGGACGTGGGGCACAACACGTCAGTATGTTACAACCTTCGCAACCAGATCAAAGGATTGATAAGGGGAGGTCTTTTGGTTGAATTTTTACAACAGGTGAGGGATAACATCAAGGTAGGGAAGGAGGTATAAGGAGAGATGCAGGAAATAGAGAAGAGACGGAGAGAAGAGGGAACAGATCTGATGCAACAAATTTAGATCATCCACACCATCAGTGGAGGCCCTACCCTAGCAAGAACCTCCAATAACTCTAGAAAGAATCATGCTAGGAAGATTCTCAGACTCACTGCCGGCCATGATGTACTTATGGTTACTAAGAAGGCCTAGGACCTCTCTTGTAATACCCAAATCAATTTTACGGGGGAGGATATCTATAACATGGTTCACCCACATGAATATCCGATGGTGATCATGATACAAATTGCTAACTGCCAAGTATATGAAGTCCTAGTAGATACCGGGAGTAGTGTAGACATCCTATTTAAAGGGGCCCTCGAGAAATTCAATTTAAAGAATTCATTTTATAACAGTTGTACCACGCCATTGTATGGATTCACAGGGGACTCCCTCATGCCGATTAGGTCAAATCTCATGACTGAATTTGTTGTGGTCGACACCCCCTTCGCCTACAACGCAATTCTAGGAAGGCCTTTCTTATCTGGGATAAAAGGTGTGTTATCAATCTACCATAACGTGCTGAAGTTCTCAATTGGGACTAGGGTGGGAGAAGTTCGTGGGGATCAGAAAGTAGCTCGTAATTGCTATGCAGTATCCATAAATCTTGCCGCCTTAGCCAAACAATATGTGCATGTGACTAGCGAACTAACTCTAGCAGTTCCAGAGCAGGATCCTTGCTTCCCAAAAGAAGGTGAGGTATCAGACATAATTATAGAAGAGCCAAACGAAGAAGAAGAGCGGGATTTGACTAGTGGGTACCCTGTATAACAGTTGGAGGAAATACCGGTAAAGGAAGATGATCCATTCAAGGTAGTGAAGATTGGAAGCATGCTAGATCACAAGGTCAGGGAAGGTCTGATAAAGCTACTTAAAGAATACAATGACATCTTTGCTTAGAGTCATGATGAAATGCCAGGTATTTCTCTCAATTTAGCCACCCCATTGGTTGGCAGTGGATGTAACCTTGAAGCCAATCAAACAGAAGCGAAGGCACTTCAACGCCGAGCAAAATGTCGTGGTACAAGAAAAGGCAGATAAGCTCCTGAAGGCCAGGTTCATTAGGGAGTCCCGCTACCCCAAGTGGATCGCGAATGTGGTCATGGTAACCAAATCCAATGGGAAATGGCGTATATGTGTGGATTACATCGACCTCAGCCGGGCCTGCCCTAAGGATAGTTTCCCTCTACCCAAGATGGATCAACTGATTGACTCAACCGTAGGAAACAAACTTCTGAGCTTCATGGTTGCCTTCTCGAGGTACAACTAGATCATAATGCACCCCGCCGTCCAGGATAAGACTTGTTTTATCATAGGGCAAAGCCTCTACTGCTACAAGGTAATTCCCTTCAGTCTTAAGAATGCCGGTGCCACTTACCAACGTATGGTGAACAAGCTATTCAAATAACAGATAGGAAAGTCTATGGAGGTATACATAGACGACATGATTACCAAGTCTTAGGAGACCGATCAACTTCCAAAAGACTTACGCCAAACCTTCCAAGTGATAAGGGAGAACCAAATGATATTGAATCCTGCAAAGTGTGCCTTCGAGGTAGCAACGGGAAAATTTCTTGAATTTATGGTGCACGAGAGAGGGATTGAGGCGAACCCCGAAAAAATCAAAGCCATCCTAGTCCTGGAATCGCCCACCACCCTCAAGTAGGCACAATGATTGATTGGTAGGGTAGCAGCCTTGAACCGTTTCATATCTCGATCTACCGATAAGTGTCTTCCCTTCTTTAAAATCATCAAGTAGGGTAGGAAGATGAAGTGGGATCAAGAAAGTGAACAAGCCTTCAAGTCCTTAAAGAAGTACTTAGCTAGCTCACCTTTATTAGTAAAAGCTATTACGGGAGAAGAGTTACAACTCTACTTGGCAGTATCAGAAACCACTACTAAAGGAGCTTTAGTGAAAGAATGTAGTGACAGGGTCTAGAAGCTGGTCTACAATGTGAGCCGCGCTCTGACTAAATTCGAAAAAAACTACTCCCTTTTGGAAAAACTTGCTTATGAACTCGTAACTTCAGCCAGAAAGCTTTGGCCTTATTTTCAAGCTTACACGATCACAGTAGTGATAGATCAACCACTGAGACAATTTCTCCAGAGGCCAGACGTATCATGCAGGTTGGTCCTATGGGCCCTCGAGCTCACTCAATACGACATAAAGTACAAGGCACGAACAACAATCAAGGCTCAAGCCTTGGCCGACTTTATAGCAGAGTTTAGCATGTCCTCTAGTTTGGATACCAATACAGACCCAAACCCATAACCGGAATCCTGGAAATAGCCCACCAATTGCAAGGCCTGGATACTGCGCACGGATGGAGCATCAAGTCAATCGGGCTACTGAACGGGAATAATTTTAACTGATCCAGAAGGGATCGAATGCAGTTACTACTTCAGGTTTGAGTTCAGAGCCACCAATAATGAGGCGGAGTATGAGGTATTGCTAGAGAGAATGAAGGTGGCGGGAGAATTTGGGGCAAACTTCCTCCTGGTTAAGAGTGTCGTAGCTGGTAGTTAACCAAGTATCTAGGTTGTACCATGTGAAGGGTGACAACATGATAGCGTACTTCAAACAGGTCCAGGAAGCGATGACATGATTCAAAGGTGTGAAAATGGCACAAATTCCTAGAGAGAATAATCATTGAGCAGATGTCTTGGGCAAAATTGCTGCAACCGGAGGACAAGCATTACCAAGAGGAGTGATATGAACCTCACCAAGAATAGTGAGACCCGGAACCAACATATGGATTCAAAGGATCGTTTTCTAAATTCAAGTTTATAAAAAAAATAAAGAAAATAAAGGACCGCGACCCGTTATCTATAAAGAGATAAGAACCAACAGTATCAAGAAGGTTGTAGACGCCACACTCAAGAAGAGAAGAAGGTGAGTGATAAGTCAGGGTTTTGAACGCCATAAGGTATAACCCTTGATAAGTTCATAGTTCAATGGAGAACCAAAGATAACACGTTCTCTCAAATAATTATTTCATTCCAAAGTCTTCTTAATAATACATCAATGAGTCCCTTAAATACTAAAAATATCTAAACCCTAAAAAGAAAGATAAATGAAATAAAATATTCAGCAATTAATGCCTTACAATTAGGAAAATAAATGCAAACAAATTTAGGAAATAAATAAAGACTAAAACTAACAACAAGTTGATTTACTCCTTATTTGGAAAGGTTCATTTGGGAAAAAAAATCAGCCCTTCAATTGGGAAACAAATCGACTATTTATTTGGAAAATAAATAAAACAGGAAATATCCTAAAATTCGGACTCATCCAAACCCTAGCTTGTTCCTCACGCGCAACAAAATAGATAGCCAAATTTGGGGCCGTTGTGATCTTTTTTGGAGGATGGAGTCTTCATAACATTTGTAGATATCATCATGGGCTTTCCAAAAACATATTATAATAGGCAATCCGACTTCAGATGCTCTCTATAGAGGCCCACAAAGTTCAGTCTGGATTTGGTCTTCATGTGGGCCGAACTTGGACTTCAGCAACTCAGAATCAGCCCTCATTAAATACTTCTTTTATCCTCTTGGCCCTTGTAATTGGCCCAACTGGAACAAGCAATGGATCATTTGATGATGCTTCTTGATTCTCATCAAGGAGTACCACTCCAATTGATACCTTGTCCCAGCATAGTTAGCGGGATAGAAGTGAACCCAGTAGACTGGCTTCCTTGCTAGATGGATCCTATAGCCGGGTACCTTCAGAACAGAACCTTCCCAACGGATTCAGATCAAACTCGCAAGCTCAAAATGACCTCCACCCGGTACTACTTGGAAGATGGGTATCTATACCGTAAAGGAGAATCTCTTCCACTACTGAGGTGTTTCTATCGAGATGATGCACAGTGGGCTCTCGCCGAGGTACACTCAGGGGACTGTGGAAACCATGTGTCGGGTGAGACCCTGGCTTACCAAGTACTTCGAATGAGCTACTTCTAGCCTACCTTACACCAGGATGCAAAGCAGTTCGTGCAATTCTGTGAAGCTTGCTAGAACACAGCAAATCTTTACCATCTACCTCTTGAAAGACTTTCTTCAATCAGAACCCACTACCCATTTGCTGTCTGGGGACTAGACCTTATCTGACCACTTCCGACTACTCCTGGTCAGGCCAAGCATGCCATAGTTGCAATAGACTAATTTACCCGATCGGTAGAAGTAAAGTCTCTCACCCGGATAACTGAAGCAAACATAATGAGTGTTGTCAAGGAAAACATTGTCTGTCTATTTGGCACCCCGATGGCCATAATAACTAATTTGGGTAAACAATTTGACAACGTCAACTTTAGAAGATTTTGTGAATAACAGCATATCAGCCTCCGTTTCACATCAGTAGGCCATCCTCAGACCAATGGATTAGTGGAAGCTACTAACAAGACCATCAAGAAACTTTTGAAGAAGAAACTCCAACAGAAGAAGGGTGGGTGGGCCAAAGAACTCCCAAATGTTTTGTGGGCATATTGGACTAGAAAGAGGACTGCAATTGGGGAAACCCCCTACTCGTTGGCTTTCGGAACGGAAACAATCTTACCCTTCAAACATAAGTTGACATCTTTCAGGGTCCAACATTTTGAACCAAAAGAAAATAAAGTAAAGTTAAGGGCAAACCTAGACCTCTTAGTGGAGAAGCAAGAGAATGCAGTAGTACGAGTTGTAGCTTATAAAGAAAAGATTGCCCGATGCTTTAATAAAAGGGTAAAGACTTGGAACTTTAAGGAAATAGAATAAGTCCTCAGGAATGTGACAAATAACACACGGAAGAGGTCTTACGGGGTACTAGCTCCCAACTGGGAAGTCCCTTACTTGATAAAGATGGTGGTCCGTACATGAGCGTACAAGCTGGAAAACATGGATGGCTACCCGGTAGATCATACTTGGAATGCTGATCACCTCAAGAGGTTTTATCCTTAAAATTTGAAGAAGTAGTTTTTCTCGGCTAGTATATCTCTAAGTATATACCTCGATTTAGCTTTATATCGATTGGAAATTCAATAAATAAGTTTGTTTTTTTCTCCTATTTGTTTTTCTTGCGTTCACAATGAAAAGATTTCGCCATAATTGAATCGCCTCAAGACCAAGAAAATCCACATGGCCTGTATGCTGCCTTAGTCGAGGTATACCCTCCTCCAGGAAAGGTTTGATGCATACAATGCCTAAGTAGGCATAGTTGCCTACCAGACTTTGGGTCCGGAGTAGTGGCCTTAGTTGCCTGCCGCATTCTCGAGACCAGGAGAGTCTACATGACATTCCTGGAGCCTTAGATGAGGAATACCCTACTCTAGGAAAACCTGGTGCAAAAGTGGCCATTAGTTGCCTAAAAGGTACAGGTCACCAGAGAATCAAGATGACTATCAAGGTACCTGATTCCTTGATTCGCCCTACAAGGAAAACCTGGTGCAACAGTGGCCTTAGTTGTCTACCAGGCACAAGTCGCCAAAGAATCAGGATGTTTATCAAGGTACTTGATTCCGTGATTTACCATACAAGAAATCCTGGTGTACAAATAACTTTAGCTCCCAACCGAGCTCAAATTTGCCTAAGGATCGGGATCCCTTATCGCGGTACCTGGTACCTAATCTCGCTTACTAATAATGACGACTTGAGTGTCCAAACAACCTTGACCAATTACAGGGACCAACTCCCCCAATTAAGACCAGTCAATATTTGATGAAGTTTGCATGAAATCTCCACACCAAATCATGCAAAGGGGAGCTAAAATCCATGTTGTTCAAAAGATGTTAGAAGTCTAATGTAATTCGAGTTAGGGTGGACAGATACCTAGGTAGTAACTCAGTCGGTATTCTTACCTAGATTATTAGCAAGCATTCAGACATCAAATTTTACCAAGACTTAGTATAAGCAGGTGAGACAACATGCTTGTAAAAAGAGAGGAAACCTTTCATTAATCTTACGAGTAGGCCAAACCCCAATTTTGGGCTACAAATAAAATAGTAAAGAAAAACAAAAGAAAAAAGGTCATACATGTCTACCACCCTACTCCACTCCTGCTTCTAGACCTTCGTTTGCCACGCTAGTATCCACGGTTGCCTTGATGATTACCTCAGCCAAGACTTCTCCAACTCCTAACACTCCGGATGTAGCGGGAGCTACCCCTCCCTTTACTAACTCAGTCGTAGCCTCAACAAGATCCTCTATCTTGCCATCCTATTGGGTTGGAAGTTTAGACACTGAGGCTGAAACTTCTCTTACTTGATCAATAACTGGCGGGGTAGGCCCCTGGAGAATTGAAGGATCAGAAACTATAGCAGATGTAAAAGAACCCACTTGAATCAGAGCAGACCCTGAAAGCTAGGCAACTCTTGCTTCAATCTGCTCCTGGTCCCACCCAAGGAAGGTCTTCAAATCAAACGGGGGAGAGTTTTGGCGACTTCATAAAAGGCATAGAAGTAGCCATCCCCAAAGGCTTCATCAATCTTTTCCTCCAAGTTCCTTATTGAACCCTGCAAGAGATGGTTTTCATCATAAAGTAGAACTTTTTCATTTCTCAGGCTATCTCTGTCTTTTCGACAGCGTAGTGATCTGAGGTTTTCTGTATCAAGAGCTTGTTCCAACCGCGCCGAGTTTGCCAAAGCCTTGTTTCTTGTCTTCTCAACCTCAACTAGTGATCTGCTTAGGAAATTAATGCTCGTCTCAAACCGGGCCAGTTCCTACTTGATGTCCTCTAAGTTAGCCCAAGCAGAGATAGCTGTCTCCCTGAAAGCATTCACCTGCTTTTCCATAGCCATGGTGAATCTGAATGTATACAAAGAGAGAAAGTGGGTAAGTACCCCTCCTCGACTATACGGTATAGAAAGAAAGATAGAAGGTTATATACCTCAATAAGAAGGGAAGCTCCCTTCGAGACCAAGATGTCCAAAGGCATTGAATTCTCAACTTGTATATTGCCACTAGGGCATACCTTTAGGAATCAAGCTACAACCTCCTCCAAATTTTTATCCCGCGACTGGGAGCTTGAAGGCTGATCAGAAGGGGGAATCATCGTGGCACCAGTATCCCTCACCCTATCTACTAGGAGTTGGCGCCTGGTAGATGGTGGAGGTGGAGGTAGATGTGGAGGAGGAGGAACTATTGGAGATGAATCAGCAGGTATCACTGAAGAAATAGCTGAAGTTTGCCTTTGAACCCGCCTATGAAGACTTAGGACCCTAACAGCTTTAGCAACCATCTCGCTTAAAGGGGAGCATGCTGCAGGCGGGATAGAGAGTGTAGCAGGAGGACTCAATTGAGAGGAGGAAGAGGAGTAGGAGTAGGCCAAATAGGTCCAAGTAAAATGCCTACATTGGCAGTAGGAGAAGCAGAAGAAGGAGGATAAGGAACAGGAAATGCAGCTGGGAATGTTGTTGGGAGTACCATGGAAGGAGCAACTGCAAAAACTACCAAGTCAGTAAGCATGTAAGATAAAATCAATCAAGTAAAAAGAAGCAAGATGAAAAAGGCTACTTACGCGGGACAGCCAGAGAGATCTTGAGGTATCGATCCCCCCTGTCACCATCAAAACGGACAGAAGTGAGGTACTTCATATTCGTGAAAAATCGGGCTAGGATTTTCTCCAAGATACTTTGAGACTCCTTGGAGATTTTCCCTTTACCCCATTTTTCTTGCCCACTGAATTGAATGGGAACTAGGTGATCCACCCCGTAAATGTCAACTGAGTCGCCTTAGTCTCCTTCTACCACTACCCACTCCTCGCACCAAGTACGAGGGTATTCACAGTAGCTCTTGGGACAATGAATTTCAGAGGATTCTTTGCTCTAAAATAAATTGGCCTTTGGGACCCGACTTGAGGACTGCCACCTGGAAGTTGTAACAGATCTCATCGTAATCCGGCTCCCTCATAATGCCTTCCATGTAACACTACTCCTTCTAGAGCACTAGAAATCCTATCAGATGTTTCCAAAACCTCGGTGAGATTTGCAGATGGGCAAGACCCACGCGAGATCTGCAGTGGGGCAAGACCAAGAGCGACCAGCAATCTACGGAGGATAGGATGGAGAGGTAGCTTGACCCCACATTCAAAAGTAGCCACGTGGTGGGGACTTTGCCTTTAACCGGGGTATAGACATCATAACCCCGATGTGAAAGAGTGAGAGTGATGGCCTCAGGAATTCGGTACTCCTTCCTTAAGCAGGCTAGGTTATCAATCGTACAGACGGAGTTGGGAACAACCCCATCTTCAGAAGGAAGAATAAGAGCTTGCCTGATTAGTATTCCAGTGGGGACTCCTTCGTCATTGTCATCATCATCGTCTTCGTCATCATCATCCTCATCCTCATCTGCTCCCTCATCGGTGATCTCGACCGGGTTGTCAGATTTGTTGTTGAACCCCGACCCAATCTTAGGATTCATAGTGGATGGGCGGTGCTTCCCGTGGTATCACTCTCCTCACGACCCCTCTTCCTTGGGTGTAGTGGGGTGCTTTCGATCGAAGCCTTCTTCTCCATATCGAAAAGCTTATCAATGCTGTCAGAAGGGTTTGAGGGATCCACCATGGCAGAAAGTAGGAGAAGAAGAAGAAAAATCGCAAAGATCTCCGAAGTGAAGAAGGATGTAGAAAGAGAAGGTTTTAGTCTGAAATTCAAAGTTGGTGGGAAAAGAAGGAAGAAGTTGGGTTATTTATAGCTAGAGGAATAAGCGGTTACCAGAATACACAAGGAAGCAATAATTAACGATTGGAGACGTGCAGCAGTTTTGAGAATTGCGCCAAAAACAGCTCATTCAAATGAGAGTACCTCTCCAGCTTTGACACGTGTACAATCATTAAAATCAGGCGTGAAGGAGGAAGATTTCTGCCTAGATAATGAAATCCAATCATGTAGGATGAGCGAAAATCCTTCAAACATTCTAAATATCCTTACTCCAACCCTAACAAGATACCTGTGTTCAAGTCAAGGGGGACTTCTGTTAACCGCCAAAAATGGCAGGGGTCCAAAGAAGAATTTTCCATCCAATTTAAAAGTAGGAGGAGGCTACAAGAAGTATCATGCTACCATAAAAAGAAGACCAGGCCGATACACCAAGATACCAATCAGTCAAAGTCTACCTCGGGGTTGTCTGGATTTCCTTAAATACCAGGATACAGAGTTTAAAATCCAAAGGATCTTACTACTGCAAGATCCCGGGATACCCTGCTGCAACATCTAAGTACCTCATTACCACATCATCCGAGTACCTCACTACTACATCTAAGTACTTTGCCATTCCATCATCCGGGTACCTCGCTGCAATGAGATCCATGGGATTCTGCTACTACACTATCTTAGTATTCCGCTATTGTAACATCTTGGTACCCCACTATTGTACTACCCTGGACCCTGATCCATCATAAAATTGGTCTAATAGTTAGTAAGAACATCTTATGAACGCAGAACTAGAATTCTCCTCAGACAACATAGAAGAGAAGAGTTTACTCCTTCGCCATTTAAAGCGCCATAAATAAGATTTGATTTGATAAATCAATTGATTCGTATTTTCAAATATAAACGGAAACATGACTTTATTTAAGGGAACTATTCCCACGTAAATTGACAAACTCCATCAACGCTTGTCAATCCCGCTAACATGGCCGAACAATTGGTCTCAATTAGGGGGATTTGATTGGCAGAAGAGGAAATAAAAAAAGGACGTCGACATTCAGAAAAGGGATTGATTCTTGATTTTTGCCACTTATCTACTCGTACGATTTTGCCATCTGCAATGGTGTCAAAATACTCCTATTGGAATAGATCATAAATCACCATTGTATTTGTGTTTAATCTTGAGCGATCAAGGGGTTGTATTTCATTTGTTGTAAGGACCTCTATTTTGTGATTGCCTTATTTCATGACATACCAGATTGGGAATGATTGTGTAATGGGTAGCTTAGGTCATCTTGATGTTTATCAAGGCAAGCTTTCAAGCATCTCCATGACTTCAAGATCAAGAGCTTCACATGGTATATCACTTGACCTTGACTCTCGAAGAGATTAGGTGCACAACACACACTTAAATGGATCTTTATCTATCTTGCATCTTGTTCATTGAAATGCCATAACATGTTTAGGCATTAGGATGCAAAGCTATGAAGTCTCTTCATGCATGTTTAAATGATTGCATCTTGTTCATTGAAATGTCATAACATGTTTAGGCATTAGGATGCAAAGCCATGAATTCTATTCATGCATGTTTTAATTGAGTGCATCTTGTTCAATTACAATGCAATGACATGTTAGGCATTAGGATACATTCACTCCCCACACTTGCACTTCATGTTTGGTAGCTTTAAGTGTGGTGTAATTCGTTTCCGTTTGTGTGATCAGAAACATCTATGCTTGCATGATGGTGTGCATGTCTTAGTGCGATGGTTGACCACTTGAGAATGTCTCATTCTTCTCTTAAATAAGTGGTAGTTTTGGTTTGGTTATTTGAAGTAAAGTGTCTAGTTTTAAAAGATTAGATTTCAATGATTTATATATTTTTCAAAGATGACCTTTTTATGGTCTTGTCACCATAACTTTTTACAAAGAGATTTAAATTGAGTTTTGTAAAATTTTAGACAAACTAGACACCCATACCTTTCCAACGGTATATTATTTGTAATATTTCATGACCGTTTGGATTGGTTTTGAAATCTCCAAAGTGACCACTAAAACAGGACCTCATAGCAGTGATCCGAATATGACCATTGGTCACTTTATTGACCATAACCTGTTCTATAGACATCAAAATGTCATTCCATAAATTGGAGTAGAATGTAGACTTCCATACCTTTCCAACGATATATCATATGAAAGGTTTCGATGTCGTTTGGTTATGTTTCGGTATGCTCAAATATTTAGTTGTGCTGTGGCAGGTATCGGTGGGCCTTGGCCGCAAAATAAGGGCGCCGAAAAGGGACTAGTGAGTCAGGTGCATTTTTGAGCCCTTGATTCTGCTAGCACTGGAAGCAAAATAGGGCGCCGATTTGGCCCGTAAAGTCGGGACAAAATTGTCATTTTACCCAACCTTTTTCACTCTCTACAAATACATCTTGTTATCTTCTACTTCCTTTCAATCACTCTCCCAACTAAAACCCTAGAGAGAGAATTCATCTTCAAGAGAGAGAAAGAGAGATTTCTTGAGAGAGACTGCTTTATGAAATCTTGATTGGCTCTCCAAACCCAAAACCCATGCATCCATAACATTATCCATCATCATTTGAGCATGGGTCTTCATGGTTTCATGACTAGGTAAGCTAGAACTTCTTTCAATATCATTTATTGTTCTTCTGACTCTATATTAGGTATTTATTGTTTGTTTAAATACCTAGACTCACTTATTGTATATATTTATGAGTTTTTGATAACATGATTGGGTTTGTTTTGCTTAAATAGCTAAGCCTTGAATATTCTTGTGGAATTGATTGTTGATTAGGTTGATAGATTGATGTTTATTTATCTATTCAAACTCAATTGAATGTTCATGTGCATTTAATTGACATTTGTGTTGTTAGAAATTCTCTACAACTAATTGAGTTCACATGTATGGACATGTTGACTTTGTTTGATAGCTAGGATTGTTTTGTGATTGATAACATCTTGCTAAGTCCTTATGCTTTGCATTTAGACATTGTTGATTAGGACTCATTGATTGCATTTGTTAATTGCATATTTATTGTCCTTGCCATGTTAATGACAACTTCGGTTGATTTGACTTTGATTGTTGACAATTAGGTTGTTAGAAATCTCTACAACTAATTAACACCTCATATATATGCATGTAGATTTTATTGATAACTAAGATGTTGATTTGCATTATAACATCTAGTTAAGCATAGAGTGTTTGGTCTAGCACTCATTGCATTTGAGTATCATTGTGATATACATATAGACTTTTAATTCTCTTCATGAGTCAAAGTCTTGTGCCTTCTAGGTGAAGTTGCACAAGCAAGTGAAGTCTTGCAACCAAGGATTGGTTGGCAAGCAATTGGTCAACCACTGTAAAAGGCCCGCAAGGTAGAGTAGGAGGTGCTCATGCCAAGAGTAGTGATCGAGGGATATCACTAGGGATTGAACCAAGAGTGGCAAGTGGTAGTGTCCATAGCCTGAGGTTATTTAGGGTGGGGGTCCTTGTATCACTTGAGGGTGTAACCGTTTACTCATATAGTGGATTTCGGTGACCGTGTGTGGCGCATATAACAGTCCATGGTTTTTCCTTGTTGAAGGTTTCCACGTAAAAATCAAGTGTTCTTTAATTTCCGCATTTTTACTTGATTTTTATTGTTATTTGAATTGGTTTTTATATGTTAACGTTGACTAATCGAAAAATTGGTAATAATCGATTAACAACTCATTCACCTCCCCTCTAAGTTGTATTAGACGCATGCTATATTTATTTTCATTTGTTCATGATATAATAAACTGGTTCTTTTTCACCTTTAAATCACTATTTGTGTTTAGCTTAGTTTTTTTTTTACTGAAATCATACAGGTACAGAACTACGTGATACCCTTCCGACTGAGATCTACCCCTAACGAGGTTTTAAAAGTTGTTAATTGGAATTCCACCTTGTTGGCAATTTTCAGTTAACAATATATGTAATGCAATGCTCCCCCTCAAAGGGTTAATCCCCCTCAATGTGTATTCTCCCCAACATGTAAATTTGCTACTACATTTAGCACAATAAGCATTCTCACCCTTACTACTTCTACTCCCCCTTTTTGTCATGAGATAGGCAAATGAGTATTCCCCAAACAGTTCACTTGTAGCAAAGAGAGATCGAATCATACATGTCATTTGCATAATCATATAAGGCACTTAATGCAACAAATATTAAATGGAGAGATGCAAGGAGATTTATTTTTATAGAAAATGTGTGAAAAAAAAAAAGTTTTTTGTGCAAGATATATTACTTTCAAGTTCAAACATCAATAGTATTTGGCAAAGCAAATAACAAAGGTTTCTTATAGGAATTCAAAACAATTTCAACATTTGTCATGAATTAAAGCAAGGATATAGAGAACTTATTGATTTCAATTTTAGAACACTATATCCAACTTTATAAACGAAACATGTCATGAGAAACTTTGCACCCTATTTGATTTTTCCAGATATGATATCCGTATGATAGTACACATGTTTAACAAAAAAAGAAAGAGAGACATTTGGATTTTAGAATCCTTAGAATGGATACAAGAACCTTTATTCATTTTGAGCCTTATAAGCTTTTCACACATTGTTTTGCATTTAAGAATTGCAATCATCAATTTATGCTTTTTCATTTGAGCATGTCATTTGAATTTCATGCGTTTCATGATTTAAGCATGTCATTAAGAATCATCATGTCATGGAGATCATTAAAAGTCATTCAATTAGTACTTCCTAAGTGAATCTTCTAGTCCAAAAAATGTATGTTTGGACATAAATATGACAAGGATTGCATTCAAAGCATGGTTCACACTTATTAAGATAAAAACATATATACATATGTGCAACCAAGATACTCAAGCAATTAATGAAGAAGCATAAAGATTTTCAAATTTTTGCATGCAACAAACAATGCAATTGCTCTCTTTGCTTGAGTTCCCCAAATGGGGTCAATTACCAAAACACATCACTCCACGAGACATATCCTAATAGATCTACTAAGGGTTTTAAACCTTGTTGAATCTAAGGGTTTTGTAAATAGGTCCGCTAGTTGATCATTAGTGCCTACATGTTCAAGCACTATGCATTTATTTTCATAAAGCTCTCTAATGAAGTGATGACAGATGTCAATATGCTTAGTCCTAGAGTGTTGTACCAGATTCTTGAAAATATTAATAGCACTCATATTATCACAAAAGAGAGTGAGTGTACCTTGGTTGAATCTGTAGTCGACTAGCATTTGCTTCATCCATAGGAGTTGTGTGCATCCACTCCCCGCGGCTATGTACTCGTCCTCGGCCGTGGACAAGTAAATCGAGTTTTGCTTCTTGCAAAACCAAGACACCAAGTTGTTGCCTAGAAAGAAGCAACCGCCCAATATGCTCTTCCTATCATCACAATTGCTTGCCCAAACCGCATCACTAAAGCCAACAAAACAACCATTAATGTCAAAAGAGTACCAAATCCCATAGTTGGATGTCCTATTCACATAGTGTTACCTATCATGGCTCGATATAGAGTTTGTTTCACACTTTTTCTATTAGCATCCTTGCTTAGCTTTAAAGTGGTACTTTGGGGTGTATGACATTGTTTGGCATTTTCAAGACCAAACTTCTTTACTAGGTTTTTAGCATATTTAGCTTCATTTATAAAAATCCCATCATTTAATTGCCTAATTTATAAACCTATAAAGTAACTTAGCTCACCAACAAGACTCATCTCAAATTCATGCGACATAACTTCAATAGATTGTTGGACCTTGGTGTTATTGGTGGAACCAAATACAATGTCATCAACATAGATTTCAGCTATAAATAACTCATCTTTGTTTCTTTTGATGAACAAGGTCTTGTCAACACTACCCCTTGTGTAGTCATTATCAACAAGAAATTGAGTGAGGCGCTCATACTAAGCTCTCAATGCCTTCTTGAGGCGATAGACATGGTTAGGGTGGCGAGCATCCACAAACCCCTTGAGTTGTTCAACAAACACTTCCTCTTGTAAGAAGCCATTGAGGAAGGCACTTCTGACGTCTATTTGGTGCAATTTGAACTTGTGCACAGAAGAAATGGACAAGAGAAGCCTAATAGATTCTAAACGGGCAACGGGAGAAAATGTCTTCTTAAAGTCAATACCCTTAATTTGAGACTACCCTTGTGCAACAAGTCTAGCCTCGTTACACACTATGTTTTTTTTTTTTTTTTTTGTGTAAATAAATAGTATCATAGAAAAAGGAAAGAATATACAAATACAAGGGGCATACCCTAGGAAACAAAGAAACCAGAGCACAAAGGCCCAAAACAAGCTCAAAAACAAGAGCTAAACAAAAGCTATAACAAAACAAAAACCCAAAAGAAAGAGCAAACAAACAGCCAACAGCACAATGATCATCTAGAGGTGATATTCCAATTCATAGTAATCAAAGGACAATCCTTCAAATTGATAGAACAGAGCCGGCTACGAATAGTGTCAATAATTGTCCGAGCAACCTCAACATTAGGCCTTCTAGAGCTCTTAAAAATACGACAATTTCGTTCTCTCCAAATAAAATAGACAGCCACCGTAAGACAAAGCTTTTTAGTCACAGTGGAAGGAAAATTCCCTTTCCAATGAATGGAAATCCAATCAATTAAATCATTCCAGCTGAGACCAATCCAAGTGCAACCACACTTGTTCAAGAGTTAAGTCCAAATGGCTTTGCTATACAAACACTCAAAGAAAAGGTGGGCATGAGTTTCGTTTTCAGAATTGAAAAGGACACGTGTAGCAATAACTTGAGGATCGTAGCGCTGAACACGGTCCAAGGTAGAAAGCCTACCTTTAACAGCCAACCATAGGATGAAGCCCATCCTCGGAATATTCTGAGGGAACCACACAATATTAAACCAGGGAACAAGAGAGTGATGGGTTCTAAGAGACTCCATAGTTGAAGCAGTATAATAAATACAATTTGAAGAGGGAAGCCACCGAATAATATCATCCAAAATGGAGTTTGGATTGTAAGAAGGCATATGACTCTTAATTTTAGCAAGATCATTTGACATAGCAACAGGCCATCTCCAAATATCACCAAGGACAATGGAATTAACCTTAAAATTGATAGAGAGACCGGAATCGTAGATTACACGGGAACTCCATTTCGAACAAATAGGGCCATCAGGGTGCCAATTATCAAACCATAAGGAAGTGTTCAAGCCACTACCAATAATGTGCTGAATTAAAGGACAGACTAAAGACCTAAGATGAAGTAGCTTTCTCCAATTCCAAGAACAAGTATGAGGAGCTTTCACCTCCCACAAACTTGAACCTTTGAGGTGGTAGGCATGGATCCAAGAAGTCCAAAGATTATTAGTGCCATAAACCAGATTCCAAATGTGCCTAATCATTAGCGCCTTATTTCACAAAGAGAGGTCCTTGATTCCAAGACCACCCTCTTTCTTGGGAATACAAATATCGGACCAAGCAATTTTAGAACCTTTGCTGCTACCTTCAACCCCATTCCGTAAAAACTACAAAATTTCTGCTCTATAACCTTTAAGATCTTCTTAGGAAGACAAAGATAACTAGCCCAAAACACTTGAATACTGATTAAGACCGAGATAATTGGTTGAAGGTGACCAGCATAAGAAAGGCACCGATTCAACCAAGAAGAAAGTCTACTCGAAACTTTATCCACAAGGGGAGAGCAATCACACAAATTCAATTTAGAAGAGATAATAGGAATCCCAAAATAACGAACAGGAAGAGAGCCAACCGTGTAACCAAAAAGGTTGATAAGCTGCTGACTAATTGCATTGGGCACTCCCGACATGAAAGTGTTGCTCTTAGCATGATTAGCACCAAGACCTGACAACAAGGAGAACTCATCGAGGGCTGATTTGAGAACAAGAGCTGAATGATAGGAACCATGGCAAAGCATAATAAGATCATCAGCAAAGCAAATGTGAGAAAGCTTAATCTTGTCGCACTTCCAATGATATTTGAAGTTAGGAGAGTCCGCAATATGATTGGCTAAAAGTTTCGAGAGGACCTCCATAGCCATAACAAAGAGATATAGAGACATAGGGTTCCCTTGTTGAAGACCCCTCTTTCTGGAGAAGAAACCAGCAAGCTCACCATTAATAGAGATAGAAAACTTAGGAGTAGTAAGGCAAACTCTAATCTAATTTATGACTTTCAAAGGAAACTGAAACGCAGCAAGAGTGTCAAGTAAGAAGCCCCAATCAACCATATTAAAAGCTTTCATCAAATCCACCATAGGGGCCAACTTAGTCTAACCATCATCTTTGCGGTAATTCCTCATTAGCTCTTGGAAAAGAAGAATGTTGTCACCAATTCTCTTACCTGCCACAAAAGCTGATTGGGAAGGGCTAATAATGCCAGGAAGACAAGGCTTGATTCTATTAGCAATGATCTTGTAGAGAGTGTTGCAGCAAGAGATTGGTCTAAAATCCGTCATCTTAGAGGGATTAGGGACCTTAGGGACCAAAGTAAGAATCGTAGCATTGAGCTCTTTAAGAAGAAGGCCAGTACGGAAGAATTCTTGAACAACATTAATAACATCATCACCAACGATGTGCCAAGTATTCTTGAAGAAATGAGCATTAAAACCATCAGGACTAGCAGCCTTATTAGGGTTGAGAGAAAAGCAAACCTCACGAATTTCATCATTTGTGACCTCTCTACTCATGAAATCAGCTTGATCAGTGGAGATGTGTATATCAATAACATTTCTCAAAGGACGAGAACCGTGTCTAGAAGGCAAAGAGCAACCAAGAATATTTTGGAAGTGAGGAACTGCCTCATATTTTATTTGAGTATCTCCTTCAATCAAGGAACCATCTTCTCCAGTAATAGAGAGGATCTTACTTCTATTCCGTCTTCCATTGATGACTATGTTGCCATCCTTATCGGATTTGTTCCTATAGATCCACTTGGTGCCCATCACATTAGTGTTCTTAGGCCTAGGAAATAGAGTCCAAACCTCATTCCTTTTGAGTTGGTTTAGCACTTCTTGCATGGCATAAACCCAAAATTCATCATTCAATGCCTCATCAACCTTTTTGGGTTTTATTTTAGAGGTGTAGCATGTATAGCTAATGAGATTAGCTATTTGACGCCTAGTCCTAACATCTTCATTAATTTCTCTAATGGTGTTTTCTTTGTCATGGAGTTTCCTAACCCATGGAGCGAGCTCATTAGAGTTTAAGAAAGGAACTCTATCAATAGGTTGTGTGTCCTCTTCATTAGGAGTCTCCACAACATTCTCCAATGGAGAGTCATCATCTATAACAACCTCTTCCTCATAGTCATTAGACTTAAGCCTTTCATCATCAATGACAACATTGGATGACTCCATGATGCTTTGAGTCTTCAAATTGAAAACTCTATAGGCTCTACTATTCAAGGCATAGCCAATAAAGATATCTTTATCACTCTTAGCATCCAACTTGCCAAAGCGATCATGGTTATTTAATATGTAGCATGTGCTTCCAAAGGTTTGGAAGTAGCTCACATTTGGCTTTCTGCCTCTCCATAACTCATAAAAGGTTTCCCTAGTGCCGGGCCTTAGGAAAACTCTATTCCTTATATAACAATCGTATTGTCGGCTATGGCCCATAGGTTCCTAGGGATATTGTTGCTAAGCAACACGACATGGGCCATCTCTTGAAGGACCCTATTCTTCTCCTCAACAACTCCATTTTGTTGGGGTGTTCTAGGGTCCGAAAACTCATGAGAGATGCCTACACTATCACAATAGGTACCAAAGGAAACATTCTCGAACTCCCTCCCATGATCACTTCTAATCCGTTTTAATGTTTAAGTTCATTTCATTTTGAATTTTATTACATAGCATTTTAAACTTGTCAAAAGTTTTGGATTTTTCTCTAAGGAAATATGTCCATGTGAACCTAAAGAAATCATCTACACAAAAAAAAAAATATATCACTTTCCACCTAAACTCTCGGTTTGCATAGGACCCATAAGATCCATGTGGAGAAGCTCTAGAGGCTTCTTGGTGGAGAGATACTTGCCCTTTATGCATACTTTTGGTTCGTTTCCCTTGTTGGCAAGGTCCAAAAACATAATTGGCTTTCTTTCCAAGCTTAGGAATGCCACACACAACATTCAACTTGTCTAGGATTCATAAATCCTGAAAGTTCTTGTGGCCAAGTCTTTCATGCCACAACTCAACTTGCTCAGCCTTAGACCCATCGTTTGAGACTATTGTAGCTTCAAGACAATAACAATTGTCATTAGATCTCATACCTTTCAACATTGTTTATCCAGTAGGCAATAGGATTAAGCAATCATTTTGGCTAAATAAGACAGAAAGTCCTTCATCACTTAGATATGAAATGGTTAATAAATTGGCTTTTAAGCTATTAACATACAAAGCATTGGACAAGGAAGGTGATCCGGTAATGGAAATGGTTCATTTCCCTACAACTCTCATTTTGGATCCATCACCAAAGGTGACACATCCCCCTTCCTCCATGACAAGAGTCTAAAAGAAACTCTTGTTTCCCGTCATGTGCCTAGAGCACCCACTATATAGATACCAAAAATTAGAAGAATTTGTCGTTAAGGCAATTTGTCAAGCATGGAAAACATTTTCATTCTTTCTAATCTACTTAGGTAAAACATTTTCTTTCCTAGTGGTCTTTGGTGCATGGGCCCTAGTTGTCCTCGGATCATGAATATTAGTTCTATCATCCCTAGGTACATACATCATGGCTCTTTTCATTTTCTTCTCAATCATGCTTTTCATTTTACACATTTTGATATAGTGAAAGCAATTTGGTCTAATGTGACCATCAAAACCACAAAAATGACATGTAGGGATAAAGCTAGGGATCATGCCATAACCTTGTGCTTGCTTTGGAACCTTCCCATGTCGTTGTGGTTGAATTGGTTTAATATATTTTCGTTGTTAAACCGGTCTAGCTTGCTTCCTTGCTTGAGGTTGCATGATTGGTCTCTTTCCTTTGTTATGAGCCATTTATCGAGGAAAGTTAACTTGATGAGCTCTTGAGGGTTGAGCCTATGGTTGTCTTCTTGCAGCCACCTTCACTTGTGCATTATGTGAGCATTGTCCTAGATCAATCTTTTTCCTAAGAGTTTGCACCGGTGAGGCTTCTTTGTTGCTCAAATACTTGATAAACACGGTCTTGTTAAGAGTGGATGCCTTCTTGCCATCTTCAAACCTAAGACTTCTTTTGTCACAAGGACTCTTTCCAACACCTAGGATGTGGTCAAGTTTTTTGGTGCTAGTAGTCATCCTAGTCATTGACTTTTTAGCTTCTTCAAGCTCCCTCTTCAAACCTTCTTCATTCCTCTTAGATAAGTCTAACTCCTCTCTTAGCTTATCTTCAATTTTCATTGCTCTTCCCACTTGTTCACTTAAGTGGTCAATATGAGATGAAAGGTCTAGATTCCCTTCTCTCAATCTTTGAATCTTTCTCTTGGTCTTCATCTCTAAGCTTTTAAACTCAACGAGGTATTCAACAAGAACCTTTTTCTCCATATATCCATTTGTGGAGTGAGATAATAAGTCATCTTCACTTGAGTCATTTTCCTCTTGACTCTTTTACTCTTCTTCACTAGCACTCTTGCTCTTGTGGGAGGAGGCAAAGGCTAGAAAGTTGGCCATGAATTCTTCATCATCCGAAGACTCATCTCCCTTATTGGAGTCATCACTACTTTCACTCCAAGTGGCGGCCATCACTTTTCCCTTCTTCATGTCATTATGATTAGCACATTCGGGGGCAAAGTGAACTATCCCACCACACTAATAGCAGCAGACCCCTTTCCTTTCGGCCTTCTATTGCCTAGGCTCAAACTTCTTGAAGGGACCCTTTTTCTTCAAGTTTCGGCCTTTTGATCCAAAGCCCTTCTTCTTGAACTTCATAACCTTATTGAACCTTTTCACAAATAAGACAAGGTCTTTGTCCGAGTCAATCTTTTCCTCCTTCTCAACTTTGGAGACTTTCAAAGCAATTCCCTTTTGCTTTTTAAGAGGTGTGGAGGTAGGAGCCTTCCTAGACTCACAAGCACGAAGTCTCCCTATCACCTCACTTGGCTTCTTGTCCTTATATCCACTATTTTCTTCCAAAGCCGTAACCTTTGATTCAAACCTATAGAGGAGAGATCGCATAATTTTTTGATTGATTCTCCTATCTGAATATGAGTCAACAAATTGATGGCTTTGATTGACAGTATCCATCAACTTGATCTCGAAGTTTTGTAAAATTTTGCACAAACTAGACACCCATACCTTTCCAACGGTATATTATTCGTAATATTTTATGACCATTTGGATTGGTTTTGAAATCTCCAAAGCGAACACCAAAACAAGGCAACTATGTTGTTGTCCTTTTCTGACCTTTGGTCACTCAATTGACCATAACTTTTTCTACAGACATAAAAATGTCATTACATAATCGGAGTAGAAAGTAGACTTCCATACCTTTCCAACGATATATCATACAAAAGGTTTCGATGTCGTTTGGTCATGGTTTGAGGCGCTTGAGGTTGAAGTTGAAGTTGATGCACTGTCGAGGCAAAACCGCTGTTCACCCGCCCTATGTACAACGGGCACCTGATTGATTTTTCAATCCGCCCTACACCCGCCTTACAACCGCCCTACGTAGAGCGGTCAGCGGGAAAGCTTTTGGAAAATTTCCAAAACGACATAGCTTCAATTGGACATCATATATATATATATATATATATGCCTCTTTGACCTTAGGTCATGTATATGACTCAAAAAACCCATATTTTTGATTGAGAGGATTTTCAAAAGAGAGAAATTAACACAAGAACTCATCTTTGATCATTCAAACCCATTTCCACATGCATAAATCATCATCTAAGCATCATCTAGGATCATCTAGTATGTGCTAATTCATGGGTCTTCTTCAACACACATGGTATGATATGTTGAACACTATTATCTTACATAATTAGTGTTTTTACTTATCAATTTATCTCATTTGTTATTTGTATGTTCTTAGAGTAATTTTTACATACAAAATTGAGATTATGTGTTGATTGGGTTATTTTGTGATAGCTAGGATTTATTGTTTATATGCCTTCTAGCTAATTAATCTCATTGCATGATTGAGATTGTTTTTTGATAGCTAGGATTTCATTATTGATATATACATCTAGCTAATTAATCTCATTGAAATGTTTGAGATTGTTTTTGATAGCTATTGTATCTAGGATTGGTTATCCTCTACATAGCTAAGCTTTATGACATGTCATTTAGCTTTTGATATCTAGGATTATGTAAATTGCCATATTATCATCCTAGATAAGCATATAGTGTACCCTAGCTCTATTCGCATATTTGGATATCTTTGCATATTCACTTAGGGTTTATGATCTCTTCAGAGAATTAAGTCTTGATCTAGGTTTGCTGTTATAGGCATGCGGGTAGTAGTGGTGGGTTACAGTTCGAGCATGGTTGAGGTCAACCTAGGATGTGAACATCATTACAAGTTGTGATTGCGAGGATTGAGCAATTGGACTAGGTCCACTTTTACAGGCCTGCGGGTAGTGGTAGCGGGTTACATACCGAGATTAGGTTGTAAACGTTATCACAATTAGTGGATTCGAGGTTCGAGTGTGGCGCACTTACCAACCCGTGGTTTTTCCCTGTTGAGAGTTTCCACGTAAATATCATGTTATTTAAATTCCGCACATATTACAGTTGTTGTATTGTATTGACTAGTTGGGGTAGTTTCTTAAATTGATTAAACACGAAAATTTGGTAATAAGGGTTAAAATCTATTCACCCCCCTCTAGATTAATATTAGAACACACCCTAAATTTGTTTCAAATGCAAAACACACCAAAATGAGCAAAAGATCACCTACGTATATCTAGGAACTCGCTCTAATACCAATTTAATGTTTATTAAGGTGTGCCTAATATTAATCTAAGAAGGGGGGAAGGGGGGGTGGGGGTGGGGGGTGAATAGATTTTATCCGATTTTACCCAATTTTCGTTATTAGTCAAATTAAAGAAAATATAAAGTGCGAAATCGTAAATGACATAAGATATTTACGTGGAAACCCTCACAAGAAAAACCACGGGATGGTAAGTGCTTGACACTCGGACCTCGAATCTACTAATGATAAATGAATACAACCTAATCCCGATATGTAACTCACTACCACTACACCTAGTTCAATTGCTTGTGATTTAAGCTACGTAATCTCGGAAGAAACACTAGACTTACATCTCAATGAAGAGATAATAAAACCTAAGTGAATATGATGATATCCAAAGTGCAAATAAAGCTAGGTAACCTTAGATGCTTATCTAGGATTATGAAATAACAATTAATGCAATCCTAGATATCAATAGCTAAATGACATGTCATAAAGCTTAACTAATTAAGATTAAACAAACCTAGATAGCTATCACAATACAACACTCAATCATGTCAATACAACAATCTCTATCTTGAATACTAGAATTTAATCTAAGAACATGCAAGTTAATTAAGAGATGTCTTAATATGAAAAACACTAAAATTAGATGAAATTAGTGAAGAACATACCAAAGGATATGTGATGACCAAAACCCATGCAAACAAGCATCCTAGATAATACTAGATGATGTTTTGATGCATATGAAAATGGTTTTGAGTGTATAAAGGTGAGTTCTTGATTTGATTTGCTATTAATTTCTCTCTTTTAAACTCTAAACTCTAGGGTTCTGATATCGTCTCTCCTACTTGGTGGTGGACCACTACGAATTTTTTCCACCCTTTTATTTTCATTGATTTTTGTAGCAGATCTTATTTTAGGTTCTGTTGATCTGTTTTCTTCTTTTGTTTAATGTTCTTTTTTGCTCACTTTCTTTTTTATTTAATAAAGTGTTGGGTTAGGGTTGATTCCCATCCCCAACAAAAATAAAAAAATAAATAAATAAATAAATAAATAAATAAATAAAAAAGAAAAACTCTAGGGTTCTTAGTGGGAAAAGAACTAAATTCAGTGAATGAGAAAGTGGTATATTTATAGACATCATGAACAGGACATGTGAAAAGACAAGTTTACCCATGAAATCACCGTTCGACGGTTTCAAAACTGTCGATTAAACTATCGCATTGATCCCGAGAGAACAGGGGATCATCGGTGGTTGCATTCTGCGGTTTCAAAACCGTCTATGACCGCCTAATTAAAAACGACTCTAAATATCTATCAGCTGTGGAACGATGGTTTCATTCGGCGGTTTTAAAACCGCCGATTAAATCGCCGAATTGAGACAGAGATATTTATTTCAATGAGGTCTCAAACGGTGGTTAGGCCGCCGATCGTAGCTGCAGAACCAATCCAGAACCTTCTAGAATCAAACGGCTGTTTCATTCAGATCAACATCGAGAAACGAATTACATGGTCGCCGATCAAACCGCCGTTTCACCACTGATGGTGAAACCAAAGGAGAATCCAAGGGCATTCTCCGAAGGCGATCTTTGCGCTAAACAAAGCACACATTCGTGCATGCGCGGACGTTTCCAGACAACATCGGGAAACGAATTACAAGACACATAAACACACCACAAGATATAACAACCATGTGCAAGTGTGACAATGTGACATATGAAGAGTATGCACATAATGCAAGAATGCTAAGTGTATGTTCAACAATATCACTTCAACGAAAAATAAGCACTAAAGATATACCTTTGGAGTGCTTGTCACCTTGAGGTCTTGAAACGGGCCTTTGAGCTTGATGCTCAATCACTTAAACTACCCTTACAATTCAAACCCCAATTGTGGTTTGTCCACAAAATAAGCCAATCAATGAATAAGAAATTTACAACAGCGATTCCAGCCGTTTTCCGATAGCTTTCCTCCCAGAATGACGTCGACGCCTCTCTGGTCCATTTGAATCCATTTCCAGCCTCTCATGCATGTGAATTTGCCATCCACCAAATCCTCCATGTGTTCAAAGCCTCCATGGCCAACCAAGCTTGGAAGCTCTTCCCAACTGCTCTGATACCAAATGATATGAACCTCGCCGGTTTGATGCCTAAGATCGTTCTAAGCTCAGGTTTTTGGATGGAAAACCGCTACCCAACACCTATAAAGAGATGTGAAACTTGGTATAAGGAGGATGCCACAATCAAGGATGGAATACTTGATTGATAAGTCAAGGATGAACGCCACAGAGAAAATCTGATAAGTTCAAATAGTTCTCAAAGAACAAAAGAGAAAAAAAGAATCCTCTCAATTTTTATTTCAATCAAAAGTCTGCCCAAATAATACATTAAAGGGTTCCTTATAAACTATAACCCTAATGGACAAGAAAGGAAAAAAAGAGAAATCAGTCAAAGGCCTTACAAACGGGAAAGACAATAAAACTAAAACTAAAACAAGCAACAATTGACTTGCTCCCTATTTGGAAAGCTAAAACTGGAAACAAATCAACTCTTTATTCTCTAAAAACTAAAAAGGAAAAAAACTGAAATCAAATCTCCTCCACACATCCCAACTTGTGCTTTCACGCCTAAGCTTCTCTTATTCGGCCCAATTAATTACATTGATGACGTTAATTAAGCCTTGATCTTCATGTGGGCTCATCTTGGACTTTAAAACTTCAGAATCAGCCCAAGTGTCTTGAATCAGGCCGTTGAGTGGCTCTTTGAATCTCTTGACTCTTGCTCTTGTTATTGGACCAACCGAAACATGCAATGGATCCCTTAGTGCAGCTCTCTTATTCTCATCAGTTCCTGTGAACAACACGTCCAAACCAGTGAAAGACTTGCGAGTTCATGCTGAGAGACATATGCAGCGAGCTAGAAAGGCTTAACTCATGGGAATCCTTCAATTTTTATTGCAACTTCACGCCGGTGTGAACAAACCCGCAAGCTAGATGAACAACCTAGTTACTAAAGCACACCTTAGACTTTAGTTTTTAGAATCTTAGAGAGAGAAGAACTCTGTCACTTAGTTTTAGTTACTTAGACTTGATCCTTTGGAGTTGCTCTAGAAGGATATTGTGCTTGGATTGCAAGGAGGAGTCATCTTGGCCAAGAAACCAATCCAAATGGGTTTGATTTGCTCGTCCTTTGTAGTTTCTTGTTTATGTATTTCTATGTGTAACTAAACCCTTTTGTTAAGGGATTGATGTAACTCTTGTAATTAAACCATTGATTCAATCAATCCATTTATTGTTTCACTCTCTAAGGCTTTGTTTGTGTCTATTATGAACTATAATGATATGTGGATGACATGTCTTGCATATACATCTATTTGTACACACTTGGTAGTTGATATTCATGCATAAAGTGTCCACAATGTGTATGAAATTTTCACTATCTATTTTATAGAGATTTCTCTAAGTAATTCATAACTTTGGTTAATTAGATAATCTCTACATCACTGTTATGAAATTCTCTCTTAATCACTTATCTATGATTTTAGATTATGTGTAAGATGATGAATTTGGTGCTTTATATTATTGATGATGAAATGCATGCCTTAGAATGGTTGTGAATGTGCTTAGTGAATGATTGGTTAATGAAATGGTTGTTACTTGAATGAATCAATCCCCTAACATATTTTAATCTAGTTTAATCTCATAGAAGGGGGGGGGGGGGGGGTGTGAATGGGTTGTTAATCGATTATTACCAATTTTTCGATTAGTCAATGTTAACAAATAAAAACCCAAACACATAACAAATAAATCAAGTGTAAAGTGCAGAAAATAAAGAACACTTGATTTTTACGTGGAAACCTTCAACAAGGAAAAACAAAGGGCTGTTATTTGCGCCACACATGGTCACCGAAATCCACTATATGAATAAAAGGTTACAACCTCAAGCGATTCACGGACTCTCACCTTAGACAACCTTAGGCTATGGACACTACCACTCACCACTCTTGGTTCAATCTGAAAATAACTACAAGGTTATATTAAACAACCTAGAGTGGGGGGGGTGAATAGGCTGACACACTAGTTTTAAAAACTCTTTTGTGACTTATGTTAAAACCTTGGTGATCATACAAATTAACCTTTAGCACAATTGTTATGAGAAATAATTAACACATGTATGCTCAATTCACCACCCTTAGTCTAAAAAACATATACCAAGAAACAATGTATCTCATATACAAGTATATTCAGTGAAGAGCAAATTCCATAAGTTGAATATCGTCTAGTCATAAAACATGAACTGAAACCTAGAGCATGTGAAACACCTAACAGATGTGATTCCTACTTTCATTCACAAAGCTAACACTTGAATAAATCATACACATGAAACACATATTCAAGATATTAGAAACATATACCAAAAGTGCTAGAATAACAAAATATGATCAATGAATATTCTAGCAAGTATATAGAGTAAGGATATAATGAATAATCAATTAAATCCTAGTTAGTTCTAAACACAAAATCCTAATTAGCAAGTATTTATTATATTTGTTCAAATAAAGGATCCAAGCACATGCTAAGATTATTAATCATAAAATGAGTCAATCAAATCACAAAACAACTCTCAAACATATGAAAACTAGAATTATAGAAAACTAGTTCACACTTATTTCTAATTAGACTTGATTAAGTTTGATTATGAAGCTATCTTTCTCAATAGAATTCACTATACATACACATACATATAGAAGAAGAAAACCAAAGGTAATTGAAGATTATAAAAGAAGAAATCACAAAGTTTAGTTCAATACCTAGGAATCCCGTGCAGTTTCGGTTTTGAGGGTAGAACCATCATAAAACTAGATCAAAAAGCTGTAAACCTTTTTGGAGAAAGTAGGGGACTTGAATACAAAGATTTTCCAACTTGAATCACTCAATTCAGAGTCCGAATGAGAAAGTTATGGTGTTTGGAATTTGGGAAAATTGGAGAGAAAATTTTCTTCTTAGAATAAAATTTTCTTTTTCAAATTTTCTTCTTAGAATAAAATGGGAGGGATTGGAGAACTTTTAAAAGAATTCAAGAGAGAGAAAATGAAGAACAAACAAAGGCAGCCACATCAGCCCCACGTGTGGGGAGCGTGTGGCACACATGAGCAGAGGGTTGGTCTGGGCGTGTGCCACACGTGGACTCCAAGCTTGGCCGTTGGCCACGCTTTCTCCTTTCGCACTCCGCTCGCTTTTTTCGGCCGTATCCGGGCCTTCAAACTTCGATTTCAAATTCGTCTTCAGATTACAAATCCTGACTCCCTTACGTACAACGAAGACTACAAAACTTTGACATAACGTTGAGAATTCATCTTGGAAAATGGCGATGAAAACAACCCAACGAATAAGACCGCAAAGTAGCGTAGCTACATCATTTGGACTCAAAACCTAGTGAATGAGTAACTGAAATTACCGGGATTCAATAAGGAATCAAATAAGATCATGTTTAAGTCCAAAATATAAGAAACACCAACAAATAAATACAATGTCACACAAGTATGCCATATCTAAGCGATAGTCATAAAACAAGCAAATCTACAATGTTTGTCAATACAAGGCCAATACATGTGCATACTAAAATGTGTGTGAATGTGTTATACAAAATGTTTGCACAACGATGCAGGAAAACAGATGAATGAATTATGCGTGTGTGCGATTACGCCTTGCAAGAAAAAGAAGAAGAAACTTAATACCTTTGCATCAAAGTATACGATTTTTCCTCTTGAAGTCGATATTTGCATAAGACGTCGTTTTTAACCTTTGAAGCTTCTTTTCACCAAAAACCACCTAAGCAACACCTATTACATATATAGAGAGTTTTGCAATGGAATCAAGCCAATACAAATCAAGGATCTTATAATCTCCGCCTTTTGCCATTCCATGGCAAAACCCCATCCTCACCATACATTGTTCACTCCAATAAATTCAATGTGGATAGCATTCTCTCTGATATGAACCTCCCCGGTTTGATACCTAAGATCGTTCTAAGCTCAGATTTTTGGACGGAAAATCACTGTGAACCTTGGTATAAGAAGGACGTCACAATCAAGGATGGAATACTTGATTGATAAGTCAAGGATGAACGCCACGGAGAAAATCTAATAAGTTCAAATAGTTCTCAAAGAACAAAAGAGAAAAAAAGAATCCTCTCAATTTTTAATTCAATCAAAGTCTTTTCAATAATACATCCATGAGTCCCTTAAATATTAAAAACATCTAAGTCCTAGAAAGAACGATAAAGTAAATAAAATATTCGGCAATTAATGTCTTACAATCAGGAAAATAAATGCAAACAAATTTAGGAAATAAATAAAGACTGAAATTAACAACTAGTTGATTTGCTCCTTATTTGGAAAGCTTGTCTGTAAGTTCATTGAAATCTTTTGAGCCTAGACCATGACTATCTAGCTTCTTATTGAGGGACACATTGACTTTGGATAAGTGTTCATTCTCAAGAATAAGATCATTGATATTTTTCTCATCTAATTCAATGGGTTCCACAAAAGAAGCCACATAGGAATACACTTCCTTAATCAGGACTATATCAAGACAAAAACACAAACACTACAAAGAAAGGATCTATCTAAATGTGTCTAGACACTTGCTTTGATACCATACAAAGGTCAGTTTTGAAAAACATTTAAATCATTGAAATCTATTATTTTGAAACTAGACACTTTACTCCAAATAAACGAACCGAATCTAACACTTATCCAAGAGAAGATGAGACCTTCTCAAGTGGTCAACCATTGCACTAAGACATGCACACCATCGTGCAAGCGCGGACGTTTCGGATCACATAAACGAAAACGAATTACACACACTTAAGACTAACATGAAGTGCAAGTGTGGTTGTGAATAAATAACATGCATGGAAATGGATAACATCATGAATAATCACCAAGCATGTGACACACAAAAGATATGCAATATATGAAAATGCATAAGTGTGATGATAAAGCATATAAGCACACAATTAAGAGAGACACAAATGCAATCACATAAATGCAATGAAAGTCTGTGTGTACTAAATGACATAGATGCATGAATAAATGAAATACACATGCATGGTAACAAATGCAGGATAGATAAAGATGCATGTAAGTGAGTGTGTGCACCTAATCTCTTCAAGAATCAAAGTCAAGCGATATACCTTTTGAAGCTCTTGATCTTGAAGTCACCGGGATGCTTGGAAGCTTGCCTTGATAATCATCAAGAAGACTTAAGCTGCCCATTACACAATTACCCCCAATGTGGTATGTCATGAAATAAGCCAATCATAAAATAAAGGTCTTTACAATCTCCCCATTTGGCTATTTCATGACAAAATACCACTCACAAAATAATCCTCATAAAAAAAGAAAGCTATTGTCCATTCTACGTTACAAAAAGATACCTAAGAAACTAAGTCTTCATGGTCTTCAATATCATCATACCTACACACAATAGCAAGAAAGCACTTTCCAAGAACAAGTGCAAGTGAAGTGAACAAACAATAATAAGCATTGCACTCAAAAAGCAATATAACTAATGTATGTGCAATGCTCCCCCTAAACGGGTTACTCCCCTTTAATAAGTAATTCTTCCTAACAATGCCCATGGCTAAGAAAACTACAATGCTCCCCATATATCTTACTACTCCCCCTTTTTGTCATGACATAGGCAAAGGAGTTCCCTACAATGGGATGCCACGGCAAAGAGAGCTACAAACAAGATCACATCGCATAATCATATATTCTAATTTTATGCCACAAATGTGATCGAGAGAGATTCAAGGAGATTTTATTCACAGAAAAGTGTGTTTTTGTAAAAGTTGCTTAGCATGTAATACAAGCACTATTAAGCTCATGCATAAGAATCAATCAAAGCAACAATCAACAGGTTTTCCAAATGAAGTCGTACCAATTAAAACCCCGTTGTTCTGACAAGAAGATATATTTTAAAGCATTTGTACGTAGATTGTACTAATCACATCAAAAATATATCATCTTTTCTACATCGCAAGACACATCAACAATCAACAATCAACAATTTTGAGGTCTTTATTAAGCAATGCATCGCACCGCATCATCAATAACATTTTCAACTTTTCTGTTTTTCTCCTTTATCCTAGCAAGCATGTATTTCTGTTTATCATGCTAATGTAACTCTCTCGATGGCTTACACTCGGTTTCAAATGAGTAGTCATTTCCTACATTGGGTGGCTGGACATCACATTGCCAGTTGCCCTTTTTCAAGAGAGCTTAAGAATGCATATCAAAGAATCATGAACATGGAGAATAATTTGACGTTAATCACATGTACTAACAAGTAGAACATTCAGCAAATAGATAAGTATACTCAAGCAAAAATAGAAATCATGCATTACATGCTAGGCAACCGTGCAAGGTGTTATTAAAAACATTATTAAAGCATTAATCAATGTTATTCACCTAAGCACTATAAAGCAATCATAAAAGAGAATAAATTTAATCAACTTTTTGCACACGGCAAATCATGCAAGTTTGCTCTCTTTGCTTGAGTTCCCCACATAGGGTCAAAATCGTACTATATCAGGGCAAGAGACAAGCCCCATTAGACATACCAAGTCCATCCGACTCAATAGTATCCAAGGGTGCCATATAAGTATAATTGCAATCAGGTTCAATTTTTCTAACCCACCTAGGTTCCACTTTTTCCTTGTTAGTGATCACAGACATATTTCTAGGATCCCTAGGTTCATACAAATTAGCCCTAAGGTTCATTCTCTTTTCTCTCATGCATTTAATTCTACATAACTTGATGTAGTTAGCACAATTTGGTCGGATGTGACCAATCATTTCACAATAATGACAAGAAGGTATAAAAGAAGAATTCATACCATTGCATTTGGCCCTCATCGAGGCATGGTCATGTTGATGAGGTTGTCTTTGATGCACTGGTTAGCTTTTCTTAGGAGCATTAGCCGGATGTTGGTGCCTTTGTGGTTAAGCATGAGTGACTTGCCTAAAAAAATGATTAAACTTTGGTTAAGGCATCCTCAATGGTTGAGGTTGAGCTTGGTTCCTTGGAAGAGTCTTCCAGGATGAGCTCTTAGATGATTTACCCACAAAAAAAGGTTTTCTTGGGGCGTTGAGACCGAGGTGGATAAGTAAGAGAAATCTCCTTCACAAATGTAGGCTTGCCCAAGGACGGTGTGGTCTCATCATTTTGAAAAACAAGCCCTTGCTTGTCATTTGTCTTCAAATGGATGCCAATCTTCCTTGAACCCGAAGTCATCTTAGCAAGTGAACTTCTTGCATCTACAAGCTCATTCTTCAACTTGCCTTCACTTTCTTTTATCTATCTCACTTCTTTATCTAAGTGAGTCACTTCGGCCTTTAATTGAAGGTTATCCTTTGTCAACTCAAGGATATCATTTTCTTTTTCCATCAAAGACTTTTGAAGAAGGTCAATGAGCTCCTAGTCATCCACAATATTGTCACAAGAGTTCCCGGAGCATGTGTCATCACAATCAAAGCTTCTCCCACTTGTTCTTGCGAGAGTCATATCATCAAGGCTAGCTTCTCTCGAACATGCTCCTCTTCGGTTTATACACTCAAGGTCACCCATCTTGAAATCTTCAAGTTATAAACAATTGGAGACGGCTTGAGTTTCTTCATGCTTGGAAACCGGAAAGGTGGAGTAGTTGTTCTCACACGCAATCGAGCTTGTGGAATTTCCTTCAACTACTTGAACCTTACTGTTACTCAAGGTAGTGATCATAGTTTCTCCTCTCTTCTTGTACGTCAAGTTACCACATAAGGAGGCTATGTGATCAAGTCCACTACACTCAAAGCATTGGACACCTTTCCATGCTATCATGGCTTTTCCTCTCTTCTTGTGGTTCAAGTTAATACACATTCAAAGCATTGAATGATAATTCTTGAAGGCTTGTCTTGACTAGCTTCACCATTCTTGAGAAGTGCCTTCTTCTTTTCCTCATTTTCTTTGGAGTTCATTCTCTTCTCCTCTTTTATATTGGAGGTCATACTCTTCTTGTGAGATTTTGTGAATATCCTAAATCTCACCACCATGAGAGTCATCTCCTCATCGGAGTCACTTTCCTCCCTTTTAACTTTGGAGGTTAATTCACCCTCTAACATCTCAATGACACTCATAGTGTTTAATGAATGAGATGAATGCAAATGAATGCAATGCACACAAATGCGAGACACGTAAAAGAAGCAAGGATCACCTGAGCATATCTAGGAACCTGCTCTGATACCAATTGAAAATAAATATATTACTCGCATGTGTCTAATATAACCTAGAGGGTAAATTGGTTCTTAATCGATTATTACCAATTTTCCAATTAGTCAATGTTAACAAATAAAAATCCAAACACAAAAAAAATAAATAAATAAATAAAAAAAAATCAAATGAAGTGAGAAAAATAAAGAACACTTGATTTTTACGTTGAAACCTTGAACAAGGAAAAACCACGGGCTGATATGTGCGCCACACACTGTCACCGAAATCCACTATATGAATCAAAGGTTATACCCTTAATCGATACACGGACTCTCACCCTAGACAACCTCAGGTTATGGACACTACCACTCACCACTTTTTGTTCAATCCCTAGTGATATCCCCCGATCACTACTCTTGGCGAGAGCACCTCCTAATCTACCCCACAAGTCTTTTAGAGTGTCACTTGACCAATTGCTTGAGCACTACACACCAGTAGTCACAAGACTTTACTTGCTTGTGTAACTTCACCTAGAAGCCATAAGACTTTGACTTATGAAGAGAATAAAAAGTCTAAGTGTATATCACAATGATGCTCAAATGCAATGAGTGCTAGACTAAACACTACATGCTTAACTAAATGTTATAATGCAAATCAACATCCTAGATATCAACAAAGCCTACATGCTCATACATGGGGACTCAATTAGATGAAAAGAGATTCTAGTAACCTAATTGTCAACACAAACACATATAAACATTCAAAGCCTTAACTAGTTGATTAAAAGACAATCTATCAACCTAGTTATCGATAAATCATACAAGAATGTTTATGACATAGATTTTTAGGCAAAAATGACCTAATCAATTAAGCTATCAAAATACAAACCCAATCATGTCATCATTTATCAATAAATGCATTCAGTAAGCGATTTCTACAAATCATATGCAATAAAAACGAACTATTGGACTTCAAGAACAATAAACAAAGATGAAATGTTTGTTCTTACTTACCAAGTCAAGAATGATGAAGAACCATGGAAGATTGATGCGTGAAAAATATTAGATGCACATGAGTTTTGGGTTTGGAGAGTTAAAGAACAACTCTTGGAGCTTCTCTCTCTAGGGGAACTCTTCCTCTCTCTAAAATGTGTATTTTGAATTTCTAGATCGGCCAAAGGAATAAGAAAAAGCATATATAATAAGGCAAGACGAAACTACATCATTTTGGAAAAGAACCACCCAAATCCCATCATTTGCGTTGGTCTGGTGCTGGTCGAGTAGTGCACAAACACTGTCCAATTTGCACTGGTGAGCTATGCATGACGACCATCACTAGACTAGCGCTCAACTTCTGCTCGAGATTCAAGCACCCCAAACAATGACCAAACGACATCGAAAACTTTCATATTTGGAAAGGTATGGAAGTCTTCTTTCTACTCCAATATACATAATGATATTTTAAGGTCTGTAGAAAAAGTTATGGTCAATTGAGTGGCCAAAGGTCAGATTCAGATAACAGCTGTGATGCCTTGTTTTAGTGGTCACTTTGGAGATTTCAAAACCAATCCAAACGATCATGAAATATTACGAAGAATATACCATTGGATAGGTATGGGTGTCTAGTTATTCCGGAATTTTACAAAACTCAATTTCAATCTCTTTATAAAAAGTTATGGTCACAAGACAATACAAATGTCAGTTTTGAAAAACATTTGAATCATTGAAATCCAATCTTTTGAAACTACACACTTTACTCCAAATAACCAAAACGAATCTAACACTTATCCAAGAGAAGATGAGACCTTCTCAAGTGGTCAAACATCGCGCTAAGACATGCATACCATCATCCAAGCGCAAACGTTTTCGATCACACAAATGGAAACGAATTACGCCACACTTAAGACTAACATGAAATGCAAGTGTCGTTGTGAATAAATAACATGCATGGGAATGGATAACATTATGAATAATCACCAAGCATGTGACACACAAAAGATATGCAATATATGAAAATGCATAAGTTTGATGATAAAGCATATAAGCACACAATTAAGAGAAACAAAAATGCAATCATATAAATGCAATGAAAGTGTGGGTGTGCTAAATGACATAGATGCACGAATCAATGAAACACACATGCATGGTAACAAATGCACGATTGATAAAGATGCATGGAAATGAGTGTGTGCACCTAATCTTTTAAAGAATCAAGGTCAAGTGATATACCTTTTGAAGCTCTTGATCTTGAAGTCACCTTGATGCTTGGAAGCTTGCCTTGATAATCATCAAGAAGACCTGAGCTACCAATTAAACAATCATCCCCAATGTGGTATATCATGAAATAAGCCAATGACAAAATAAAGGTCCTTATAGATAGCATTAATTACTGAACTTATTTGAAATTAGAAACTGATAATCAATGATAACCAAGAGCTTATTTGTTAGCTAATCCACCTCCTCATGGGAACGACTACCCTTACTAGTGTACCCTTTACTACTCGTACGACTTGTACACTTGCAATCGGTGAACCACCCACGCACCTCTTTATTTCCTGTTGAAGTTTAGTTGCTTAGCATCCTTGACCTAGGATCTGCTTTTTCATAGTCATCCTCGTTAGTATAATTTAATTAGAACCGGTTTGGGCATGTCAATCCTACTGGTCCTGCTTTGTCTATCAAGATTTAGTGATCATGTTGTCTATGTACACCTCCATAGATCTTCATATCTGCTCTTTGAATAGCCTGTTCACTAGACGCTGTTAAGTGGGGCCTACATTTTTGAGCCTAAAGGGCCCTTGTAGCAGTAGAGGCCTTGCCCAGTGATAAAACTGGTATTGTCTTGATCGGCGAGGGCATCATGATCTGGTTATACCTCTAGAAAGCGTCCATAAAGCTTAGGAGCTTGTTTCCTACAATGGAGTCAATCAGCTGGTTGATCTTGGGTAGAGGGAAGCTGTCCTTTGGGCAAGCCTGGTTGAGGTCGGTGTAGTCCACACACATACGCCATTTCCCATTAGGCTTCGTTACCATGACCACATTGGCGATCCATTCGTGGTACCGGGATTCTTTGATGAATTTGGTTTTCATGAGCTTGTCTACTTCTTCCTAATCCGCGCCATTCCACTTGGCGTTGAAATGCCTCTGTTTTTACTTGATTGGTTTGAAGGTTCCGTCTACTGCCAACCTGTGGAAAGCTAGGTTGAGAGGGATACCTAGCATTTCGTCATGACTTCAGGCAAAGATGTCGTTGTATTCTCTGTGGAGTCCTACCAAGTTCTCTCTAACCCCACTATCCAATGCTCCACCTATCTTCACCACCTTAGAAGGATCATATTCTCGTACTAGTATATCTTCCAACTGATCTGTGGGGTGCCCGTTGGTCCATCCCCGCTCTTCCTCTTACTCTTACTCTTCTGTTTCTTCTATGAGTATATTAGGTACCTCTATTTCTTCCATGATGCATTGATCCTTTCCCGGTATCTCCTGGATTTGTTCATAGGTTACATGCGTACATTACTTGGCTAGTGCAGTAGGATTGGTAGGATTGGTACATTTCATAGCAACAACGGGTTACTTGCTGATCTCCTCGAACCTCTTCTACCTTGGTCTCGACTGGGAATTTCAAGACATTTTGATAGATAGACAATACTCCCCTAATTCCTGAGAGGAAGGGTCTTCCTAGGATCGCATTGTAGGCGGATAGGGTATCTACTACAATTAATTCTTTCATTATGTTTTGCTGAACAAGTGTCATGGATAATCCTCTTTAAAGCTTCATTAGTAACCAAATCTCCTAGATTCTAACCATTTGTTTCCTGTAGTGTGTTTAGGCTATTTTTATGAACAATAAACATCTTCCCACCTCAATGCCTAACCGATTAAGGAAAGGGGGTCAAGTTAGGATTAATTTGGTACAAATCAAGGGTTTAGATTAGTGGGGTTGATATACCCAGCACCAATCTATCCTATTCATTAAGTTCCTTAACCAATCAATCTAAGATTGGTTTCATAACAAATTATCCCACAAAATAATAAGATCTACTAGTGATATACAATGCAAATTACAAAATGTATAGAATCTCAATATTGAGTGAATAGAAAACAAATATAGATTTAATTACATATAGCTTAAGCAAAAACAAACAACAAATGCTTCGCACATTTATCCCCTAGATTAGGGGTTTAGTTACACATAGTTACAAATCAAATGAATATGATGTAATAGTTAAGGAAATCACCTTTAGACCTTATTCTTTAGTGCTTGCTCCTTTTCTTCCTTTGCTGCTCCTAGTGTCAAGAATGGTATAAAAGAATTGATCGTGCCAAATATGTTGTTTATTTCGGCCTTCATTTCCATATCCTTTGTTTCATTTTCTTAGCTTTAGCGTCTCTTATGGGCTTTTTGTGTGTAATTGCAGGCATTCTTACATTTCCAGAGTTAGAAATAGTATTTGGGACTTTCATAAGAATAAGGGGGTCAAGTGGTGCAAAAAGAGGTCAAGATCCAGTGTAGAAATTCTCGCGTTAGACCCACACACCAAAGGATTGAAGAAGACAGTAGAACGCCATAAAGTGCGGGTACAGTGCGGGTCCCTGAACCGCACTCCACCCGCACTCTACAATTTCCAGCTTTGGAATTCCAGTGTTGGAGTGCGGGTAAGTACAGGTCATTGAACCACACTCCACCCGTACTTTATGAGAAACCCGGATGCTGCAATTGTGCAAATATGATAAAGTGCGGGTCCCTGACCCACACTTGGCCCACACTCTACACTGTCTAGCGTTGGAATTCCAGCGTTGGAGTGCGGGCCATTGAATCGCACTCCACCCGCACTCTGCTCGAAACAGCTTCTGTTTTTCAGCATTTTGAACCTAATTTTATGTCCTCTATAAATAGAAAAGGATGGGAATGAACTAAAGGATCTCCATACAGGGCTCCCACACATATATTTTCATATTTTCTTGTAACTTAGCTCTAGAAACACTTCTCCCTCTCATCCAAACCATCTCTACTCAACTCAAAGGCAACTAGGAGACTTGGATTCAAGCTTCAAGGAAGAGAGTTCTTCAAGGGTTTCCTCTCAATCTCTCTCTTAGTTTTGTATTTGTTGTAATGAACATGAGTACCTAAAATACCCCACTATAGGGTTGATGTTATTTGTTTGATGGATTTTGGGCATTTGTAAATAAACTCTTTGTTTTAAATACATATCTATCTTTATGTTTTGTTATTTGCTTTGAATGATTTCATTATTGATTTGTTAGGATACACCCTCTTAGCATGTTAATTTGGAATCTTTATTACTTATTGAATGGATGGGATTTCCGGAATCCCAGCTCAACAACCGCGTTCTTAATCTTACTTCGAACAGGTGACCGACACTATACACCCTAGGTCGGCATTTGAGAGAGGATTAGAAGCCTTCACTATACACCTTAGGTTGGCTACTTTGGCGATTTTACGAGAACTAACACTTTAGGGCAGCCACATGTGATGGAATTGGAAGTCATCGTTATACACTCTAGGATGGCTACGTTAGAAATAGGTCGAGCCATAGTTAGATAGATGAGTTTCATGGTTAGATTCCCAATTGAGCAACTAGCCACTGTTGGTTGTTTATGAGGGATTAATCGCTAGCAGGGGGTTTTCACTATACACCCTAGGTTGACCCCTTGCTAGTGGTACATAACCAACACTATACACCCTAGGTTGGTTACATTTGTCATAATTTGCTTAATTGAGAGTTTGTTGCAATTACCCCAATATTCACTTACGAGTCCATCAACTCCGTAGTTCCATCTTCATATATTCATCACTCCATTAACATCCCATTTAATTACATTCATAGTTTAGTTTAGTTTATATTTTCACCTACCATATACTTTACTTTTATGCTCACTAGTTCTATTAATCCTAATCTTATCACCGCTACCCCAATCTCAGTAGACGACACCTGTGCTTACTGTATTACTCGTATTTATACTTGTGCACGCATCGCATAGGTTTTATAAATTTTTTTGACAGACGGTTTTCTAACGGCATGAACCTTACCCATCCAGGATGTGTCTAGATATGTAGGTATCTAATGGTGATTGACAAAAGGTATTGAAATATGGAGAATGGTAAGAGAGGAATGGTTGGGTGAAGTAATCAAGACATTAGTGTTGAGGTTTTGGATGGAAAAGATAGTTCAAGTATAGATAATGGAGGAAGTTGAGAAAGTGATGTATGGAGGAGAAACAAGGTCTAATGCTTTGTAAAAATGTTGCTTTCTGAATGCTTGGATCCGTTTCAAGTTGGAAGAGAGGGATATATATAGTCACACTCAGAAATGTACTAATAACTGCTTGAAAATTTGATGTGGAGTGATGTCGCCACTCGTGTGGCCACTAGCAACATCATAGCGATAAACGGTTGCTCATTCTGAGATTCACATGTCGCCACTTTTCTCATCTTTTTTGCCAACATGCAAGTGGCGACAATGAAGGAGTTGCATTGTCGCCACTTTGTCACCACTTTGTCGCCACTTTGTTGCCATGGCAACACAAAGTGGCGACAACACCTGATGCTTTAACTCTGAAAAATACATTCTGTCACCACTTATGCCATCATGTCACCAATGGCAACAACATCTTTACCAAAGCGGAGAAAATGCCCTGTTTTGCCAACTTGAACTCTTTTTGCACCAAAGTCCTCACCTTCTTCACAAATGCCCCTAAGGCCTAAGTAAACCTGAAACACTTGATTTAACAACATTAAATACTAGGAAAATGCTCGAGAATCAAGCACAAAGAGTCAGGAATGAGGGCTAAAATCATACAAATTTTGGCTTGATCAAATACCCCCAAACCTATCTTTTGCTAGTCATCGAGCAAAACAATCACAAATCAACCCCAAAGACAATCATCAAGATATTTTAAAGGTTTTTTCAATCAAACACTAACTCATCCGAGAAAGGTTTTACTTCTCATGATCAAAGATGCAAAACCAAAATTAGGAGATTAAAAAGATGATGCACTAGTCAGGATTTGTACATGTAAGCGAATGATAGGTAAAGATTAAGAGCATACTACTCTAGATATGATTGTACGCAATGCGACGTTCAACATGCCTAAGCTTCAAAGCGAAGGTGTCATTCGGTTTAGAATGTAATTCACAATTAATCCTCACCGAATTCTCTCTTTTCTTCTCCTAAGATTCCTAGGTTTCACTAAAAATCTTATGCAATATGAATTTATGTCGTGGATATCTAATTGATTGCACATGATGACATTTAAAACGCAATTTTTGAAAAGTAAGTCTCATGAATGGAATTGAAAACCATGAATCGAAAAGAACATATATCAACCAAAATTTACAAAATGGACATTCCTAAAGATCATAAAGCTCTTCTTTTTGGTTGTAATAGGGCCTTAGGTGAATAGTGAGACAAAGAATGGGGCAATGGATACGAAGGACTCAATGATTACACTAAGGCATACATTCTAATTATGAGTTCGATTTGCTTCTCACATATAATTCACATATAAGGTGTCCAATCTTGCACTTTCAATTTACATGAGCATGCTACTATGATCTTTTCATTTGAGTAGCACATACAACTTTCAATTCTCTCTCTAGGCCAATTGTGCCTAAATCTTGGTTCTTTTTTCCTCATTTTCTTTTCCTTTTTGCTTTTCATTTTCTTTTTCTTTTTCTTTTGCTTTTCAGTTTCTTTTTCCTTTTGCTTTTCATTTTCTTTTCAAGTTTTCTTTTCATTTGCTTTGCACAATTCTTTGCTCACATTTACATGCCTATGTACACACTTCTACACTTTCAAGTATAAAATCTTACATTGATTTACTAAGCCTTAGTAAATCATTTGGTCAAGGTAAAACAATTATGTAGGCTACAAGGTTCATGTAGATGTAGTTCATGAATGAAAAGCTTTAAACGAGTTTGGCTTCAAAGGGGCTTGGGAGCACTCACATTAGATGAGTTGGAAGTATTTAGGCCAATTTAGTGGTGTTTTCACATGCATTGCCTAAAATCATTTATAAAGGTTTGTCCACTAAGCAAATTAAAGCATCCACAAGCAATCCATTAGATTCTATGATAAGCAATATTTAGTGCAAATGAGACTTATACATGCTTGAATGAGTGTTTGAGAGTGAGTGTTTAAAGAGTGAATATTTGCAAACTCAAAATACGCTTTTGAAAGCCATGTTTGTGATCCTTAAAGAATCTCCACTATTAATTCCTAGCCTTCAAACAACTTGATAATTCACTCTAATATTTTGAGAAAAAGATTAACACATTTTGTTCAATGACACCCTAAATGGCATGACGTTAATCTAAACCAAAAAATGGTGGTACTAATTCGAGTCCACCTCATCCTGTGCAGACTCAGCTATGCTCTTCCCTTTTAGGTCCTTCCTCCCAACCTCTCTTGCCTCTCTACGGGCCCGCGCCTCTGCCAATCTCCTACGAGCAGCGGTCTCATCCACCCAGGAACCTCCTTTAGAGTGAACTCCCCGATGATGAGGTCGTTTGTGTGCTCAACAAAATACTTTTTTATGTTCTTTTGAAAATCATGTTTTAGCCACTTAAAAATCCTTTAATATATTAATTCTTAGCAAGTGGTAAGCAAGATTCATTCCATAGGGAAATTGAGTAATATGTTAGATTGATTGACTAATCTATTTTGCAATAAGATAAATCATAATGAATGGATAGTTGTGTGGTTTGATAAACCACCAAAAATGCAATTAAAATAAACATACAAAAATGATAGGGAAAATAGAAGACTCAACAATCTTAATAAAAGGGATGATGTAAACAAATAGAGTATATGCTAGGGAATTGATAGAGTTACAAGTGTCATGGGTAAATGCTCTTCAAAGCTTCATTAATGACCGAATCTCCTAGATGCTAACCATTTGTTTCCTATAGTGTGTTTATGCCATTTTTATGAACACTAGACATCTTCCCACCTCAATGCCTAAGCTCTTCTTTAAACGACTGTTATATGTGTACGCCCTAGGTCGCTACTTTGAATGTCGTCATTTTTGAAGTGGCGACAAGGTAGCGACAGGTCAAAACACTATCGTTTCTGTTATGTTGCATAGAGTCGCCATGGTGTCGCCACTTTACAAAGTGGCAACAATTGAATTTCTTTATGGCGATGCTATCAGATGTATCCTCTCTTACGTTGTCACCATGGTGTCGCCACTTGCAACGTGGCAACAAACAGATCTTCATATGGCGACATCATCAGGTTAGTGGTCGCCACTTTGTCGTTCCTTGTAATGGCGACACTCTTCTTTCTGTTTTAAGTGAATATCACCATTTGGGGGCAATCAATCCCTTGAGCAAATTTTTGAGCTTGTTCCTACAATAAAACCACCAAATACAACATAAGAATGCAAAGCACTACACATGACATTGGAACACTTATTAGAATGTAAAAAACTAGCTAGAAATATAAAGTTGCAAGTCCGCACTACCGCATCCTAGCATGCAAATTGGGACCATGATGCTGATCACAAGGGTCAACCGAGCGTACATTCATTTTACTTTTGACAACCCAAATTGATCCTTTAGAATCAATCTGAACTTTATCTACCAAATCCTTCCTAACCCAAACCTTCTTAACTTCATTATGTCTCGTCCTAGGTCTAGCTTGCTCATGATTAGCATGCTTCAAATATTCGAAACACCTAGATTTAACATGACTCCTATGACAAAATTGAAACAAATTAAGGTGTGCATAATATTAATCTATAGGGGGGTGAATAGATTTTATCCGAATTTACCAAATTTTCGTTATAAGTCAAATTGATGAAAATACCCCTTACTAGTCACAATAATATAACAAGTGTATAAAGTGCGGAATTGTAAATGACACAAGATATTTATGTGGAAACCCTCACAAGAAAAACCACAGGCTAGTAAGTGCGCCACACTTGAACCTTGAATCCACTAAATGTGATAACGATTACAACCTAATCCCGGTCAATAATCACACACCTACCTAATCCCGGTATGAGTGAACCTAGTTCAATTTCTTGTGATTTAAGTTACCTAATCCCGGTAGCAACACATGACTTACTTCTCAATGAAGAGATAATAAAACCTAAGTGAATATATGATGATATCTAAAGTGCAAATAGAGCTAGGTAACCTTAGATGCTTATCTAGGATGATAAATAATAATTAATGCAATCCTAGATATCAATAGCTAAATGACATATCAAAAAGCTTAGCTAAACATAAATTATGAAAACCTAGATAGCTATCACAATACAACACTCAATCAATTCATCACAAACAATCTCTATCTTGTATCTAGCATATGACTTAAAAAATACAAGTGAATAAAGAGATGACTTGTTAAGAAAGACACTAAAATTAGATGAAGTTAGTGAGAATCTTACCAAGCAAGTTGTGATGATTCAAAACCATGCATGGATTCATTCTATGTTGTCATAGATGATGCAATATGAAGTTTGATGCAAAAAGGATTAGCTTTAAGTGTTTAAAGGTGAGTTCTTGAGTATTTTTCTTGCTTTGAAAAATATCCTAATTATGAAATTTGATTATCAACTCACTCAAGTGACCTAATGTCATAGAGGCATATATATAGGGTGTCAAAGAGAAAGTGTTGCATTTTGATAAGTGACACAAATATTGCCTTGGGGGCTGTACAAGTCGATGTACGTAGAGCGACCTGTACATCGCCTACCTGGAAAATGAAGAACATTCTTCATTGGCGCTGTTCGTAGAGCGCTTCTGTAGAGCACATGAACAACCCCACAACTCTGATAGTCTCGGGAAAAATATAGGCGTTGTATGTACAACGCTTCTGTAGAGCGACCGTACAGCATCCACAATAAAATGCATCCGGTTTGATGTGCCAAAAACTAAATCCCACCGATCTGGGATGGGCGCTGTACGTAGAGCGCCCTGTAGTGCGACCGTACAACGCCTACACTGAATTTTGCATCCTAAATGCCTAAATGACATGGCATTCTAATCCTAAGATACAATCAACAAGAATCAATAATTATGAGGGTCTTTCTCATCTTCCTCGAGGTTTCCTCCTCAAATTCTTCGATGAGCTAGGCTAAGTCCTTAAGCTCTTGCACCGTTGACTCATTCTCAATTGCGAGTGCTTTGATAAGCTTCTTCAACTTGTGATTCTTCTTAGATAGGTCATCAACTTTCTTCTCAAGAGCATATTTTTTTCGCCTTAAGCACCTCCACTTCAAGCATGAGCTCTTTATTTTCATTTTTGAGCTCGTCAATCTCTGAATCACCTACAGTCTTTTCATCTTCTTGGCCACTCTTTTCACACAATTGTACCAAGTTGTTCACCTTTCCACCCTTAGTCCTTGGTGGTTGAACATCCACCACATAGCAACTTTCAATGCTTTTTAGGTCATCATTGTATGTGATGATCTCAATCTAAAGCTCTTTCTCAAATGAGTGCACCACAACTCTTCTTTTGCACACATCAATCTTCATTGAGCAGTAGCATTGAGGGTATACCAGGTAGAACGTGCCACTTCCTATTGACATTAGATTTGTCCTCTGTGTCTAGCACCATGAAATCGGTAGGTGTTAACCACCAAAATTGGCAAAGGACCAAAGAAGAATTTTCCACCCAGATACAGGGAAAAAACACATGCCGAGATACCATCTGGGTACTCCTAGAAAGAAGAATACTGGATCAAAGAATTTTCCACCAAGATACCATCTGGGTACTCCTAGAAAGAAGAATACTTGATCAAATCTGGATACCTACCTCCTCCCTCGAAGTAACACCAGCAAAGCCCAGCAATCCAAATAACCCCTAAAATATTCCAACGCGGAGTTCTACTATAATCCTATCAAGAAGCTTAATGGGGTACCCCGCTACTACATCAGACAGGTATCCCGTTACTACATCGACAAGATACCCCTCTATTATTTCAGCAAGGAACCCCACTGCTGCATCAGACAGACATCCAGATACTACATCAGCTAAAGTACCCCGCTTCTACATCCAGCTTAGTACCCTGCTTCTACATCTAACTGGGTACCCCGCTGCAAGAACAACCGATATTATGATACCCCGCCAACCAAGCATCTAACCAAGAAAGCATCAAACTAGAAAGAGGCTGGGTACACGAGAACCCAGATGAACCCAAATACCTCCAGGGATCCTCTCACTAGTTAACCATAAGAAACATTAATAGAATTCAAAGTACGAATGTCCAGTCAGACAAGTCTTGAAACTCTAAAGCTAGAGGGATGAAACGCAGTCATTCATCTCCCGATAAAAAAGGTAGACTCATTCTCACCATTTAAGAATTCCATTTGAATAAGGAGTCCACTTGTATTAGAATCCTCTCCAAAAGGAATCACTTGATTCTGATAATTAAAGCTCCTACGAGATTGTCTCCTAAAGGGAGAGAAAGTCCTTTGATCGCTAAAACCCTAGACCGAAATCATAGGAGTGCATGGCAAGCAACGGGACCTATATATACAACGCTACATTCATCAAAAAGGAGAGGGAAAATTGGCTTCCCCAAACCCTACATCCGTTTTTAGTTCTACTTATCAACAAACACAAGCACGCCATCTCCATCATCCAACAAAACCTTGAATACTGTCACATATCACCTTCGATTAACAGGAATCTTGTTGGTATCGAACTATATGATACCCCTCCGACCGGGATCAACCTCAATCTTGGTCTTTAAAGTTGTTATTGGGAGATTCACCCCAGTGATAATTTTCCATTAACACTTTTGGCACCGTCTGTGGGTACTACCTTCCCAACATTTATAGAAAAGTTATTTTAGTTCCATTCGGCGAAGCAGAAAGATGAGACTACAATCCTCTCAGGCCCATCCAGCTCCATCGGGACCCTTGTCACTCGCTTCCACCGAAATAGCTCATAGATGGGGTAGAGGATCCAGGAATGACAATCCAGCACTAATACCTCCTCCAGTCACAGCCGTAGGCCCTTTGCCTGGAGATCCGATTGGGCAGGAGATCAATCGGGATATTCTAGAGCAACAAGCTGCTGCCTACGTAGAAGCCATCTAACTTAGAATGATAGCTCAAAGAATCCCATTTGAAGCAGCCGGGATCGCAAGAGACATTGGCCTAAGTATCCGGGTACCAGTATTTGACCGACCAGGGCCATCTCCACCAACCCTGGTCCGCCAGGTTCATCTCAGACCCCGATTGGTAAAGTCCGCGATTGAGATTCCACCGAGGAGAGTCCAACCCCTGGCAAGGCCATGGGGAGAGAAGAAAGATCCATAGCCAGACATAGAAAGAAGCGCCAGATCCTGAAAAAGCCCTAGAAGTAGGCACCAGAAGTGGTTGTTGATTCATAGACCTCGGATGAAGAAGGCTCGATGGCCTAATCCGGAAATACTAAATCTCAGGGCCGACAAGATCAGATGGCCAAAATTGCTAGAGAGTTGGAGGAATTTAAAAAGGGAAAGCACCAAGGAATCCGGAAGAACCCCCTATGAGAGATGAATGCACCATTCTCCAAAAGAATCAGGGAGGCAGAACTTCCCCCCAAATTTAGGATGACATCCGAAAAGTATTTCGGAACAGAGGATCCAATCAGTTACCTGGAAAGCTTGGTCCACCAGATGGAAATCCATAATGTAACATGGTCAGCCATGTGCAGGATGTTCCCATCGACCTTAACTGACTGTGCCAAAATGTGGTTTAGGAAATTGCCACCAGGTAGTGTGGATTCTTTTTCTAAACTCACCACAGCTTTCTATGCACAGTTTTAGGGAATCAAGCCTTGTCCTAAGGACCCTATTTCACTTCAGTATGTCACCCAAGAGCGGGGCGAAATACTGAGGTCTTATGTGGCGAAATTCCATAAGGAAGTGATCCAGATGGGAGCATTCGACGAAAAAGAAACCTTGGCTAATTTCCGAAGAAACTTGTGGGCGGGCAGACTATTCAACTCTTTTGCTAAGCATCCACCAGAAACTTACCAGGAAGCCTACAATCGAGCTTTAGAACAGGTAGACATAGAAGAGCAACTCTGGATCAAGGTTGAACATGATAAAGCCCGGCTGGCCCCGCGTCCTAGGAAGGAGGCTCTAAAGCCTGACCTGTCAAGATTCCAAAATCAGCCCCTAAACAAGTCAACCTACAGGCTGCCTCCTATTCTCTCGTACCAGGAAAGGTACCCGACAAGAAGATCCCCTCTTATGAAATCACCTCCTAGGGCGGCCCCTCTGAAAGATGTTGCATGGGTAGCTAATGAGGAAGATGTATATAATCACTACACCCCCCTTCAATGCTTCAAAAGAAACCATTTACCTGGCCATCCGAGACAATGGCCTACTCAGGGTACCATGAAAGTCCTATCTGATAGGAGGAACCAATACAAGTATTACGATTTCCACGAGGATGTCTAACATAACACCTCATAATGCTACAGCCTCCGCAATCAGATCGAAGGATTGGTAAAGGGAGGCCTACTGACAGAATTTCTACAACAGGTACGGGATAGCATTAAGGAAGGGAAACGGGTACAAAGCGGGATACAAGAGGCGACAAATGGACGGAGGGATATGGAGAAGGATTTGATGCAGCAGATCCAAGTGATTCATACCATTAGTGGACACCCCACCTTGGCTGGAACTTCCAACAATTCTAGGAAGAACCACGCAATAAAGATTCCCAGACTCAACACAGGTCATGAGATATTCAAGGTCAGCAGTGGGTCCCGAGATCCATCCCGCTCTACCAAGATTGTCTTCACAGGGGAAGATGTCTACAATACAGTCTAACCACATCAGAATCCCATGGTAATCTCAGTACAGATTGCTAACTGCCGATTTCACCGTGTAAGAAGTAGTGTCGACATCCTCTTTAAAGGAGCTCATGAGCAACTTAACTTGAAGAATTCCTGCTACAACACCTGCACCTCGCTGTTATATAGTTTCACAGGGGACTCTGTAATGCCCATAGGATCCAAAATCCTGCTGGTAATAGTCGAAGAAGCTCCACTTCAGCAGAACGTGATGACAGAGTTCATCTTGGTGGATACCCCATCTGCATACAATGCCATTGTGGGTAGGCCCTTCCTCCTAGGGATTAAAGGGTTACTATCCATCTATCACAATGTCCTAAAATTTCCAGTGGGAACAGAAGTGGGAGAAGTCAAATGGGACCAATAGGCAGTGTGCAATTGCTATGCGGTATCCACTAATCCCGACGGGCTTGCCAGACAGTGTGCACACGTGGCTAGTGAAGTAAACCAGGAAAAGTCAAAATAATGTCATTATGACGTGGAAGAAGGATAGGTACCAAACATAGTCATAGAAGAGTAGGAGGATAAAGAGCGGGGTTGGACCAGTGGTTGTCTCGCAGATCAATTAGAAGAAATACCCATCAGGGGAGAAGATCTCACTAACATAGTGAAAGTTGAAGGGGGATTGGATCCCGAAGTCAAGGAGGACTTGATAAGGCTCCTCAGAGAATACAGCGATATTTTTGCTTGGACCCATGATGAAATGCTCGGCATTCCTCTTAGCTTGGCAACTCATAGGCTGGCAATAGACGCAATCGTCAAACCAATGAAACAGAAATGAAGACACTTCAACGTTGAATGGAACGCCGCAGTCCAGGAAGAAGTGGATAAACTCGTAAAGGTCATGTTCATCAGGGAATCCGAATATCTTGAATTGATCGCCAATGTGGTCATGGTAACAAAATCTAACGGAAAATGGCGAATGTGTGTGGACTACATCGATCTCAACCAGGGTTACCCCAAAGATAGTTTCCCACTGCCTAAGATCGACCAGCTCATCGATTCTACCACGGGAAACAAGCTTTTAAGCTTCATGGATTCCTTCTCGGGATACAATCAGATCATGATGCATCCTTTAGATCAAGATAAGACCAGCTTCATCACTGGGCAAGGCCTCTACTGCTATAAGGTAATGCCATTCGGACTTAAAAAAACAGGTGCTACATACCAGCATATGGTGAATAAATTGTTCAAACAGCAGATAGGAAGATCCATGACATAGATGACATGATTACAAAATCTTTGGAGGCCAGGCAACACCCAGAAGATTTACGCCAAACTTTCCAGGTAATTAGTAAGAACCAGATGAGACTGAACCCTGCAAAGTGTGCTTTCGAGGTAGCGGTAGGAAAATTCATGGGGTTCATGGTACATGAAAGAGGAATCAAGGCCAATCTCGAGAAGATAAAGGACATCCTAGACCTTAAGTCTCCCACAACACTCAAGCAGGCACAGGGATTGACAGGTCGAACAACAGCATTGAACCGATTCATATCCCGCTCCACTAATAAGTGCCTCCCGTTCTTTAAGATTATCAAGCAGGGAAAGAAGCTAAAATGGGATGAACAAAGCGAGTTGGCTCTCCAAGCCTTGAAGGAATACTTGGCTAGTCCCCCTCTACTAGTCAAGTCCTTCACGGGAGAAGAGCTCCAACTTTACCTAGCCGTCTCAGAAGCTGCCACTAATGGGGCCTTAGTGAAAGAATGCAATGACGGAATATAGAGACCGGTGTACTATGTGAGTCGTGCTTTCACCAAGTCTGGAAAAAATTATACCCTCCTAGAAAAGCTCGCATATGCCTTAGTAACTATAGCTAGAAAGCTCCAACCCTATTTTCAGGCACACACTATCGTGGTAGTCACTGATCAGCCCTTACGACAATTTCTTTAGAGGCCAGATATATCAGGTAGGTTGGTTCTATGAGCCCTAGAGCTCACCCAATTTGACATCAAATAAAGCCAAGGTCCATAATCAAAGCACAGGCTTTAGCCGACTTTGTAATGGAGTTCAGCGTAAATCCAGACCCAATTACCAAGCCTGACCCCAGTCTGAATCAAACCGATCCGAACTGGCTTTAAGACAATAAGACCTGGACCCTATACACAGATGGGGCATTAAGTCAGTCAGGATGTGGAGCAGGAACAGTTGTGGGTTGAATGCAGTCACTGCTTCAGGTTCGAGTTCAGGGCTACTAATAATGAAGCAGAATATGAAGCCTTACTAGCTGGAATGGGAGTAGCAGAAGCCTTAGGGCCGATTTCCTCCTAATCAAGAGTGATTCCCAACTGGTGGTCAACCAGGTGTTGGGGTTGTACTAGGCAAAAGGTGACAATATTGTAGCATATCTGACTAAAGTCGAAGAAGCTATGTCGGGATTCAAAAGAGTGAGGATGGAACAGATACTCCGAGAGAAAAATCACGGGCAGATGTTCTAGCCAAGATCGCAGCAGGTGAGGGTCATACCTTACCAAGGGGGTACCCCTCCAACTGATACCCTGTTCCAGCATATCTAAGGGATGGAGATCCTACCAGTCAACCGATTCACTTATTGGATGGATCTAATAGCGGACTACCTCCAAAGTGACACTCTCCCTACAGATCCAGATCAAGCACGCAAGCTGAAGAGAATTGCTACCCGGTACTGCCTTGTAGATGGATACTTTTACAATAAAGGGAAATCCCTCCCCTACTTAGATGCCTTACCCAGATGATGCTACATGGGCACTTAATAAGGTACATTCAAGGGACTGTGGTAATCATGCAGCAGGCGAGACACTAGCCTACCAAATACTTAGCATGGGCTACTTCTGGCCGACTATACATCAAGATGCAAAGCAGTTCGCACAATCATGCGAGGCTTGCCATAAGACAGCAAACCTCTATCACCTCCCTCCGGAAAGGCTCTCCTCGATCAGTACACCTTATCCCTTTGCTATCTGGGGACTAGATCTAATTGGCCCACTTCCTACTGCACCCGGCCAAGCCAAACATGCAGTAGTAGCAATAAACTACTTCACCCATTGGGTGGAAGCTAAGGCACTTGTCAGGAGAACTAAAGAAAAGGCCACCAGTTTTGTCAAAGAGAATATCGTTTGCCACTTCGGTACCCCGATAGCCATCATAACTGATCTGGGAAAGCAATTTGATTACGCCAATTTCAGAAAATTCTGTGAAAATCAAAACATTGATCTCCGATTTGCATCAGTGGCATACCTTCAGACTAATGGGTTGGTAGAAGCTACCAACAAGACGATTAAGAAGCTCCTAAAGAAAAAGCTCCAACAGAATAAGGGATTATGGGTTGAAGAATTACCCAATGTGCTATGGGCGTACAGGACCACCAGGAAAACTGAAACAGGGGAAACCTCTTACTAATTGGTATCCGGAACTGAAGCAGTCTTACCCATTCAGCACAAGCTTATCTCTTTCCAGATTCAAAACTATGAACCAGAAGATAATGAGGCTAAGTTAGGAGCCAATCTGGACCTACTCGAGAAGAAACAAAGCAGGATCGCTGAAAGAGTAGCAGTGTACTAGAGTAAGATAGCCCGACACTTCAACAAGAGAGTGAAGATCCGCCATTTCAAAGAAGGAGACTTGGTCCTCATAAAGGTAACCAAGAGCACACGGAAAAGGTCCGACGGGGTACTAGCCCCTAACTGGGAAGGACTTTACCTGATTAAAGCAATACTCCGAGGTGGCGTCTACAAGCTGGAAGACCTAGAGGGATACCTCGATGGAGCACACATGGAATGCTGATCACCTCAGGAAATTCTACCCTTAGGAATTCAATCTATATCGCCTGGAATACACACCCCGATTTTATATTGTACTAGTTGAAAAATTCAATAAAGTCAGTTATCTCTCCTACATGATTCTCCAATGATCACTCTGTAAGCTCACCTACGTAATTCTTCTATAGCTCATCTTGCCGCCTTGGTCGAGGTATACCCTCCTCTGGGAAGCCTGGTGCTAAAAGTGACCTAAGTTGCCTACCAGGATAGATAATTCTCACTAGTAATGAATCGCCTCAAGACCAGAAAATAGCCTTATGGCTCTCCTGCTGCCTTGTTCGGGGAATACCCTCCTCCAAGAAGATTCTGATATATAAGACTAAGGACCCAGACTCGTGGCCTTAGTTGCCCGCCGTATCCTCAAGATCAGGAAATAGCCTTAGGGCGCTCCTACTGCCTTGGTCGGGGTATACCCTCCTCAAAGAAAGATCTAAAACACTAGACTAAGGACCTGTACTCGTGGCCTTAGTTTTCCGCCACGCCCTCAAGACCAGGAAATAGCCTCAAGGTGCTCATACTGCCTTGGCCGGGGTATACCATCCGCTAGGAAGCCTGGTGCTAAAGTGACCTAAGTTGCCTACCAGGACAAACCATCAGAAGGATCGGGATACCTTTCTAGGATACCTGGTTCCTTACTTTTCCATCTCTCTAAGAAGAAATAACATTAGGGCATTCAAGCTGCCTTGGTTAGGGTATACCCGCCTCCAAGAAACCTGATGCTAAAGCAATCTATATTGCCTATCAGGACAGAACCTCAGAAGAAACAAGATACCTTACCAAGATACCTAATGGCTTGCTTCTTCTAAAGACGCTTATAGCTGAAGTAGGTTTGATTATCAATTGGGATATCCAGAACCTCAAACTGCTACATACTTATTGAAAACCCACTTAAAAAAGGGACGTGTTCACCTGCTTGATCCCGTTGGTGTTTACAAAGACAAGGTACAAGATTGTTATACGTCTATCAAGTATCCCAGTAAAGAGGCAGGTCTCCAAATTTAGTTTCATTCGCTTACAAGTATGAAAGCTGCAGGATTTCCCCTAAGTCATGAGATCTCCCGAGTCAAGATTTTTCCTAAGTCAATATTTTTCTAAGTAAATTTCTTTCTAAATCAGAAGAGCAAGCAAAATACTATGTGTCTTAGTAAAAAGAAGAAATTTTTATTGACCGGAACAGGGAGCCCAACCCCCGATTACGGGCTACATCAAAAAAGATGGGGTAAACAGTAAAACAAACAAATCATGCATCACCCTACTCTCCCAGTGCCTCCAGGCCCTGGTCCGTCTCGCCCGTACCATCAGCTGCCTCGATGAATGCCTCAGCTTGAACCCCTTCAATTTTTGGTACCTCGGGAGTAGCAGGAACTCCTCCCCCTCTCCAGCTAACTCAATCATGGCCTCTGCAAGATCCTCAATCTCCTGTGGCCTAGCATCATGTGGGGTTGAGAGCTTGGACGCTGATGTTATGCCTACGTCTGTCTGATCCATAACAGGTGGGGTAGGTCCCTGAAGAATAAGGAGATCGGGAACTGTAGCAGATGTATAAGATCCGGATGGACCGGGGTAGATCTAGAAAGCTGGGGACTCTTGCTTCAATTTTCTCCTGGTCCCATGCCAGAGAGGCCATCAAGTCAAAAGGAGGAAGGAAGGCTTTGGCAACTTCATAGGAGGCATAAAAATATCCATCTCCAAAGGCGTCATCTATCTTCGCCTCCAAGTTCCCTATCAAACCCCACAGGAGTTGACTTTCATCATGGAGTAGGACTTTTTCGCTCTTCAAGCTATCCCTTTCGGCGGTGTAGCGATCTAAGAGTCTCTGTATTAAGAGCCTATTCTAGCTGAGCCGAGTCCGCTAAGGCTTTGTCTCTTGCCTTCTCCACTTCAGTCACTGATCTGCTTAGGAATTCGATGCTTGTTTCAGACCGGTCCAGCTCTCATTTAGCGTCCTTCAATTCTGCCCGGGCAGAGATAGCTGCTTCCTTGAAAACATTCACCTGTTTTTCCATGGCCATAATAAATCTAAAGGCCTACAAGAAAAGAAAGGAGGGTTAGTACCATACCCCGACTTCAAAAAGTAAAAAGGAAAAAGCTGAAGGTTGTACCTCGACAAGAAGGGAAGCTCCTTTATCCATGATGTCCCAAGGCATTTAAGTCTCAGCTTGTATACTCCCACTAGGACACACCTTCAAGAAGCGGGCCACAACCTCCTCTAAATTCTTATCCCGAGCTTGAGAGCTTAAAGGCTGGTCAACGAGGAGAGTCACCGAGGTACCAGTTTCCTTTGACCTATCCACTCGGAGTCGGCTCCTAGAAGGTACAATAGGCGGAGAAGGAGAAGGACTTGTAGGAGACTGATCAACAGGTTTCATAGAAGAAGTGGTTGGGGCCTGCCTTTGGATTTGTTCTGGGATACTTTGAACCCTGAAGGCCCTGGTAGCCATCTCACTCAAAGGAGAGCGCGCCGTAGGTAAGGTGGAAAGCTTAGCTGGAAGACTTGTTCAAGACTTAGCCGGGGTCAGAGGAGGAGTGTCAGTAGACCGGCCAAACCCAAGAGAGAGGGCAACATTTGCAGTAGGTGAAACAGAAGAAAGAGATAAAGAAACAAGAGGTGCAGCAGGAAGGAGAATCGCTGGAGACATGACAGAAGGAGAGGCTGCAAAAACTATAAAATCAGTCACTATACAAGTCTAAATTTATCAAGTAAAAAGAAGTGAGATGTAGAAAGTTACTTACGTCAGACAGCTATGGAGATCTTGAGATATCGATCTACTCTGCCGCTATTAAAGGGATCGAAGATGGGATACTTCCCATTAACATAGTGTCGGCCTAGAATTTTCTCCAAGATACCCCACTATTCCTCGGAGATCTTTCCCTCACCTCACTTCTCCTGCCCACTAAACTGAATTGGGACTGGGTGCTCAACCGAATTGCCCCACTCTCCTCCTACTACGACCCACTCCTCGCACCAAGAACGAGGATACTTTACATTAGCTGCTGGGACAATAAGTGTCAGGAGATTCTTCGCCCTCAAATAGAATTGGCCTTTGGGACTGGTCTTAGATGCCGCCACCTGAAAGATATACCGGATCTCGTCATAGCCCGGTTCTCTCACAATGCCATCTATCTCGCATTAATCTACCCAGAGCATTAAAAATCCTATGAGGTGCTTCCAAAATCCAGGCGAGATCTGCAGTAGGGCAAGACCTAGGGCAACCAATTATCTACGCAGGGTAGGATAGAGAGGTAGCCGGAGTCCGCATTCCAAAGCCGCTACATGAATGGGGACCTCACTTTCGATAGGGTTATAAACATCATAACCCCGATGCGGAAGGGTGAGAGTAATGGCGTCTGAGATTTGGTACTCCTTCCTCAAGTGGGCTAAGGTATCCGTTGTGCAAATAGAGTTGATGATTACTCGGTCTTCATAAAGAAGGATGATAGTACGTCTGAGCGGTATCTCAATGGGAATCCCTTCCTCCTCATCATCATCTTCATCCTCTTCTACTTCCTTATCAAAAAGCTCGACTGGGTTGTCCGGCTTGTTATTAAAGCCCGACCCAATCCTAGGGTTCCTCGTAGACCAGCGGCATTGAGTCGGAAAGGAGCTCATCGTAGTGTCGCCCTCCTCACGACCCCTCTGTCGCAATTAGAGGGGAGTATTTTCGATTGAGGTCTCTTTTTCAGTATCAAACAGCTCGTCAAGGCTGTCGACCGGTTTCGGTGGAGTCGCCATTAAAAAAGAAAGAGGAAAGCTTGAAAGATCGCTGATAAGAAGAGGAAAGAAAGGAAAGGTTAAGGTTTTCTCTGCTTTTGAATTTTGAAGTCGATGAGGAAAGATAGCTGGAATTCTGGTTTACTTTTAGAATGAGACAGTCGGTTTCACACAAGGAAACCAGAATTAATGAGGAGTTCTACTCAGAATCCTATCACAGAGCTCAATGGGGTACCCCGCTACCTCATCAGATAGGTATCCCGTTACTAGATCGACAAGATACCCCACTATTATTTCAGCAAGGAACCCCGCTGCCGCATCAGACAAACATCCATATACTACATTAGCTAAAGTATCCCGCTTCTACATCCAACTAAGTACCCCGCTTCTACATCCAACCGGGTACCCCGCTGCAAGAACAACCGATATTAGGATACCCCGCCAACCAAGCACCTAACCAAGAAAGCATTAAACTAGAAAGAGGCGGGGTACACGAGAACCCAGATGAACCCAAATACCTCCAGGGATCCTCTCACTAGTTAACCATAAGAAACATTAAGAGAATTTGAAGTACGAATGTTCAGTCGGACAAGTCTTGAAACTCCAAAGCTAGGGGGATGAAACGCGGTTGTTCATCTCCCGATAAAAAATGGTAGACTCCTTCCCGCCATTTAAGAATTCCATTTGAATAAGGAGTCCACTTGTATTAGAATCGTCTCCAAAAGAAATCACTTGATTCGGATAATTAAAGCTCCTACGAGATTGTCTCCTAGAGGGAGAGAAAGTCCTGTGATCGCCAAAACCCTAGACCGAAATTATAGAAGTGCTATTCATCATCCTAGATAAGCATCTAAGGTTTCCAAGCCTTGTTTGTTCATTGAATATCATCATATATTCACTTAGGTCATTTTATCTCTTCATTGAAAAGTAAGTCTTATGTGTATCTTTCAGGAGTAGGTTGCTTAGATCGCAAGCAATTGGACTAGGTCCACTCATACCGGGATTAGATAAGTGTGTGATTACTTCCAGGATTAGGTTGTAATCTTTATCACATTTAGTGGATTCGAGGTTCGTGTGTGGCTCACATAACAGCCCGTGGTTTTTCCTGTAAGGGTTTCCATATAAATATCTTGTGTTCTTTACAATTCCGCACTTTATACACTTGATATTATTGTGACTAGCTAGGGGTATTTTCGTCAATTTATCCTTTAACAAAAATTGGGTAAAATCGGATAAAATCTATTCACCCTCCCTCCAGATTAATATTGAACACACTGTTAATTTGTTTCACAGTGGATATTGTAGCGAGGTATCAAGATGGCCTGGTAGTGGGCTACCTGGTGCGAGTGGTGGCGAGATGCTAGGACCCTTACTTCTGTGTCACCTAGTACCCGGTGATCAAGAAGATCCTTAGTTTTCATACTGATCGACTGATGGCATACCCGATACACTCTGCGGCGGGGTACCGGTGGATTTGGTAGCGGGATACTGAGAAGCTTCTCTGTGACGTCCTTCTACCTTGATTCTGGGTGGACAATTCTTCTTTGTTCCTTTGTCAATTTTGGCGGTTAACAATTTTTTTCCTCAATGCATACAGAATTAATAACATTAGTCCAAGACATGAGATTCACTGATTAAGAATAAACAAAATATATATAATTCTTGATAAAAGTATTTTTTTTTTTTTTAATAATAAGATGATACCAATTCAATAATGACCTACTCAATAATATGAAATACGTTGTAAAATTTATGCATAAACAATTATTTAAACTTGTAGTTAAAAAATATATATTTAAACTTGTAAATGGCTTAATTCTATAATGTTAAATGCCATAATATTTTGTTTATTTTTACAATGAACAATAAAATATTTACATTTCACTAAGATAAAATATCATAGTTTTGTAATATCATCAAACCTTTGGGGATGTTTATGTAATTAGACGTTCATGTATTGATTTTTTTTTAAAAGGGCTGCCCGGGAAAGCCTTCTCTTACGTTCGCCCCTGGATCAAGCAACTTCAAAATATATAAAAACAATTGAACTTATCTTTCTTCTTTTTTTTCTTTTCTTTTCTTTTTTCTTTCATTTTTTTTGGTTGATTTTTTTCTTCATTTCTTGAGAGTCTTTGAAAGAAAGTGAATTTCTAGGGTTTTCAAAATAAAAATAAAAATTAGGGTTTCATTTGAGGGAGTAATAAGTATTCTAAGGTTAGGGTTGGTTGGGTAGAGAGGAAATTAAAGGGATCTGAATCGGTTAAATCGAAGTAGAGGTTGAAGAAAAAGAAGTGGAAGAAAAATGAGCTTGGATTCGGTCCCTTTGAACACGCTTGGAGGTCTCGACGAACATATTTCACAACTCATACAGTATAAGCCGTTGTCTAAACAAGAGTATAGGACACTATGTGAGAAGGCTAAGGAGATATTGACGGCCAAAAGTAATGTCTAGCCTGTGAAAAGCCCTGTTACAATTTGTGGTGATATTCACGGACAATTTCATGATCTTGCAAAGCTTTTTCACATTGGGGGAAAGTGTCCCGATACTAATTACTTGTTCATGGGAGATTATGCTGACCATGGCTACTAATCAGTTGAAACTTTAACACTACTGGTAGATTTGTAAGTACGTTATTCTCAAAGGATTACTCTTCTTAGGGGGAATCATGAAAGTCGTCAGATTACTTAAGTTTATGGCTTCTATGATGAGTGCCTAGGAAGTATGGTAATCAAAGGCGGATGTAAGGGCCCCCCCAATAAAAAAAATCTATTATAGATAAAATTAAAATGTAAACAAACAAAATATATATATATTGTACATAAAATGTGATATATATATATATATATATATATGTTAACCGCCAAAATCGGCAAAGGACCAAAGAAGATTTTTCCATATAGATACAAGGAAGAGACACAAGCCAAGATACTACCTAGCTACTTTTAGAAAGAAGAATGCTAAATTAAATCTGGATACCTACTTCCTCCCTCGGATCAAGCCAGCAAGCCTAGTTACCATGGTAACCCCTAAGTAGCCCGAGGTGAATTCTACTCAGAATCCTGTCACAAAGCTCGGCAAGGTACCCCGCTATTGCACTAGACAGGTATCCCGCTACTAAGATCAACGGGGTACCCTGCCATTAAGTCAACAAGGTACCTCGCTGCCGCATCAGATAGGCATCAGATAGGCATCCATATAACATCTATTGAGTACCTTGCTTCTACATTCAGCCAGGTACCCCGCTACAAGAACAGTCGATATCAGGATACCCCATCGGCCAAGCACCTAACCAGGAAAGTATCAAACTAGCAAGAGGCGGGGTACATGAGAACTCAGATGAACCCAAATACCTCCAGGGATCCTTTCACCAGTTAACCATAAGAAACATAAACAGAATACGAAATCTGTATGTCTAGGCAGACAAGTTTTAAAACTCTAAAGCTAGGAGATGAAACGCGGTTGTTCATGTCCCGATAATAAGGTAAACTCCACTCTGCCATACAAAAAATCCATTGGAATAAGGAGTCCACTCTTATTAGAATCCTCCCCAAAAGGAATCACTTGATTCGGAAAATAAAAGCTCCTACAAGATCACCTCTTAAAAGGAAAGAAAGTCCTGTGATCGCCAAAACCCTAGACCGAAAGTATAGCAATGCATGGCAAGCAACGGGACCTATATATACGACACTATATTCACCAAGAAAGAGATTGGAAATTGGCCTCCCCAAACCCTACACTCGTTTTCAGTTCTACTTATCGATAGGCACGAGCATGCCATCTTCATCACCTAACAGAAACCTAGAATATCGTCATATATCGCCACTGCCATAATTTCATCAGTTGTATGCATATTTTCATCAATATAATTGCACCAGTTAATCTTTTCTTATATCGGTTTTATTTTGCTTTTACAGAAGTCTTGTCAGTATCGAACCACGTGATACCCCTCGGACTGGGATCTATCTCGATCTTGGTCCTTAAAGTTGTTATTTGGAGATTTTCCCCATTGATAATTTTCCATTAACAATATATATACATTATTACATAATCTAGTGTTTGTTTCGCCCCTGGTTCTTTGTGCTTTGTTGCTTTTTGTCACTATTTACATTTCTTTTATCTTTTATATATATGGATACTGTCTAAGAGATTTTCAGCATATGACCGTTTGTAATGTTTTTTCCCCTTAGATCAGTCCAATTTTATGAAGAAGAAAAAACATAATCTAGTGTTTATTATATATGTAATATATATATATTTTTTTAGATTTCACTAAAACAAGCTAAGTAAATATTGAACTCTTATAGCGATTAACTATATTATTTATTTAATTTTATTTTTAAAGCATTATAAGAACTATTACAATAGGACTGTTGGGGCCTACTGAGATCAAACAATACATATACAGTCCAGATATCTACTCCCAAATGAGAGATAATTACTCCTACAACCCGGGAAGAAAACACCCCACACATGCTTGTAAAATGCACATGATGGGAGTTGAACCAACTCTGCTAAGAGGTGATGTGGACTTATTTATTTTGTCAGGTTAATTATTAATATGATTTTGATAAATTTATTTTGTTATTTTATTATTTAAATTTTGTTCAAAATTATTATAAGATACTTTGGCTTAACATGAATATTATAAAATTAAGTTACAAGTATGTAACTAATTGTGATTTAAATATATCAATGGTATAATGATATTTTAATTAAGCTATTGAAATTTATATTTTATAAGCCGGAAACTATTAAAATATTATTTTCAATTATGCATACCATTAAGAATAGGCATAGGTTTTGCAACAAAATAAAACATGTTTTCTCATGCACTCTTTAATTATGTAATTGAAATGAGAATTATGAAGAAAATTATATTGATTTGGTTATAAATAATTTTCTAGATTTAAAATAGAGGTGTTACATTTTAATTAGTTAATGTCTATTTTATTTATTTATTTGTATCGTTACTTTTAACACTAAACGGTATCACATTTATTGAAAAGTATTCGGTGCGGAATTCCACGCTTTTTCTTATGTGGGATTCCTACTGATATTATTTGAAGACTGCGTGATCTACAATATTAATTTTTGTCTTAACTCCCACAAAGGCCAAATCTTGGATTCGCCCCGATGGTAATGCCATTGTTTGGAAGATAATTACAGATCTGTTCGACTATTTTCCACCGACTGCATTGGTTGAATCAGAAATATTTTGTCTCCATGGTGGATTGTCTCCATCAATTGAAACTCTTGCTAACATCCATAATTTTGATCGTGTTCAAGAAGTTCCGCATGAAGGTCCATGTGTTATCTTTTATTGTTTGACCCAGATGATCGCTGTAGTTGGGGTATCTCGCCAAGGGGTGCTGGATTTACTTTTGGCTAAGACATATCAGAGCAATTTAACCATACAAATAATTTAAAGTTGACAGCTAGGGCGCATCAGCTGGTTATGGAGGGATGCAACTGGGGCCATGAACAAAAGGTGGTTACCTAATTATTGTTATTGCTGTAGAAACATGGCATCCATCTTGGAAGTTAATGACTGCAAGCCTGCTCCAAGAAGAGGAGAGCCAGATGTGACCCGAAGAACAAGCTGGCTTAGAATTGATATATTCCCAGCGGCCATGCCTACCAACTGCTTACATATTGAGTGCTTTTTCAAATTTAAGATTGTTAATTTCATTGACGTTGTAGTTAGAGTGGCGGATAGCATGTAAAATGGGCAAGTGAGGCTTCCGTGATTCAGCGGTTTCCATGAATTAAGCTTTTGAGTCTCAACAAGAGGAAGCAGTGGAGCTGGCATTGGCGGTAGCAATATATGTACCATTTCCAGCAAAACAAAATGGCATTTTTATTACTTGATTTTTTATTTTTTGTCCTTTTATTTTTGTCCTTTATTTCTGTTAAAGATGGCTGTTAAGGGTTTGGAATCTATAGAGGGACGATGAGTTGACTTTTCCTTACAATTGGTTCTTTTATAATATATATATATATATATATTTATATATGTGAGTGAAAAACATTAGAAATGATGAGAGAGAAAGGAGGAGTGAGAGGCTCTGACATCGGCAAGGAAGAGAGAAGGAAAGACTTTAGGGATGGATTATTTTCAATTTTGTGGGCAACCTGAATTTGCAAGTTGATCTGGTAGGGCTATGGGGCATTTTCAAGCCTTTTGGTAAGGTTAGAGATGTATTCTTGTCAACAAAAAAGGATAGAAGACGAAGCTTCTATGCTTTCATTAGGTTTGCTTCTTTAATCAAAGCTACAATGGTGGCTAAGCTAACTGATGGTATGCATGTTTACGGATGGTCAATTCAGGTCAAGCTAGCTTTGCACGGTTGGCAAAACAGATTTGCAGTGGGTTATGGAGGTATTAACAGAGTGGAGAGTTCTAGTGATGGTTCTGGAAGAAGGGCTGGTCATGAAGGCTTGAGAGGCGCTGAGCAGAGGACAAAACGGTATCATTCGTATGCTGAAGCACTTTCGGGAAACCAGAAAGAAGTTAAGGGCAAACAATCTTTTGCAGACACCGAAACCATGAGTATGAAGTGGGAAAGAACTCAACACTCAGGTGGATGTCTTTCTAAAAGTGCAATGGGTGTCCTCAAACAGTTTTCAGACATATCGACGGTGAATCAACGCTTACTCCTTAGAGGCTTCACATTCTCCTCAAATTTTCTAGGAGACAAGAAAATTATATTGCAATTTGATAGTGAAACTGATTGCATTGGGTTCATTAAGAACCAATTTTTTTAGGACGACTGTTTTATGTCTATGGAAATGTGTCCGCTGGATGCAGTAGCGAAATCGAGACTGGTGTGGTTAGATGTTTATGGTGTTCCTTTAAGATGTTGGCATGCTTCATTTTTTCTACGAGTGGGTAGGATGATGGGAGTTCCTATGTTTATTGAGAAAGAAACGATGAAGAAGGCTAGACTCGACAGAGGACGTTTATTGATTTCGATCCCCTTTGATTCCAAATGCCTTGAGAATATTAAGGTAAAGGAACATTCTCGATCTTTTGAGATGTCTATTGTGGAAGTTGCTACTCCGGTGGATCAAGAATGGGTAAGGCGATTCTTAGGATTGTGGAATGGTGATCTTCATTCAATTTCAAATTCTTCCCCGGAATCGAAGTGGAATTGAAGACCATCGAAGAAAGTAGGTGCACAGGTCCCTATGTGTCAACAAGTCTCGGCCAATTCTGATACGAGTCACAATTATGGGTCTGGCTGTCATGATCAGAAGGCCTATAGACAGGAGAGTAGAAAAGGTATTCACAATTCTAGGATTGTCAGAAAAAGAGGAGGCAAAAGGGATGTCAACCCTTTCCCATCTCAGACAAAAGAGAGAAAACAGGAACGGGATTATGCCGTAAAGGTGATGGTGGAAAAAGGAAAAAAATCTCTTAAAAAAAAATTCAGAGTCAGACATGTTGGCCCTCATTTCTTTAATACGGCTGTGAATTTGGAGAAAAAAAAGGGTGATTGTGTCTAGCGATCGAGAGTCCAGCTATTCCTGCTTAGATTTTTCTGACAGATTCAAATATCATATGGGTGAGTGCTCCAAGAAGGCCCAAGACATGGTGGATATTGGGCCTGGCATATCTCATGCTGCAAATAGGCCCAACAGGTTGCCTCCTATAGATATGGGGACTAATGAAGAAGAAGGAACTACTTGTGAAGAGAGTGGGCTAAGCATGTATGGGACTATGGTCCCTGAAACAGATTTAGATCCTATTTCGAATGGGCATAACCAACAAGACCCTCTCATCTTGGCTTCTGGTATGGTACCTGATCAATTTATAGGGAGAGATTTAATCGAGTTTGATGCTGAGTTTGAATAAGAACAATGTCGAACTACACAAGTTAACAGGGATAAACCAATTCAGTTAGAAGTAGACCTGGGAGTGCTTCATTGTATGGATGAAACGAATGTTACTAAGGTTGGCTTCTCTCCCAAACAAAAAAAAAAAAAAAAAAGAGGCTCTAGGAAAGAAAGCTCGATTAGAACTCAGGGTATGAAAACAAGAAACAAGAAAGTCGATGGGGATGTGTCTTGGAATCTAGAAGTGGAAATGACAAAGGCTATTGAGAGAAAATTTGGTAAGAGGAACAGTCAGCCTAGAGGAAATATGGATGCATTGTCCCTTGAAGTGGAGATTACAAAGATTTTTGAAACTGGTGCGGTGCTTGGTTTCGATTTCCAGGGAGGGGAGGAGGAATTATCTCAGGTTATTGCTCAAAAGGAAGAGGAGGACAATGAGAGATTTCAAGAAATGATCAACAAGCAGGGTTAGTGTTCCTATTAAGGGTAAGGTTTCTTGTGTTTTTTATGTTAATTATGTCATGAATATAAAAGGTTTAGGTAGACTTTAAAAACGTAGAGCTATCAAGAATTTGGTTATCAAACACAAACCAATGATGTTCTTTATACAAGAAACAAAGTTGAAGCAAGTTGATGATAGTGTGATAAGATTGTTAGGCGAAACTTTTCTCGCAAAAGCAATGACGGTGGATACTGTTGGGGCTGCTTGGGGGTTAATTTCCTTATGGAATAAGGAGAGCTTTGTGGTAAAGGCTTGTATTTAAAATCGGAGATGTATAATTCTTGTGGGGGAATTGGTAAAGTTGAAGACGGATATTGTGTTTTGTAATGTTTATGCTTCGTCCAAGGAGAGTGAAAAGGTCGAGCTTTGGGATTTCGTTGTTAACGCTCAACAATCTTTAGTAATGTCGTGGTGTATCGGAGGTGATTTTAATTCCGTGCTTGATCCAACGGAAAGAAAATGAGTGTCTTTCAACAGGGTTGCAATGAGAAGCTTTAGCATTTTTCTTCATAAGGCCAAGGTTGTTGATTTGACTTTTTTGGGTATGTCCTACACATGGTCAAATTAAAAAGAGTCGGCTTCATGGGCTCATCTCGATCGCTTTGTGATTTCTTCGGATATTTTATCTTGGTTTCCTAACTTGCAGCAAATCGATTTATCTAGAGGTATTTCAGACCACAATGTTATTGCCTTATGTTGCTGAAAATTGGAGTGGGGACCTAGACCATTCCGATTCCTCAATATTTGTTTAGATAATGGTGATTTGATGAATAAGGTGGCTGCTAAGTGGATTCAGAACAAGTTAAAGGGATCGGGGGGGCTTTGTGCTGCGTACTAAACTCAAGGCATGCAAAAGTGTAATCAAGAATATTAAGGCCTCAAAAAATAAAAATACAGTAGGCACAAAGAAGCTGGAAGATAAGCTTGTGGAGATTGACAAGAGACCGATGTCACAAAGTTGGACGGAGGTGTAAAGGAGCGATTGTTTCAATTTAGTCTCCGAGTTGTGGAAGGAGATTAGAAGAGAGGAACAGTTATGGAAGCAAAACTCGAGGGTCAAGTGGTTAAAGGAGTGGGATAGAAATACAAAATTCTTTCATTGGATGGCCAACGAAAGAAGATGTACAAATCACATTAATGAATTATATGTTGACGGGGTTAAATTTACGGATCCAAGTATTATTAGAGAAGGGATCTTTTGGCACTTTAAGGAGCACTTCCAAAATGTGCCATGGAAAAGACCTAAGATTTCAGGTTTGCAGGTGAAGAAACTTTTGATAGAGGAAAGAGAGCGTCTTGAGGAGTGTTTTAGCCCTGAGGAGGTTTGGGATGCAATTTGTTCTTGTGACGGCAACAAAGCTCCTGGACCAGACGGATTCAACATCAACGTTATTAAAACTAATTGGGAGACGCTTAGAGACGATTTTATGAAGTTCATTGGTGAGTTCCATTCGGACTGCTTCATTGTTAAACATTTGAACAACAGATTTATCGCTCTGATTCCAAAATGTAAAGTTTCGTCCTCTATGCATGACTTTAGACCAATTAGCCTGGTTGGGTCCATGTACAAAGTTCTTGCTAAGGTCTTTGCGTCTCCCTTTAAAAAGGTAATGGATACGGTTATTGGTGAGTCGCAAATGGCCTTCGATCGTCAACAATAGACAAATTTTAGTTAGTTACGTTGTGCTTGAAGAATTATTCATAAGTGGAGGAGGGAGAAGGAAAGGGGGCTCATTGTGAAATTAGACTTCGAAAAGGCTTATGATAGTGTGGATCACGGATTCTTGGATAATATGTTGGATGATATAGGTTTTGGTTCGAAATGGAGGTGTTGGATGAGAAATTGCATAGCTTTGCCTTCGCTTTCGGTTCTAGTAAATGGTAGTTCAACTCCTACCTTTTGGGTGGAGAAAGGTCTCCATTATCGCCCTTTCTCTTCAACATTGCTATTGGAGGTTTGAATTGTTTATTTCAGAAGGCCTATAAGGAAAATCTTATGGAAGGGTGATCGCGTCAAATATGTTGTATATTTCGACCCTCATTTCCATATCCTTTGTTTCGTTTTCTTGCGTTTTAGCGTCTGTTATAGGCTTTTTGTACATAATTGGAGGAAGTGGAATTTAGGATTTCATGCAAAAAAGGGGCTAAATATGTAAAATCTTGTGCAGAACATCCAACTTTGAAGGGTCATATCTTTTTCTTCAGATCGAACCACGTTTCAGACTACATATATTTAGAAAGCCCCGGAAGTCTAGTTTCCAGCAATTTTTATGGATTACAATTCCAATTCTCCTACAAAAAGTTATGACCATTTCAGTAATAAAGTGTGGGTGAGTGCAGGTCCCAACCGCACTCCACCCGCCTTCTGCGCGTGACAGCTTCAGTTTTTAAGCATTTTGTGACCTATTCTTGTAATCCTATAAATAGAAAAGCATGATAACGAATCAAGCATCCTCCCACACATATATTTTTAGCAAATTAGTTAATCTTTGGTCCAAGAACACTTCTCTACTCATCAAAGGCAACTAAGAGGTTTGGATTAAAGCTTCAAGGAAGGAGATGCTCTTCAAGGGTTTTCTCTCAATCTCTTCTCTTAGTTTTATTGTTGTAATGAACATGAGTAGCTAAATCCCCCACTAAGGTATTGATGTGATTAGTTTGATGGATATTTGGGCTTTGTAAATAAACTCTATGTTTTATATTTAATCTATCCATATGTTCTATTCTCTTTCTTTGAATGATTACAATATTGATTTGTCTTGGATACACCCTCTTAGCATGTTGATTTGGAATTTACTTGAGTAGGCAATTAGGTTTTCTAATGCTCTATTGAATGGAAGCATTTCCGAAAATCCGGCTTAATAACCACAATCTTCATCTAACCTCGAACGGGTGACCATCACTATACACCCTAGGTCGGCACTTGTAAGAGGATTAGAAATCATCACTATATACCATAGGATGACTACATTAGTACTAGGTTAAGCCCTTAATAGATCGATGAGCATTCATGGAAAAATTCCTAATTGAGTAACTAGCACTATACACCCTAGGCTAGTTGCTTAGGAAGGATAATCTCTAGTAGGATGTCATCACTATACACCCTAGGTTGACCCCTTGCTAGAGATAAATAACCAACACTATACACCATAGGTTGTTTACATTTGATAAAACGCGCTTAATTACAAGTTTGTTGTAATTGCCCCAATATTTGCTTACGATTCCATCAATTCCTTAGTTCCCATCATCATACATTCATAACTCCATTCACATTCCATTTAGTTTGCATTTCTAGTTTTGCTATTATTGCATTTTCATTCACATTTCACATTACAAACCATTTACCTTTACCTTTATGTATGCTAGTTCTTTTAATCCGAATCTAGTCACCGCTACCTTGATCCTTGTAGACGACACCCGTGCTTACCGTTTTACTCGTATTTATACTTGTGAACGCATCGCATAGGTTTTATAAATTGTTTTGACATACAAACTTTCTAACGGCGAAAACGTACACGTTAAATGGCGTCGTTGCTGAGGATTGATGTGCGTAGTAGTGATTAGATTAGTTTTAATACTATTAGTTTCTTAGTTGTTTTTTTTTTTTTTTACTTTCTTTTTGTTGCTTTGCTAGTTTTTGTTTCTTTTTGTTTCAGAACTTCATGGATTTCTTTTGGCAAAATTCGAAGCCAAGCTACTTGCCAACATACGTGGCAAATGATGAGAAGATAAAGCTCTTACAAGAAACTGTTGGAATAACCAAACCGTTGGAATCATCCAATATCTGAAAAGAAGACAGGATAAACTCCGGTTAGAGTTTGAAGTAGAGCAAAGCAAGAAGATGGATGAGACAGAAAGATGGTTCAACATGAACCAGGAGCTTATGAGAGTGAGCAAAGAGCTATTGTTGGCGAGGGATATGTCAAAGAAAGAGAATGAAGAACTTCAAGAGAGAGTTGAGGTAGTTTCCAAAGAAAAAGAAGAAGAAGAAATGAGGGAAAACTACAAAAAAAAAAAAAAAAAACATAAAACTCTTGAAAAAGGAGTTAGAAGGCAAGGAAGCCTCGGAAATGGAAAAGGCGAAAAAACTTCAAGAGCTAAAAAAGAAACTGATACTTGAAGTGAAGATGCTCATAAATGAAAATAGCACATTTAAGAAGGCCAATGGCGAAGTCTCCAACAAGAGTAAAGAGCTTGAAGAACAAATTGAGAAACTTGAAGCTGAAAAAAGTACAACATTGAAGAAGATTGAGAACTTGGCGAGGGTATCAAAGGAATTCGAAGATGAGATATTTCGCAAGTTATTCTAAAGAAATGGCACTCTCGGCTTGTTTTAACGAAAGAATCATATTTTAAGGTTCCAGTATGGGTCAAGTTTTTTAATATTCCTTATGAATATTGGACTGAAGAGGGGCTAAGCTATATTGCTACTGCTATTGGGAAGCCTCTTTATGTTGATAGCCTAACTGAATCAATGAAAAGAATTTCGTACGCCAGAATTTGTGTCGAAATTGATGCTACTAGCAAGTTAGTTGATTCTTTTGATTTACTTATGGGCGATTGTGATGATCACAATAATGGGGAGAGTATTGAAATTCTGGTTGAATACCAATGGAGACCAAAGATTTGTCCGGAGTGCAAATCGTTTGGTCATTCTGCTGCAACTTGCCCAAGTCTAAAGCATGTGGAAAGCAGATTCGATGAGAACCATGGTTCTAAAGTGAAGCAAGAATGGGTGAAGGTTAATCGTGGTGCTGCAGCTCATGTATCCAAATCTTCAGGGATCCTTTCTGATATGAACCTCACCAAGAATAGTGAGACCCAGAACCAATATATGGTAGTGGATGATCGTTTTCTAAATTCAAGTTTATAAAAAATAAAGAAATTAAAAGACCGCTACCCGTTATCTATAAAAAGATAAGAACCAACGGTATTAAGAAGATTGTAGACGCCACACTCAAGAAGAGAAGAAGGTGAGTGATAAGTCAGGGTTTTGAACGCCACAAGGGATAACCCTTGATAAGTTCATAGTTTAATGAAGAACCAAAAAGAAAACGTTCTCTCAAATAATTATTTCATTCCAAAGTCTTTACAATAATACATCAATGAGTCCCTTAAATAAAAAATATCTAAACCCTAGAAAGAAAAATAAAGAAAATAAAATATTCGGCAATTAATGCCTTACAATCAGGAACATAAATGCAAACAAATTTAGGAAATAAATAAAAACTAAAACTAACAACTAGTTGATTTGCTCCTTATTTGGAAAGCTTCATTTGGGAAACAAAATCAGCTCTTCAATTGGGAAACAAATCGACTCTTTATTTGGAAAATAAATAAAACAGGAAATATCCTAAAATTCGGACTCATCCAAACCCTAGCTTGTTCATCACGCGCAACAAAATAGATGGCCGAATTTGGGCCTATTGTGATCTTCTTTGGAGGAAGGAGTCTTCATAACATCTGTAGACATTGTCTTAGGCTTTCCGAAAACATATTATGATAGACGATCTGAATTCAGATGCTCTCTCTAGAGGCCCACGAAGTTCAGCCCGGATTTGGTCTTCATGTGGGCCGAACTTGGACTTCAGCTGCTCAGAATCATACCCCATTAAATGCTTCTTCGATCCTCTTGGCCCTTGTAATTGGCCCAACTGGAATAAGCAATGGATCATTTGATGATACTTCTTGATTCTCATCATTCCCCCACTCTTCAAAAGGATTCGTTCTCGAATCTTCACCATAATGTTGTTGATAGCCTGTGACACTTCATCAATGTCCTGAAAAAGTAAAACAAGAACACTAGGCCTAGAAGTTGACTGATTTGAAAACAATGCCTTTTTTAACTCACTTGTCTTTGCATGGAAGTTCACTTACTTTCTCTCTTCTTTTTTTTTCAACAGCCATGATTTCTTTTTTTGATATTTCAATCTCTCTTTCTTTTGTCTCTCTTTCTTTTGAACTCTCCCTCTCCTTTTTTACATCTCTCTTTTTTTTTAACCTCACTTGATCTTCATATACTTGTTTTGGGGTTAAGGGTACAAGAGTGATTCATTTTTCATTGAGTAAAAAAGAGTAGAAATCACACAGGTATCGAACTACGTGATACCCCTCCGACCGTGGTCAATTTTGATCGTGGTCATTTAAAGTCATTAATTGTAATTCCACCCCGCTGGAAAATTTCAGTTAATAGTTATATCAAGACGTCCTCATTTCAAAATTTCTATATATATACTTTTTAAAGGGAATTCATATAGAGCCTAAAAATTTATCGGTTTATTTTTTTTAGCCAATGATTTATTTTTTATTGTTTTCATCATTTTTGACCACTTTTGGACCAAAATACCCCTAAATTTGAAATTTGAAAAAAAGAAGTCAAAACAAAAGAATCGCATAACAAAAGAAAGAGAGAGAGAGAGAGAGAGAGAGAGAAAGGAAGTGATATTAGGCAAAACAAAAGAAAGAGAGAGAAAGGAAGAGAGAGATGAAATCGTAAAACCATTCAGTTCGTCGAACCTTGCCTTTGCCGCCGCTCTCCCCGAACCTATCGTCGTCACCGTCGCCGGACCTCTCCCGGTTGCCGCACCTTTCGCCTTTGCAACACCTCTTGCCAAATCAGCCACTATAGGTCATCGAATCCGCCGCTGTAGTTCATTGAATCTAGGCTTTAGGTCATCTACTCCACCGGACCTCTAGCCGAATCAGCTGCTCTTGGTCGTTGACGCCGTCACCGTCACCCTCGCTCGTCGATCTTCTTTTGCTTGCAAGGGTTTACTTTGTTCAAAACCCTTGTTTTTACATGAGAAATTTCCACTGTGACTTGTATTTGGGGAATTTTGATTTAGGGTTTGTGTTTAGGGATTTTTGATTGAGGGTTTATGTTGGGGATGTTTTGTGTTTATTGTGAGGCGTTTTGTTTTAGCAACTACTGTAATGGATTTTGTTTATTGTGAAGCATTTTGATTGAGGAAGACCTATTCTTTTTTTCTTGCTGAAGCACAAACTCATTATGCATAGAGTTTGATAATGGAGGGTCTGACTCATACAACTAAGAATTTGTACTTGTTTTCTTCATCCGAATTGTTCAAGGTTCAAAAAAATATATTTTGATGCTATTAATTGTGGCGTGTGATGATCAAAACGTTTTTACAATATCAAAATCAAACACTACTTGTCATGATTTGTTATAAATTGAGTATAAAGTTGCTATGGAATTTAATTATGTTCACGCTGTAGAGAATGATGTTCATTATTGACACTTAAGCTTGCTGGAAATGCAATATCAACTAACTGTGTGTGCATAAACTTGATTAATTGTGGATGTGAAATATATTCCAATGCAACATTTGAAAAGAAGCTATGCAATATCAACTGACTGTGTTGTGCACAAATTTAATTACAAAATTTGGAGCTTTGATAAGCCTTTTGGGGCACTAACGTTGTTAATTTTTTTGATGTTACATGCCAATTGAGTCAATTGAGTTTCAAGTTACAGTTATTTAATTTTCAAGTTACATGCCAGTTGAGTTTTCAAGTTACATGTCATTTGATTTTCCAAATTACATGTCAGTTGAGATTCGAATTACATATCATTTGATTTCCAAGAGTTACATGCCAGTTTAGTTTTAAGTTACATGTCTTTTGATCAAGTTACATGCTCATTGAGTTTCAAGTTACATGTTATTTAATTTAAACGTTACATGTGATTAGATGGTTTTCGCCATTAGAAAACTGTCCGTCAAAACAATTTGTACAACCTTACAAGCCCTAATTGGTTGGAAAACACAAATATGTGGTAAGTGGGGTGTCATCCACAGGAAAACGGGATTAGCAATGACTAGCTATTGCTAAAGTAGCATTCATGTAATTAATGATAAGTAAATAAGGATGTTGTAAATGTGAATTAACACGATAATAAATTTAAATTAACAATGCAACCTAGATGAAGATATATTGGATGAAAGATAGATATATGATGGAAACTAAGTGGTTAATAGATTCGAAAGTAAACATTGGGCAATGCAATAAACGAGGAAATAAGTATGTTTATTCAAGGGTAACCGATCTAGGATGTATAGAATTGGTTATTTATCCCTAGGAAGCGGTCAACCTAGGATGTATAGTGAGGACCACCTACTAGGGATTAATCCGTCGTGAACCACCAACTTAGGATGTATAGTGTTGGTAATTCGTTCGGGATTCTTGGAAATGAATCTCGTCTACCTATCAAAGACTCAACCGATTGCAAATGTAGCCAACCTAAGATGTATAGTGTTGACTTCTAATCCTCTCACAAGTACCGACCTAGGATGTATAGTGTTGGAAACCCGTTAGAGGTTAGATTAAGACTGCGGTTTAAGAGTCAGAATTCATGACGTTCTGTCCATTCATTTAGGCAACACACAACTAGATATCATGTATATCTAGATGCAATACTCATACATAATCTAAAAAGAACTTGCTAAAAGGATGTATCTAAACAAGTAATCAATGAAAACCATTCACAACAAGAATAGAACAATGAAAGATAGACATGAATATATATGGAATAAAGTTTATGTACAAGCCCAATATTCACTAACTGCTCCATCAACCCCTTAGAGGGGATTTAGTTACTCATTACAACTAGGAAAATAAGATAAAGAAAAGAGAAAGAACCCTTGGAGAACATCTCCTTCCTTGAAGCTGCTTCAATCTCCTACCTTTCTTTAAGTTGAGTAAAGAATGTAAGTGAGAGAGAAAGTGTGTGTGTGTTTCTAGATCTAGGTTATGTAAAAACTACTTGCTAACTGAGTTCTTGGACCCTTGAAACGAATTAACATATTCTTTTTATACTACATACAAAATTAGGTCACTTAAGCTTCAAAATGCAAACTAGCTAGCACGAAGTACGGGTGGAGTGTGGTTGGATCACCCGCACTTTAGCCGCACTTTATGGGTTTTCTTCCACTTCAGTTCTAGGATCTGGGAAATAGTGCGGTTGGATTACCGGCACTAGACCCGTACTTTAACTGTCAGGTGCAATTCAGCTTCTTTGGTTTTGGCAACAGTAAGGGTGGAATGCGGTTAGATGATCAGCACTTTAACTGTTAGGTGCAAATCAGCTTCTCTGGTTGTGGCAACAGTGAGGGTGGAGTGCGGTTGGATGACCTGCACTTTACCCGCACTTTATCTCTTCTTCAAGCATCAAGTCCCAGCTGTGGGAAGGAGTGCAATTGGAGTGCGGTTGCAACACGCACTGAACCGCACTTAGAGCTGCTGAAGATCATCTATCTTTCCTTTTTGCCCCTTTTTGGCCGAAACAACCGTTACATGCCTCCAAACCCATCATTGAACTTTTTCCTACAATTACGCACATAACAACCATCAAAGACGCAAAAACACACGAAAACGGAACAAAGGATACGGAATTGAGGGCCTAAATATACTACATATTTGGCACAATCAACATGCCAGTTGAGTTTTCAAGTTACATGTTATTTAATTTCCAAGTTACATGCCAATTGATTTCCAAATTACATGTCATGTAACTTGAAAATCAACCGGCATGTAATTTGATAATCAACCGACATGTAATTGGATTCAATGTTATATTCAAGTTTTATTCCAAGCTACATGACAAGTCAATTCAAAGTTACATCCTAGTTGTATTCCAAGTTACATGCCACGTGAATTTCAAGTTACATGTTAGTTACATTGCAATTTACATGATAATTGATTTCCAAGTAACATGTCAGTTGAATTGCAATTTACATGCTAGTTGTATTGAAATTTACATGCTAGTTAATTTAGAAGTTACATGTCAGTAGCCAAGTTACATGCCAACAGGAAACTTTTATTAAACAACAAAAAGAATAGAAGAAGAAAAATCCTTATTGGCCAACATCACTAGCCAACTTACCAGACCAACTGCAAATCTAGCTGTACATGTGTTACACTGTTACAAGCTCTAAGAATATGAACAAGTTTTACATCGCAAAAGATATGCAACAACAAAACAATATCACGTATAATATTTTCTCTATCACCATTTGAGGACCCAACTTTATTACACAAATTTACAACCCCCAAAGCATTTGATTCTATACATAAAGGAAGTTGCCCCAATCTAACAACCATAGCAAACCCTTCAAAAATGGTCTTCGCTTCCATTATCTCTACCGAGACCACTCCCTAAAAAACCATAGCAGCCGCCTCAACCACAATCTCATGCTTATGTATGAACACAATTTCAACAACATACTTATTAGACCTTGCTTCAACATGGAGTTTGTATAAAAGTTCACGGAAATTGGTGGTTGTAAATCAATTTATATATTTCTCCGTAAGCTATATATCATGAAGGGTAGTGGTGAAATTCAAAAAATATGAACATACCTAGATGCCTTAAATAAGTTATCAGATGGGATGCAATGGAACTATGACAAGCAACTAAGCAAGAACAAAATCAAAAGAAAAGGTATGTCACCAACTTTTACAGGAACCAAGAAAATTATAATCACCTTGTAACTGCAGAAAACTTTACAAGCACGCAGTTAGAAATCATTTTCCCATGTGACTTTGTGAAGCAAGTGTGTTAAATAAAACATTCATGTAAAGGACTATAGCATTATTTCTCATAATCATCAGGGATCCGCTTTGCTGGATCTCAAAAGGAATAGAACCCCATTAGAGTACAACCCCATAAAAAAATGAGACAAAACAAAAATGTAAGAGTTCAAAAATTGTACCAGGTGAAAACCAGGAGCACGAGCGACATCATGAGGATAATAGCTTGGAAGTATAGAATCATGCCATTTAAACAAAATAATATCATAATATCAACAAAATTTCACTGTTTTGAATCAAAAAAAAATTCCCAATTAAGAACCACTCACCAGTTTGGGGTCAATGCTCTATTAGTCCTGTAGGGAAAAAACAAGATACGGAAGCGAAAAAAAGATTTGTATATTTTAAAATTTTTCCTTTTTAAAGATGAACCTTAACTCTTTGATTAATTAATATACAATAAAAAGATATCGTACATTTTTCCATGTGATGATTTGTGTTGCGTCGATTGTAATCCGTAAGACCTTCCAATCCAATCACGAAAGTGAATCACCTAGTAGTGTGGGCTCCCTTTATTCAAATTGTGTACCTGAGGATGAATAACAAAATAAAAAATAAAAAAAAAATTTCCTTTTGTTAGTCACAATAAACTTCCTAGAGAAACACGAAGAACATTCAATCACTTGTGAATTCTCAATCTATAGATCGAAACTCGCGTGAACCTTATTTAAAGTTGTGCACAAAGCCTTTTGATGTAAAAGCTAGTAGTGCACTATCGAAAATAAAACGTTTCTTCTCTCTTTTTCCTATTGGCCGAATTCTACACACTATGCTTAGAGTTGGATTATTTTTCAAGCAAAAGAAATAACTCTCTCTCCAAGAATTAGGGTTGGCCGAATTCTACACATTCAATATATAGGGTGGCTGAAATCCTTGCTCTTAAAATACTAGGGTTGGCCGAATTCTTAATAGGTCAATAAGGTGGTGGCCGAAATCATTTTATGAAGTGGATTTATCCCTTGTAACCAAAATCCTAACCCTAGGTAGATTTCTTGTGTAATTGTCGAAATCTTCTCTCAAGTAGGATTTGTGTTTCCACCAAAGACTACTATCAATCTTTAGAATTGAACCCTAATCCAACTCTTTAGTGTATTATTAATTGTGACTATATCAAAAACTTCCTAATTTGACTAGATAAATAAATTCCTTTTATTATACTACCAACAATAGTACAATACTAAGAAACATATTTTATAGTTAGAAAAATATTTTGATTTTTAATTAATTAACTAATTAATAAATTAATGAACTTCCATTTAATTAAATAATAAAATAAAACAATATGTTAGGCCAATATACTTAGCCTTGCCACCCATGTCTATAAGCATGTGCTATATATTGTTTTTCCATTTTATTAAATCTATTGGACCTTACTAAAAAGTCCACATGTAAACTAGACTCATTCTTACTAACAGAAACAAATCCACATGCCTTTCATTAATACATTAATATAATTTAACAGCTCATTAAATAAATAATGTGGAAATTATATTCTTAATATATTAATTACAATTCTAGATGGACCCATAAATTAGTCCGGTAGAATGTATCAAGTGATCCATGCAAGTCCGTGTGGATTGGGGATCTTGGCGGGCTATCTAAATTTAAGTTTCAATACACATAACTCAATCACAATCAATAAATTATTCACTAATCGTGCCAAATATGTCGTATATTTAGGCCCTCAATTTTGTATCCTTTGTCTAGTTCTCGTATGTTTTTTTGTATATTTTCTGTCTAATAGGCTCGTTTGTGCTAATTGCAGGCAATAGACGTAATTCAGATGTTGGAGATGAAAAGCAGTAAATTCATATGCAAAACAGCCAGAGTCAACATAAAGTATGGGTTAAGTGCGGGTCAAGTCCACCCGCACTCTTGCCAATATATGGGACCTGATATCTGCAGAGTTGATAAAGTGCGGGTCATCCAACCGCACTCCACTTGCACTCTACACTTTCCAGTGTGGGAATTCCAGCATTGGAGTGCGAGTCCTTGAACTACACTCCACCCGCACTTTATGAGAAATCCAGGAGATGAAATTGTGAAAATATGATAAAATGCGGGTGAAGTGCGTGTCCCTGAACCTCACTTGACCCGCACTCTACACTGTCCAGCGTTGGAGTGCGGGTGAGTGCGGGTCATTGAACCACACTCCACCCGCACTCTGCGCGCGACAGCTTCTATTTTTCAGCATTTTGAACCTAATTTTATGTCCTTTATAAATAGAAAAGGATGGGAACGAACCAAAGGACTCTCCATACATCCCACCACACCTAGGTTTTCTTATTTTCTTGTAACTTAGCTCTAGAATACACTCTTCCTCTCATCCAAACCATCTGTTAACCACCAAAATTGGCAAAGGACCAAAGAAGAATTTTTCACAAGAAAGAAGCATAGGCCGAGATACCATCTAGGTATTCCTAAAAAGAAGAATACTAAATCGAATCTGGGTACCTATCTCTTCCCTCGGAGTAACCCCAACAAAGCCTAGCAATCCCGATGACCCCTAAAATGTTCCAACACGGAGTTCAACTCAGAATTCTATCACGGAGCTCAATAGAGTACCCCGCTACTGCACCGGACAGGTATCCCGTTACTAGATCAACAGGATACCCCACTACGACTTCAGTAGGGCACCCCGCTGTAGCATCATACGGACATCTAGATAGAAATTCAGCTGAAATATTCCGCTTCTACATCCAACCGGGTACCCCGCTGGGAGAACAACCGATATCAGGATACCCTGTCGACCAAGCACCTAACTAGGAAAGCATCAAACTAGCAAAAGGCGGGGTACTCGAGAACCCAAATGAACTCAAATACCTCATGGGATCCTCTTGCCAGATAACCATAAGAAATACTCAGAATTATATATCCATATGTTTAGACAGACAGGTCTTAAAGCTCCAAGGCTAGGGGAATGAAACGCAGTCGTTCATCTCCCGATGAAAAGGTAGACTCCTTCTCGCCTCTCAAGAATTCCATTCGAATAAGGAGTCCACTAGTATCAGAATCCTCTCCAAAAGGAATCGCTTGATTCGGATAATAAAAGCTCCTACAAGGTTGTCTCCTGGAAGGAAGGAAAGTCCTGTGATCGCCAAAACCCTAGACCGAAATTATAGGAGTGCATGGCAAGCAACAGGACCTATATATACAACATTACATTCATCAGAATAGAAAGGAAAAAAATTTGGCTCCCCAAACCCTACACTTGCATTCAATTCTACTTATCGACAAGCACAAGCACGCTATCTCCATCACCTAACGAAAAACATCGAATACCGCCACAGATCATCATACCCCAAAAATTTCATCAGTTGTATACAGGTTTTTATCAATAAAATCGTACTTGTTAATCTTTCTTTGTATGAGTTTTTAGCTCGGTTTGATAGGAATCTTATTGGTATCGAACTACTTGATACCCCTCCGACCAAGATCTATCTCGATCTTGGTTTTTAAAGTTGTTATTTGGACATTTACCCCAGTGATAATATTCCATTAACATCATCTCTACTCAACTAAAGGCTACTTGGAGGATTGGAATCAAACTTCAAGGAAGGAGACACTCTTCAAGGGTTTTCTCTCAATCTCTTCTCTTAGTTTTTATTTGTTGTAAAGAACATGAGTAGCTAAAATACCCCACTATGGGGTTGATGTTATTTGTTTGATGGATATTTGGGCTTTGTAAATAAAATGTATGTTTTATATTTAATCTATCTCTATGTTTTATTTCGTTGCTTGAATTGATTTCCATTATTGATTTGCTTGGGTACACCCTCTTAGCATGTTAATTTGGATTACTTGAGTAGGCAATTAGGTTGTCTAATGCTCTATTGAATGGAAGGATTTCTGAAAATCCAGCTCTATAAACCGCGCCCTTAATCTAATCTTGAATAAGTGGCTTTCACTATACACCCTAGGTTAGCCACTTGTGAGAGAATTAGAAGCCTCCATTATACACCATAGGTTAGCTACTTTAGTGATTTTGTAAGAATTAACATTCGCATAGAATCCGGTTGAATAACCTTGAGCCTCATTCGATCTCAAACGGGTGGCCTTCACTATACACCCTAGGTCGGCCACTTGTGAAGGAATTGGAAGTCATCATTATACGCCCTAGGATGGCTACATTAGAAATAGGTTGAGCCATAGTTAGATAGATAAGCTTCATGGTTAGAATCCCAATTGAGCAACTAGCCACTGTTGGTTACTTAGGAGGGATTAATCGCTAGTAGGGGGTTTTCGCTATACACCCTAGGTTGACCCCTTGCTAGTGATACGTAGCTAACATTATACACCCTAGGTTGGTTACATTTGTCATTACATGCTTAATTGAGAGTTTGTTGCAATTGTCCCAATATTTGCTTACGAGTCCATCAACTCTATAGTTCCATCATCATACATTCATCACTCCATTACCATTCCATTTAGATTGCATTCTTAGTTTAGTTTATATTATATTTTCACCTACCATATACTTTACTTTTATACTCACTAGTTCTATTAATCTTAATCTTATCACCGCTACCCCGATCTCAGTGAACGACACCCGTGCTTACCGTTTTACTCGTATTTATACTTGTGAACGCATCGCATAGGTTTTATAAATTGTTTTGACGGACGGTTTTCTAACGGCGAAAATCTACCCATCAAATGGCGCTGTTGCCGGGGATAGTGTGCATAATAGTGATTAGATTAGTTTTAGTACTATTAGTTTCTTAGTTGTTTTTAGCTTTGTTAGTTTCTTTTTATTGCTTTGGTAGTTTTGTTTTTGTTTGTTTCATGACTCTATAGATTCCTTTTGGCAAAATTCAGAGCCAGGTTACTCACCAACATGCCTAGCAAATGATGAGAAAATGAAACTTCTACAAGAATTTTGGTGGAACCAAACCATTGGGATCATCCAATAGCTCAGAAGGAGACATTAATAAACTCTGGATGGAGTTTGAAATAGAGCGAAACAAGAAAATGGATGAGATGGAAAGGTGGATCAACATGAACCAGGAGCTTATGAAGGTGGCCAAGGAGCTATTGTTGGCAAATGATGTGTCAAAGAAAGAGAAGGAAGAACTTCAAGAGAGAGTTGAGGTAGTTTCTGGAGAAAAAGAAGAAATGAGGGAAAACTATGAAAAGAACATGAAACTCTTGAAGAATGAGCTAGAAAGCAAGGAAGCCTTAGAAATGGAAAAGGCAAAGAAACTTCAAGAGCTAAACAAGAAACTCATTCTTGAAGTGAAGATTCTCAGAGTTGAAAATGGCACACTTAAGAAGGCCAATGGCGAAGTCTCCAACGAGCGTAAAGAGTTTGAAGAACAAGTTGGGAGACTTGAAGCCGAAATGAATACAACATTAAAGGAGTTCGAAAACTTGGCAAAGGTATCAAAGGAGTTCAAAGAAGAGATATCTCGCAAGTCAAGAACAATGCAAGATGAAGTTGTACAAAAAGCCAATGCTCTAGAATAAGCAAAATGAGCACTTAGCATAAAGAAGAAGGAGGTCAACGCGTTACAAGTGAAGCAAATCCAATATCCTCATAACATCCCACGACACTTAGATTTTTATATTTTCTTGTAGCTTTGCTCTAGAATACACTCTCCCTCTCATCCAAACCATCTCTACTTAACTAGAGGCAACTTGGAGGATTGGAATCAAGCTTCAAGTTAGGGGAGCTCTTCAAGGGTTTCCTCTCAATCTCTCTCTTAGTTTTGTATTTGTTGTAATGAACATGAGTAGCTAAAACATCCCACTATGGGGTTGATGTTATTTGTTTGATGGATATTTGGGCTTTGTAAATAAATTCTATATTTTATATTTAATCTATCTCTATGTTTTATTCCATTGCTTGAATTGGTTTTCATTATTGATTTGCTTGGATACACTCTCTTAGCATGTTAATTTGGAATCTTTATTGCTTATTGAATGGATGGGATTTCCAGAATCCTAGCTCATCAACCGCGTTCTTAATCTAACCTCGAACGGGTGACCGATACTATACAACCTAGGTCAGCATTTGAGAGAGGATTAGAAGCCTTCACTATACACCCTAGGTTGGCTACTGTAGTGATTTTGCAAGAATTAACATTCGCATAGAATCTGGTTGAATAACCTCGAGCCTTATCCGATCTCAAACGGGTGGCCTTCACTATACACCCTAGGTCGGCCACTTCTGAAGGAATTGGAAGTCATCGCTATACAGCTTAGGATGGCTATGTTAGAAATAGGTCGAGCCATAGTTAGATAGATGAGCTTCATGGTTAGAATCACAATTGAGCAACTAGCCACTGTAGGTTGTTTAGGAGGGATTAATCACTAGTAGGGGGTTTTCGCTATACACCCTAAGTTGACCCCTTGCTAGTGGTACATAGCAAACACTATACACCCTAGGTTGGTTACATTTGTCATAATATGCTTAGTTGAGAGTTTGTTACAATTGCCTCAATATTCATTTATGAGTCCATCAACTCCATAGTTCCATCATCATACATTCATCACTCTATTCACATCCCATTTAATTGCATTCATAGTTTAGTTTATATTATATTTTCACCTACCATATACTTTACTTTTATGCTCGCTAGTTCTATTAATCCTAATCTTATCACCGCTACCCCGATCTCAATGGACAACACCCGTGCTTACCGTTTTACTCGTATTTATACTTGTGAATACATCACATAGATTTTATAGATTGTTTTGACGGACGGTTTTCTAATGGTGAAAATCTGCCCATCATTCACTTAAGTTCGATATATTAATTTTAGCCCATTCCACTAAAGAACTAAAATTGAACTCTTAAATAAAGATAGAATAAGTAAATATTTCTCATTCATACCCTAGACAATCTTATTGGAGATACTGTATCCTCGTGAATAATATCAGTAATCGTCAAGAGCTCATAAACCGTCTATAGCTCTCCTAGTTACTATATTTACTCATATGACCACATTTTGAACTTGGATATTCTGACTTGTCCATAAGCCATGTTTCAATAGACGCTATTGAAAACTCAATATTAAGATTTAATATCCAACACCTCAAAATATCCATATGATAATATTATATTCTCATTTAATAAATAGAGCCACGATGTCCATATCTATAAATGAAGTCCTCTATCGATTAGCAAATGAATACCACCAAACTATCAAGGATAGATTATGCTATATAATCGTACTCATTGATAGCTCAAAGATAACACTTATAACCATAAGTCCATCATTTATCTCAGGATTAAGATAGACTCTCCGATTTCCTTCATAATGAAAACTTGTATCCACTGACGGTTTTAGATAAAGTATTTCATTGTGATCCTATTCAATGCACCTAATGCACTAGATTCTTTTACTCAAAGACACTTTGATGATTTTAGACTCATCATAACACATTTGATCCCACTCAAATGCTAGCAAAAGAATCTACAACTTTAACAAGGTAAAGGTGACCAACATTTATCTTAAGTTGTGAACATTATTCAAGACTAACTGAAAAATTGTGTCTACCTCATACATATCTAGATGTACGAACAATTCTTCATTTCTCATAGTCTTTTGACCTAATGATTATTTAATTTGGACAATTATAATAATTAAACTATAAATGTTATAAGATTTGTTAAACTAGAAATCACTTTATTAATATGAAAAGATTGTCAAATATATTATTACATTCTTGCTATTAAGCATAATCCTAACAATCTCCCACTTGCGTTATAGCAAGTGTGTCAAATCTCTCATTCCTTTATTCTCTTGATGCCCATCAAAACTCTTCTGTGGTAGAGCCTTTGTGAAAGGATCCGCTAGATTTTCTGCTGACGTGATTTTGGTAATCGTCACGTCTCCCCTATGCACAATTTCCCTTAAAATATGATACTTCCTTTCAATGTGTTCTCCTCTCTTATGACTTCTTAGTTCTCTCGAATTAGCCGCTACTCCACTGTTGTCACGGTAAATAGTGATCTGCTTATTCACATTTTGAACCACTTCCAAGTCAACCAAGAATTGGCAGAGCCAAACAGCCTCTTTGGCAGCTTCACATGCGGCAACATACTCAACTTCCATGGTGGAATCAACAATACAGGATTGCTTAATACTCCTCCATTTGACTGCTCCTCCTCTAATAGTAAACACAAATCCTGATATGGATTTTCTAGAGTCAGAATCCGACTGGAAATCAAAATCTATATACCCAACAAGAATTAAATCCCCTCTAGAGTATACAAGCATATAATCTCTCGTTCTCTTGAGATACTTGAAAATGCTTGACTGTCATCCAGTGATCGGGACCAAGTTTCAATTGAAACATGCTAACTAAGCCAACAGCAAAACAAATATCTAGTCTAGTGCAGAGTATTGCATACATAAGACTTCCAACTGCCGAGACATATGGAACCCTACTCATGAATTGCTCTTCATGTTTATTCTTAGGAACTTGTTCCTTAGAAAGTTTGATTCTATATCTGAAAGGTAACATACCTTTCTTGGAATCTTGGATGGAGAATCTAGACAAGATTTTGTCTATGTATGAAGCTTGGGATAATGCAATCGTTCTATTCTTTATATCCCTTATTACTTGGATACCAAGAATATAACTTGCTTCTCCTAAGTCCTTCATATCAAATTGTTTTTACTAACCATTCTTTTTGATGAGAATCAAGAAGCATCATCAAATGATCAATTGCTTGTTCCAGTTGGGCCAATTACAAGGGCCAAGAGGATCGAAGAAGCATTTAATGGGGTTTGATTCTGAGCAGCTGAAGTCCAAGTTCGGGCTGAACTTCGTGGGCCTCTACAGAGAGCATCTGAATTCAGATCGTCTATTATAATATGTTTTCGGAAAGCCCAAGACGATATCTACAGATGTTATGAAGACTCCATCCTACAAAACAGATCACAACAGCCCCAAATTCGGCCATCTATTTTTTTTACGCCTGAGGAACAAGCTAGGGTTTGGATGAGTCTGAATTTTAGGATATTTCTTGTTTTATTTATTTTCCAAATAAAGAGTCAATTTGTTTCCCAATTGAAGGGCTGATTTTGTTTCCTAAATGAAGCTTTCCAAATAAGGAGCAAATCAACCAGTTGTTAGTTTTAGTCTTTATTTATTTCCTAAATTTGTTTGCATTTATTTTCCTGATTGTATGGCATTAATTGCCGAATATTTTATTTCCTTTATCGTTCTTTCCAGGGTTTAGATATTTTTAATATTTAAGGGACTCATGGATGTATTATTGAAAAGACTTTGGATTGAAATAATTATTTGAGAGAACGTTTTCTCTTTGGTTCTTCATTGAACTATGAACTTATCAAGGGTTATACCTTGTGGCATTCAAAACCCTGACTTATCACTCACCTTCTTCTCTTCTTGAGTGTGGCGTCTACAACCTTCTTGATACCGTTGGTTCTTATCTCTTTATAGATAACGGGTCGTGGTCCTTTATTTTCTTTGTTTTTTATAAACTTGAATTTAGAAAACGATCATTTGAATCCATATGTTGGTACCGGGTCTCACTATTCTTGGTGAGGTTCATATCAGTTGGTATCAAAGCTTAGGCTTCTAAAATAAAGTTTGATCTATTCCTTTTTTTTTATTTCTTTTATTTCCGTGTTATCAAAAAGAAAAAAAAAATTTGATCAGATTTTGTTTCAAAAAAAAAAAAGGGTTTGATCAAGTTTCGTTTAAAAAAAATTGATCAGATTTCGTTTCAAAAAAAAAAAAAAAAACTTGATCAGATCTGTTATCAAATATATATATATATATATATATATTGTGCGAGCTTATCAGAGAGTAAAAGCCAAAAATTGAGTGAACACAAGTGTGAGTGTCATCTTTATTGAAAATAAACACGTGAGGGAGTGTTTGTGAGGCTTACTAATTTGTTTTTGCAGGTTAAAAAAAAATGTCTAACGATGCACCAGAAAAGATTGATTTCACGTTTTTAGTTGCAAAAGAAGATGATGAGCTACAACGTGACAATGTCTTTCACACCCGATGCCATGTTAATGATAAGGTTTGTAGCTTGATTATTGATGGGGGAAAGTTGTACTAATATGGCTAGCACTATTATGGTGGAAAAATTGAATTTGGCCACTTTGAAGCACCCAAAACCATATAAGCTACAATGGTTGATTGATAGTGAAGAAATCAAGGTGACTAAACAGATGTTGGTGTCTTTTTCCATTGGGAAGTACAAAGATGAAGTCTTGTGTGATGTGGTACCGATGTGTGCGAGCCATATCCTTTTGGGGCGACCATGGCAATTTGATAGGCGTGTAACTTATGATGGTTATACAAATAGATACTCTTTTTTACTCAATAAAAAACGAATCACTCTTGTACCCTTAACCCCAAAACAAGTATATGAAGATCAAGTGAAGTTAAAAGAAAAGAGATATGTAAAAAAGGAGAGTGAGAGTTCAAAAGAAAGTCAGACAAAAGAAAGAGAGATTGAAATAGCAAAAAAAGAAATCACGGCTGATGATATACTACATCGTTTCCGATGAGTAGTATATCATCAACATAAAGAATTAGGAAAACCAACTTGTCGCCTTTAATCCTTTTGTACACACAAGGTTCGTCAAGGTTTTGAATAAATCAAAAACCTTTCACAGCTTGATCGAACCTTATGTTATAGGATCTGGATTCTTATTTTAGTCTATATATAGACTTTTGCAACTTGCATATGCTTTCCTCTTCACCATTTTCAATGAATCCTTCTGGTTCCATCATATAGATGCTTTCGTCAAGACTTCCATTTAAGGAAAGCTGTCTTGACGTCCATTTGCTAAATATGTAGGTCTAGAGATGCTGCAATGGATAAGAGTATCCTAATGGATTTAAGCATGGCCACAGTAGAGAAGGTTTCCTCGTAATCGATACCTTCCTTCTGTGTAACCTTTAGCTACTAATCTAGCTTTGAAGGTTTCCACCTTTCCATCCATTCCTCTTTTCCTCTTGTATACCCACTTACACCCGATGGGTTTTATTTATTGAACATATATTCAATTTCAGATTGCATTGCCTTTTGCCAATGGTGATAATCAACATCCTCCATTGCTTCCTTATACGTGTAGGGATCATCGTCATCCGGGAGATTCTCCACTGATTCTCTTATACCGATGTATCTCTCGGGTTGTTTACTAATCCTCCCACTACGACGAGGAATGGTAGGTTGTTGATCTTGTGATGGTGTGGAACTTACAATTGGGTTAGGTTATGAATTCTCTTTTGGAATTGTATCTCCTAACATCTCATTCAGGACAATTCTACTTTTAGGCACAAAATCATTCATATAGTCCTTTCCAAAAATTTAGCATTTGTCGAAACAAATACTTTAAGATCTGAAGGACTATAGAAATAATATCCTTTAGTTCCTTTTGGATACCCTACAAATATGCATGTTTCTGAACGGGACTCTGTCTTTTCTGTCTTTCCTTTTAACACATGCGCAAGACAACCAAATATCCTTAAGTGTTGTAAACTAGGTTTTCGCCTAGTCCACAACTCATGCAGTGTTTGAGGAACCGACTTAGATGGTACATCGTTTTAAAATGTACATAGCAAATTGTAAAGCATATCCCCAAAAAGATTTTGGAAGTGTTGAATAACTCAACATAGACCTAACCATGTCCAAAAGAGTTCTATTTCTCGTTTCTGCTACCCTATTTTGTTGAGTTGTATCTGGTGCAAAAAACTGAGAAACTATACCATTATCAAAAAGATATTGCTGAAACTCACCAGATAGATATTCTCCACCACGATTAGATCTTAAGATTTTTATGTGTTTCTCAAACTGATTTTTTACTTCAGCTTTAAATGCTTTGAACATGTCAAAACCATCCGACTTATGTCTCATGAGATACATAGCCAAATCTCGAGTAAACATCTATGAAAGTGATGAAGTACTCATATCCACCTCTAGCTTGAATGCTCATAGGACCACATACATCAGTGTTTATTAATCCTAAACATTCAGTGGCTCTTGTGCCTTTGGTCGTGAACAACCTTTTGGTCATCTTACCTTCCAAATAGAATTCACTAGTTGGTAGATCATCAACCTTTTAGTCACTTAAAGGTCCATCACTAACCAATCTTTTAATCCTATTAAGGTTAATATGACCTAGGCGCAAATGTCATAGGTAGGTTTCATCTTTTGTTAATTTTACTCTTTTATGATTAAGTTCCGTTAATTCTGTGTCTAACAAGTGAGAGATATTTCCATGTAGAAAGAATAAATTGTTTTCCAATGTACCTTTGCAAACAAATTTGTCATTCTTACTAATAATAAAAACTTTATTTAAAGTAACCAAATATCCAAATTTATTTAAACAAAAAACTGAAATTAAATTCCTCTTGAATTGAGATACATAATAAACGTCTATCAAATCTAAATACCTACTAGAATCTAGATTAACTCTAATATCTCCCACTGCACTTGCAGACACTAACGTTCTGTTGCCCAAGCGCAAGTTGATTTCATTCTTATTCAACATTTTCCTTTCTTGGAACCCCTGCAAGGAATAACAAACATGATTAGTGGCTCTAAAGTCTATGATCCAAGAATCAGTAGAATCTGCCAAAAAACATGTTTCAAGATAATTAACAATACCTTCTTCCTTCTTATTCTGGGACTTTGGTCAATTTCTTTTCCAATGTCCCTTTTCACCACAAAGGAAGCATTTCCCTTTAATCTTGGTTAATTTCTTGGTAGGCCCAAGTTGCTTTTTCTTCTGTTGTTTCTTGACCTTCTGACGGGTCTTAACAGTAGCAAATTTATCAACCATATGAATCTCTTGACATTTGCCTTTCACAAGGATCTTTTCAGCGCTTTGAACATCTTGCATCAGGCCTTGCAAAGTGTATTCCTTTTTGCTCAAGGTGTAATCCAACTTGAAATGATCAAAGGAATATGACAGTGAGTTGACAACATGTCAATTTTTGTCTCATCATCTATCTCAGCACCATTTAGTTCATCAATGTTGAGATATGCTATGACTTTCATCATGTGATATTTCACAGTCTGTCCAAGTTTTATCCTAAGATTCATGAAAGCAGTCACTGCCTCTCTCTTATTCGTCTTGGACATCATAGCAAACATCTCCTATAGAGACATCATTATATTAACAGCAGAACACATTCCTTCTTGCTGCTGTTGCAACACGTCGGAGATAGTAGCCATAATGTAACATTTGGCCATATCATCTAAGGTCTTCCACTGCTCATACTTGTCTCTTTGCATCACATTGGATTCATTATTAGGAGTAGGTGGTTTAGGATTAGTTAGAACAATCTTATGTTTTTTAGCTTGCAGCAACAAGCCAATTTTCCCATTCCATGTGATATAATTATCACCAGTTAAAGTGTTATCTTTTAGGATGTTCATTAGGGATGGGGTCATGATTTCTGAATAAAATAAAATATATATATATATAAGTAAATAATCATGATAAAGCACTTTCAAATATTTATCTTGAATTAAATAAATAATTCAATCTTAAAATTCAACGGTGATCCAACATCCATAAATGTTACGCCTCCTTTGGGAGTTCTCACCATTTACTAATTGAACTAGATCCCACCTAATTGTTTAATCATATCAATCAGCGTTTTCAATTTTAGCCTTATGATTTTATTGACAAGAACTCTTGGGAGAATATCAATAAAAACACATTGAGTGTGCTACCAAGATATCGACCTTCAATATTTTCCCTCACGAAATCCCTCCTTTGAGAGTAGATATCGTTTGAGTCAATTTGTCTAGTCTATCCTTGTAAGAAAATATTTTTCTAAATTCCATTCATAGATACCCCTTAGGGAGGTTATGACACAAAACATAAAGCTCAATTAACCTTGGAGGCCATAGGTGTTTCAAAACACCTTCTCCCACTCAATTATTTAATACGTGTGATTAAATTCCATAGAATGATTTACCAAGTTATCTAGATGCCAATTAGATACCTAAATCATTGTAATATTAGTGGCATTCCTATTTTATATGACATGCTATCAAACAATGACAAACATTGTAATAGTTACAGAAAAATAAATAGCCACAATTTTGGTCCATCCTAAAAAAGCAAGTAAATTACTTATGTTTGGAATACTAAAACCCTAACTTGGCAAACAAGTCTTCAAGGCCAACTTGTGCGTGCACCTTGGTTGCCCCTCCCAAGGGCGTGCGCATGCACCCAGCCCCCATGGGTAGCCATGCGCCTCACACCACAACAAACGCAGTTGCACGTTTGTTTGCACGCTCGCTTGTTGCTTTGGTGCGCACGGTGTAGGATAGGTTCCGGTTGCTTCCCTTTTCTGCCTCCAATTCTTCAACTCTTCGATTCTTTGAAACTTGAATATATTACATCAAAATATATATACTGCAGAATTTTTATTACAATATTTACTGCAGTATTTTTTTTTTTATTATTATTATTACAATAGTAGAATAAAAAAAACTTAGCAACTATCAAGAAGGTAATTCTGGCGATAATATCCCACCCTTCTTGTTACAATTCCAAAACAAAATTACATTGAAATTCTATAACCAAAATCGAGCAACAACAAATAATAATATAATAACATATATAAATCCATACATTCCAATGTAATTATATATGAGAATACCTAGAGTGTCTTCTCTTTCTAAAACATGCATATTCACAATAAAAAGAAATAGATTCACGTGTATATATACATCAGTTAATCAAGGGTACAACAAAGCTCTGATACCAATTGTAGGGAAAAAAACACGCGACAGAAGCGAAAAATAGATTTGTATATTTTAAAATTTTTACTTTTTAAAGATGAATCTTAACCCTTGATTAATTAATATACAATAAAAGTATATCGTACCTTTTTCTACGTGATGATTTGTGTTGCGTTGATTGTAATTCGCAAGACCTTCCACTCCAATCACGAACGTGATTCACCTAGGAGTGTGGGCTCCTTTTCTTTGAATTGTATACCTGATGATGGATAACAAAAAAATAAAAATAAAAAAAAATAAAAATAAAAAAATAAAAAAATAAAAAAACTTTTCCTTTTGTTAGTCACAATAAGCTTCCTAGAGAAAAAGGAAGAACGTTCGTCACTTGTGAATTCTCAATCTATTGATTGAAACTCGAGTGAACCTTATTCGAAGTTGTGCATAAAGCCTTTCGATATAAAAACTAGTAGTGCACTATCGAAAATAAAACGTTTCTTCTTTCTTTTTCCTCTTAGCCGAATTCTACATACTATACTTAGAGTTGGATTATTTTTTCAAGCAAAAGAAATAACTATCTCTCCAAGAATTAGGGTTGGCCAAAATCCTTGCTCTTAAAATAATAGGGTTGGCCGAATTCTCGATAGATCAATAAGGTGGTGTTTGAAATCTTCTTATGAGGTGGATTTATGCTTTGTAACCTAAATCCTAACCCTAAGTAGATTTCTTGTGTAATTGCCGAAATATTCTCCCAAGTAGGATTTGTGTTTCCACCAAAGACTCCTATCAATCTTTAAAATTCAACTATGATCCAACTCTTTAGTGTATTCATAATTATGATTATATCAAAGACTTCCTAATTTGTCTAGATAAATAAATTCCTTTTATTTATCCACTTACCAAATAAAGTCTTTAATATTTATTATACTACCAACAATAGTATAATACTAAAAAACATATTTCCTAGTTAGAAAAAGATTTTGAATTTTGAATTAAATAATTAATTAACTTCCATTTAATTAAATAATAAAATAAAACAATATTTTAGGCCAATATACTTAGCCTTGCCACCCATGCCCATAAGCATGTGTTATATATTGTTTTTTCATTTTATTAAATCCATTGGACCTTAATTAAAAGTCCACATATGAACTAGACTCATTCTTACTAAAAAAAATAAGTCTACATGTCTTTCATTAATACATTAATATAATTTAACAGGTCATTAAATAAATAATGTGCAAATTATATTCTTAATATATTAATCACAATTCTATATGGACCCATAAATTAATCCGGTAGAATATATCAAGTGATCCATGCAAGTCCGTGTATATTGGGGATCTTGGTGGGCTATCTAAATTTAAGCTTCAATGGACATAACCCAATCACAATCAACAAATGATTCACTTAGGTTCGATCTATTATTTTAGCTCATTCCACTAAAGAACTAAAATTGAACTCTTAAATAAAGATAAAATAAATAAATGTTTCTCATTCATACCCTAGACAATCTTATTGGAGATACTATATCCTCGTGAATAATATCAGTAATCGTCAAGAGATCATAAACCGCTTATAGCTCTCCTAGGTACTATATTTACTCATATGACCACATTTTGAACTTAGATATTCTGACTTGTCTATAAGCCATGTTTCAATAGATGCTATTGAAAACTCAATATTAAGATTTAATATCCAATACCTCAAAATATCCATATGATAATATTATACTCTCATTTAATAAATGGAGCCACGATGTCCATATCCATATCCATAAATGAAGTCCTCTATCGATTCGCAAATGAATACCACCAAACTATCAAGGATAGATTATACTATATAATCGTACTCATTGATAGCTCAAATGATAGTACTTGTAACCATAACTCCATCATTTATCTTAGGATTAAGATAGACTCTCTTATTTCCTTCATAATGAAAACTTTTATCCACTGACAGTTCTAGATAAAGTATTTCATTGTAATCCTATTCAATGTACCTAGTGCACTAGATTCTTTTACTCAAAAACACTTTGATGATTTTAGACTCATCATAGCACATTTAATCCCACTCAAATACTAGCAAAAGAATTCACAACTTTAACAAGGTAAAGATACTCAACCTTATCTTAAATTGTGAACATTATTCAAAACTAACTAAAGAATTGTATCTACCTCATACATATTCAGATGTACGAACAATTCTTCTTTTCTCACAATCTTTTGACCTTATGATTATTTACTTTTAACAATTATAATAATTAAATTATAAATGTCATAAGATTTGTTAAACTAGAAATCACTTTATTAATATGAAAAAATTGTCAAATACATTATTACACTTTTGCTATTGAGCATAATCCTAACAAGTCCTTCACCACATGCCTTTGCTCTTTTTAAACACCGGACACTTTACATGAGTCCCTAAGTTCCTTAATCAATTTCCCTGCATGCTCCCTACAATTCACTTGATATGTACTAACACTGTCAAAAAGCAATTTATTCCTACCAAACCATATCAACCAAGCAAAAATTAAAAATCTCAATCTTTTTACATTTCCTCCATTATCTCAACAAACAAACAAACAAACACTTAATACAAGCAAAAAAAAGACATAATTAATTATGTTGCAGTGCAATTCCTAAAAACAGAGGCAAAAACAGTGATTAATTGTTGCATTTTTTAAATATTGATTTCTAAATGCATTAAGAAACAGAGTGTATACACCTTTTCCCTTGAACAAGACATGCAGCTGTATACAAACTCATTATATGCACCATTGTTTCTTTCGTAAAATACATAAACCAAAATTAAAATTGTTCCATGGTGAAAATCCGTAATAATAATATATCATGGAAATAAGTTTTAAGACGAATGAAATTCCTTGTAAACGAAAGACACTAGTTTACATTAGTTTAACTTGCATTAGAAACACACTATATACACTAGTTTCCCTTGCATTATGTTTACACGTACGGCATAAGAGCATTAGGAAACACATTAAATACTCGATTGTCTCATTCTAAAAAACCATAAACAAAAATCAAAATCAAAATTAAACTTATGCCAACGTGGTATAATCCAACTATTATATCAAGGTGGAGACTGAAATCTGGGACTCTGAATATTTGGCAAGCAAGGGAAGCCAACAAGCATTGTACCTGAAATTAGCATTAGATGTCAAATGATAATTTTCTTTCCAACTTTTGCCTTTTCTTATCTCTATAATTTAAACTTATCAATGATACAATCGGGGTCCTAGTTTTTTGGTGCTTAAAATTAAATCTGAAGGATCATGCGAATTTTTCGTATGAAACATATTTCATGTATCAAAGGTGCATCATACAAACAATGGATTCTACGGAGGTTAATAACGAAGTAAATGACTTCAGGGATTCTACAGTTTACTATTTAACACAACTGAATATCTTACAAGTTATATAGTATTAATGACAAATTCAGGCAATGACATGATAATCTTACAAATTAAATATAAATGACAAACTAAAGCAATGAGATGATAGACTGCAGAGTGTGGTTACCTTACAAATTAAATATAAATAACAAACTAAAGCAATGAGATGATAGACTGCAGAGTGTGGTTACCTATATATAGCCTTTTAAAGGGCAGGGCCTTGATAGAGCCATTGGTTCCTATCAACAGCTACAAGAAACTTGTTATATATATGTTTTCGGCTAGGGGACACATCAGCAATTTACACAAGAAGGACATGAGAATAGGTCTGAATCATATGTTCAAAATGGTCAACGGAGGAAATGTTAACCGTTATGCCACATCAGCAGAAGAAGTCAATAAACTAAATATACTCACCAGATAAGTCAGCTTGTAGTCAAAAACCATGTCCTCCCTAACTTCTACTCGCCCAAAATAGACAAAGTACTCACCACAAGACCTGCTCGCCAAAGCTTTACTCGGCCAATAGAAGCAAGTTGCCTCTATTGCCAATACAAGAAACCCATAAAACGAGGACTCTCAAACTGAGATCCCAGTAAGGAAAATATCTTTATTTCCTCTCGAGATAAAAGAAGTCCAAATAGAAAAGGACTCAAGACTCCCTTGAAACAAGACGCTAAACTGAAAACGAATCCTAATCAGTTAAGACTGAAATCCTAAAGCGACGATTGTTTAGGAATCCACCATCTATACGGCAAACGGAACAAGAAAACCCTAACTCACTTATTATAAATAGAATCATGTAATCTACGGGGAGGGGGGTCGAAAATTCTAGTGAGTTGAGAGCTATTGTATGAGAGAAGAAACTGATACCAAAGTGTAACCAAAAGGAGATCATAGTGTTATTTTTTTTGTCCTCAAGGGGCCCCATGGTTTTTTCCTGTGTTAGAGTTTTTCCATGTAAACTCTGTTTTGCATGCTTTCATTGACATTGCTATTTACATTATTAAAATCTTATTGTGAGACGCATGGCGATCCAAAAATCACCATCAACAAAACTGAAGCTGTTGTTTTGCTGCAGCCACTAGCTCTACACTTATCTCAATCTTTTGAATAAAATCCAAACCAAAAATATAAAAAATTTTAAATGAAAACCTATTTTTTTCTTAATGATAATAGTGATTAATTGTTCTATTTTGTAAGAAATCACTTGAAAATGGAAAACCTAGCGCGGTGTTGCTGTTTTAACAAAGAACCGGTCGTGGCATTCGGCTTGAACGGTCGCTCCAAGCGGCGTCGTCGACAAGAGAAAAATGGCCAAGGTGAATGTGCAACGTTGACAGTCTCGAGAGGACGGTCGATGCAGATCTAGCACTCTCTCTTTGACTCTATACAAGTTCAACAATTCCATAAAAATGAGCTATAATTTCTTAATTTGAACAAAAATTGATTTCACTACGTTCTAAATTTAAAAAAAAAAAAAAAAAAAAAAAAATCACTAATTTTCAACAATTAGTTACCTTGACAGGTGGTGGCTCCCGAGTTTGAGAAACTTCACACTGGCCATTGGATCTGGTGACCTGCTAGTCGAAAGCCAACGACTTGGATAGCGATAGCGCCGACGAGAGACGAGAGATGTTGGGATGGAGCAGAGGATCGTTTTTGTTGTTCGATTTGCGGACTTAATTTGAAGCTGTTGCTGAGACTCGATCTGGTTTTTGACGAAAGGGATTTCAACAAAAGGTTTCGAATTGAAGTCGCAGAGGTTTCGATTTCATTTTTACTATTTTTTTGGTTGGTTTGTTTGAATTTGCTTGAATTGACAGAGAGAGTGAAGAGAAAGAGAGAATATTTTATTTTGAAAAGTTAGGAAGACAAATTGGAGGTTATACGGTTTCCAAGTCGATCACCCTTTTGTTGCATCTCTAGTTAAGTAGTCATGAGCTTTGAGACTATGGCATGTCGTCTATGTAGCTTCCAACAAAATATATCGTGAAATGATGTGAATCAAATTAATTAAGTCCACTTTTTCTTTTTTCTTTTTTCTTTTTTCTTCTGGTTTTAACAACTTTGGAGTGTTGTAAATGCATTGACAGATTGTGGACCAAGAAAGCTTGGAGGCAGTGGAAGAGATAAAGAGTCCTGTTGTATTCTGCATGTTCAGCAAGGTCCGGCTGGTAGATAACATGGAAATCGACGTTTGAAATTATGCCTTGTTCAATCTTTGACAAAGAGAAGTTCAGTTTCAATATTCTTTTAGGAGATAGATATATTTAATATGGATCAAGATCCTCAACTTGATTTGTTTTTCCTTGACTTTCCATAATCTAATGATATCTAAACAAAATACAAAATACAAAATACATGGTTAAAATTGGTTCAATTTTTTCTATCATACAATTTGATATTTAAATTACAATCGAAGAATGTTAAGAAAAAACAAGAACCAAATAGAAGATCCCTTTAAAAATTCAAATTTTATTTTAAATAATCCAATAATGTTCAAGCAGCCAAGAATTGGAATGAAGTACCAAGTCTTGAATGGGCTTTTTTTAAATGCTCTTTAACAGGATCCATATCATATTTATCTCTTCTGAATGTTGTAATAGATTTGACATAACAAGCTTGGAGTTAGGAAGACCATAAATGTTTAGTCTTTGTTTGATGTTTCTTATATAAAGGAAAGACAAATTTCCACACATGAAGAATACCGTGATTCCCCTAATCAAAGAATTCAAAAATTACAAACTTTACAAACAAAGCAAGATATTAACTACAAAAAAAATTATTGGTAAACCAGCATGATCAAACTTTAGACAATCAACACCAATCAATCCACTGGCAACAATTTCCATCTGGTCAAGGCACCCATCAACATTTGCTGCCACTGCAAACCGATAATACTATGATCAGAATCAGTGCAATTATGATTCCCAGAACTATCAATTTTATCTTCATGTTCTGCATCCACATCTTCCTCCTCATTTTTGTACCCTGTGTCCTGAAATCCTGAGCCTGAAACACCACAACAAAGGATATTCAGCCATTGTAAGACCTTCAAATCAAAGCACTCAGGGAGAGTTACTCCAGTTATGTATTTGCTTACCTGAGAGCGAAGATTTTCAGTTTTATCTACCAGGAGCTCAATCTTTTCTCCACGGTCAAGAACCTGCATCACAAAACAACACAGGACTTCAAGTAATTCACAACAGGAATCCTTATGCAAATGAAACACCCTCACTATCCCTCCTTAAAGCAATAAAATTAGGTTAACATGTAATTTGAACTTCAAAAATAGCAGAAAGCATGTTCATCTAAAGAAAAAGATTGCATCAATAACAAGCAGAGTAGAAAGAGATGAAAACAATTCCTTACCTTCTCTATGTTTTCCATCATAACACCTTTGACCTCTGAAACCTGAGCTTTCACTTTAGCAAGCTTGCTAACCTCCTCTGGATGATCAACGCAATACTGCATCTGCTCCTTCAATTTGGGCCTACATCATTGTCAACAAATTTATGGCATTAATGTACTTCATAGAGCATACAAGGCAAATTCCATATTACAGTCAAGTAATGAGAGAAAAGATTACCCGAACTCCTTGTTTAAGCTGTTAGCAACTGCTGTCGCAGCTTTCCCTCCAGCATATTTCTTTGTGAAATCCTCCTTGATTCGCTCAAGGAAGGCAATCGGAACCTGCCGACCAACAGATTCGACTGCAACCACACAGTATGCTGCACCATTCACAAATCAAGTTAGCTCCTGTAGAAATTAAACAACAATAAAAGAAATTTCAATCACCTAAAATTGGAGACAGCAGAAGTCCAAGAGATGAACCACTAAGAAGAGACTTCATTAAACATTAACATTACAGGACCAGAAACAATTTTTGTTTGCAATGGTAATGAGTTCTAGCTGTACAGTTATTTTATCACTATTTAATCACTAAATATAAATATATTGGTTTACAAATCTCGTTTCATACTATAAGAGTTTTCATTGCAGATTTGGATCCCCTCACCTCACTTTGTCCTCGCCTAAATCAATGGTTTGGATTAATTCTATATTTTGGTTGAGTATAACATAAAATTTATTAGAAATAATCCAAACCATTGATTTGCTATATTAGACACGTGTCAATAGATTATGAAGGTGATGACAATGTGAGGAGAGAAAAGGTGAGGAGAAGATCTAGATCCTTTCATTGCCTCCCTCGGTTTCTTTTCTACAGATAATGGAAAATTAGCTATAAGCTTATAACTTGATGAGATAACAGATAAACAATCAAAAATTTTGAAAAATCAATGACAATGACTAAGATTCTAATTCTTCTGGTGCTTCGGCACAACCCAGGGGACAGACAGTGATGAGTCTATGAGAAACAATTCAATTACAAATGTTTTAACTTCATCTACATATTGTTGCTATTACGGCTTAACAATATTTAGGTTTTTATAAGAGAGAAAACAATCTCCTAATGCTACAATAGAATAATGTTGGAGCAGAGTGGAAATATTTTAAGGCATGAAAAAAGCAAATTTACTTCCCATCTTTCACAGATATTGAAAACAGTTGCCTGCAATAGGATCTACCATTACTATTATATGCTATCATAAATCCCCTAATCCAGTCTTTCCCTTGTTCATCAAGGTTTCTTAGGGGAACTTTCAATTCAAACTTGGCAGCCTCATACTGATCCAGCCAGCCTCATCACCACACCTATTACAGAACAAGATTGGGAAGGCTACCCAACATGCATTCACCAAACATCAGTACCATCATCAAATACTCAGAAAAATAAGATGCAAGATCTTTTTTTTTTTTTTGAAAGAGGATACGAGATCAATTAGTAATATGCCTGCAGTAATTCTTTCTCAATCTACAGAATGCATTATACCCTTCCATGGCACTTATGGAAATCTGAGATGCTATTGAAGCAAAACTACCATTTCTAAGTTCTATTGATAGTCTCAAAAAGAAAATTAATAAATGAGTCTCCAAATAACATTATAAAGCATTCGATTTCATTCAATCCAACCAACAATCATTATCGAATTTTCATAGAAATTTTACACTCCAGCCAAATTAGCATGGTAAGCTAATACAACAAAATTTTGCGCACCTTCCGTCGTGAGATGAGATTATCATTATTATGGTAACCAAAAATAACAAAATACATAAAATTATAAATGCTCTGGTAAGTCGTAATTAATGTTGCCTCAGATTTCCAGGCAAAGTCACAAAAGAATCACCACAACAACCAGATCAAATGAAATTCTCTACAAACTAAAAATGCACAATTATTACAAACTTAACTATGAAATATTACCGAGCAGTAAAGAGCAAACAACAAAGCTTTAAGAAGAAGAGTATTTAATTTGACTTTCATTCTTCATAAACTGAGCCAAACACCAAAACAACAGTTAAAATTCAGAATCTAATTATCTCTTGTTCTTTATTGATTTCAAAACAATAAACTTACTTGCATAATTAATCCAAAAATAAAATACAAACACGCACAAAAAATAATCAACCGAAATAAAAATCAAACAGGACCTAAATCTGAAAGCATAGACGATCATAAACCTGATCTTCAAAAATTGTAAGTCGAGTCCAAAACACAAACAGTGACAAAATCAAGCATCAAAACTAGTACAAGTGCATATATCGCAATCCGATTAACAAACGCAAAAAACAAATAGATCAGAGACAAATAATCAAAACTAAAGCAAAAAATAAGGAGAAAGAGAGAGGATATACTGAAGCCGTTATCGACGAGGTAGTTGAAAGTGTGGGCGTCGCAGTTGTAGGTGAACTTGTTGTTACTGGCCGGAAGTTTCTGGAGACACTGAGCAGCTATGCTCGTGAAGTTTCCAGTGAACTCCGTGAACTCCGATAGAATCACCGTTCCTCGAGCCACAAAGCTATAGATCAACGATTGCTGCGACATATCTACTCAATCACTGACAAACCCTAACCCTAGCACAGTAGAGGGAGAGAGAGAAAGTGGTTTGGAGTTTTCGTTTTTGAGTTGCAGATTCAATCAAAATGAAAGATTTTATAGTTGTAAAAGAGAGAATTTCATTTTTGCTTAGACGAGAAGCTATGTATGTATGAGTAGTTTACTTACCCTCCGAGTTGAAGTAAATTACCAGAAATGCCACGCAGACTCTTGTTTTTTGAATTTTGAATTTTTGATCGAGGTCAGGTCACGGTTAATAAAAGTCTGCTCCATTCTAGAAGAGCTAATTGTGTTTGCAGAAAACCCCACTTGTCCCCACTTGTTTTTTCTAATTTGTTCGTTTTCCCTATATTAATATTCATTTACAATACAATCAAATTTAATCTCATAATTTGAGTAGGGATGAGGTAAGACTAGTAATCAATTTATATATTTTAGATTCAATTTTTCATACAAAAATGGAAAACCAGAATATTCCAATTTAATCGATCTACGAGTTTTTCTTTGATAGACATATAATTGTGAGCATACTTATAGCAAACATATCCACATCATCAATTTTTACCATAAAAAAGCAATGCAATTGAGTCAAATAATGTTTACATGGCAAAAAGTGATAAGGTAGATAAATGTGATATAAGTATGATCACAGTTATATATCTACCTGAGAAAAACTCATCGACCTACATGATTTTTTTAGACATGGTTCCATATGTATATATCTTTTTAAATCGGTTTTTAAATGTTAATTCAAAGAAAAGTATACATTATGAAAGGTTTAATGCTCAAACATGCTTCTCAACATTACCCCTCTGAAACCATCATCCAATGTGGCTTAGTGGAAAGAGCACTCATTCAGTTTGATAATGTTCTAGCTTCGAATCGCAACCACCGTATGTGATATATCTAAAAAAATAAAAAATACCCCTCTGGAAGTTGAACACGCGACAATAAATGTTGGATGGAAGCTATCTATTTGAGCATGCTTAACTATAGGAGTATGGGTTCTAAAATTTTGATCGTTCAAATAATGACATTATTCTACATATTTGAATTCATAGAGGAATTATCGACTCGTACACACAATATATAAATATATGGTCAGAATATATCAACTCAAATTTATGATTCAATTTTTTGATTTCATCCTCTTAATCATATATGAGCAAATGAGTAGTTGAGATATTATAATAAAAAAAATCGAATCAGAATTTTGAGTTAATATAACCTGACCAATATATATATATATAGTCTTTCTATTGTTAGTTTTAACTGATATAAAATATATCAGTTCCTTGTATATAAAATAGGTTTGTAGGTTTTCTTAAGTTTAGAAGAAAGGGAAAGTTGCAATGAAATTGTAAGAGGAATGATAGTGGAAAAGCTCAGCATAAAACGGTTGGAGCTATAATATGATATATATATATATATATACTGGGTACAATAGTGCTCAATTTCCATGTGTCAGCAGATACAACTGTGCAAAGAATAACCTAATAACTAATTACAATTAGGGTAGAATAACAACTAACTAATTCTAATTACATATTAATCACATATTCTAACATCCCCCTCAAGTTAATAGGGCTATGAAGAACAGTTAGCTTGCTCCTTAAGTTGAGAAATCTCTGAGTTGGCAATGCTTTAGTCAATGCATCTGCAATTTGGTCCTCTGATGGAGTATATTGAACGGACAAGGACTTGTTTAGAACCCTTTCTTTGACAAAATGGTAATCGATCTCTATGTGTTTGGTTCTTGCATGCATAATGGGATTTACAGCTAGATATGTAGAGCTAATATTGTCACATAATAACAATGGTTTTGTAGCAAGAGGGATTCGAAGCTTTTGAAGGATGTATTATATCCATGAAAGTTTTGTTGCACCATTTGCTAATGCACGATACTCAGACTCTGCACTGGATTTTGACACTACCTTCTGCTTAGAAGAAGACCAAGAAATGATATTTGGACCTAAGAAAGTGCAGAACCCAATGGTGCTTTTCCTATCATCTAGGCAGCTAGCCAAATCAGCATCTGTATAACATAAAATGCTGAGATTTTGAGTTGATTGGAATGATATCCCATTTGAAGATATGCCTTTTAAATATCTAAGTATTCTTCTAATTGCTTGCCAATGGACATTTGTTGGAGCATGCATGAATTGACATACTTTGTTAACTGCAAAACTGATATCAGGCCTGGTAATTGTGCAGTACTATAGAGCCCCAACAACACTTCTGTAAGTAGTTTGGTCTTGTAGAGGTTCACTATCATAAAGAGAGAGTGTGTGATCTGAAGCCATTGGAGTAGCAAGAGGTTTACAATCTTGCATCTAAGTTTTTTTTTAGTAAATCACTGATATATTGGTTTGGCCAAGATGAAGAGGTGATATAGATCTAGATACCTGAATTCCCAAGAAATAAGATAGATCTCCCAAGTCTTTAAGAGCAAATTTAGAATGAAGTTCTTTAATGAATTGTTGAATTACAAAAGTATTGCTACCAGTAATTATGATATCTCTACATATACAAGTAGAATGATGATATATAAAGATGTGGAGAGTATGAACATACTAGTGTCAGCTTGAGAATTTCTGAAACCCCATTGAGACAATCAATTACTGAGTTTAGTGTACCAGGCTTAAGGACTTTGTTTTAGTCTGTAAAATGACTTATGAAGCTTGCACACAAAGTGAGGGTGAGAAGAACTAACAAAACCAGGCGGCTGCTCCATAAAAACTTCTTCTTGTAAGTCTCCATTAAGAAATGCATTATGAACGTCCAACTGCCTGATTGGCCAATTAAATGAGATTGTCATACTGAGAACAATTCTGATTGTTGTTGGCTTCACAACTGGGCTAAAGGTTTCAAAGTAATCGAGGCCGACGGTTTGGTGAAAACCCTTAGCTACGAGCCTTGCTTTATGTCTTTCAATAGAACCATCTTGCTTAAGCTTCAATTTAAATACTCATTTACAGCCGATAACTTTATGATGAGATAAAGGTGGAACCAAAGACCAAGTATGATTTTTCTGTAGAGCTTCATACTATGTATTCATTGCTCGTGTCCATTCTAAGCTTTGAAGAGCTTGTGTGACAGTTGATGGTTCATTCTGAGCCAAATTGGAAGTTGCAACCTTTTCAGAGATCCATACTTTAGGCTTGAAAACACATGCCTTGGACCTAGTCTACATAGAATGCTCATTCAAAGGATCAGGTGGTCTATGTAAATCATGCCTTGGTAAAGTAACAATAAAACTAGGAGCACTATCTGATATAGGCTTTATTGTTCCTTATGGTGTTGGTTCAATTGAATGCTGAGAATTAGAAGATGCAAAATGTAATGATGTACTGTTAAAAGTATTTTCAATAGGTGAATTTGTATATGCAGAAGAGTTAGGGAAAGACAGAGAAGGAAATTTTGAAATAGGCGATGGGATCTAGGATGGAGAAGAAAAGGAGGATGAAGAAATAGGAAGAGGAAATGTGTTCTGACCTGAAGTATCATGTATGTGTGTTTTTGAAGGAGAGATGTCAGTTATATTGGGTAGAATTACTGCAGGATGATTGTATGAGTTTGTGATTGTGAAATGATTTGGGTGGTATTGTCTCACTGTATTTGGTGATGGAGTATCGTGTTGGCTAAAAGAAAATAAATTTTCATTGAAAATCACGTGTTTGGAAATATACACTCTTCCTATTGATCTATCAAGACAAAGATAGCCTTTATGATGTGAACTAAAACCAAGGAATACACATTCAGTGGATCTAAATTCTAATTTGTGGTTGTTATAAGGTCTCAAGAATGGATAACAAGAACAACCAAAGGTTTTTAGTGATGCATAAGTTGGAATTCTGTTATAAAGGACTTCAAATGGTGTTTTGAGATCAAAAACTTGGGTAGGTAGTCTGTTGATAAGGTATGAAGATGTTTGAAAAGCATATGGCCAAAAAGACAATGGTACACTTGGTGTGCTAACAGTGTAAGTCCCATTTCAAAAATATGTCTATTTTTTCTCTCCACTCTCCCATTTTGCTCAGGGGTAAGGGCAAGAAACTTTATGATGGATACCATGATTTGCAAGAAAGGTTGAATCTCATCCTTAGTCAGATTGTAATGTTTTAATTTTGCATTCAAACTGGTTTTCAACCATGCTCTTAAATCTAATAAAAGTTGAGAAAGTTTCACCTTTGGTATGTAGTAAATAAAGCCAAGTAAAACGGAAATAATCATCAATGAATAATAAGAAATATTTCACACCAGTTACTGAATTAACATGGGATGAACCCCGAAGATCAGAGTGAATAAGTTCAAATGGTTTCATTGCTCTAGATTCAGACAGTACAAATGGTATCTATGGCTTTTACCAAGTTGACATGAAGAACAAAAATTGGAACAAGAGGATGCTGCAATTTTCAAATTGCAATTGTTCAAAACCTTTTTAACTACATTAAAGGAAGGATGTCCTAATCTTTTATGCCACAAGTTGGCATCATTTGATTGAGCTAAAAAGGTGGTTGATGTAGGAGAAAGGCTTGAAAATAAATCTGATGTGGAATGTTTGTTTGAAGTGGTGGTCGATTTGAGCTTGTAAAGACCCTTCTCAAGATGTCTTTGAAGTAGATTTCTCTTGGAAACCTGATCCTTAACAAGGAAAAAAGAAGGATAAAATTCAACAAAGGCTTGATTATCATAACAAAGTTTTGTGACACTTATGAGTTTACTAGAAATTGCAAGAGTATGCAATACATGCTTAAGATGCACAAGTTTGGAATGGGATGGAATGACCGTATTGCTTATATTAGAAATGCTTATAGTCTTACCATTACCAACCATGACCTGATCATTGCCTTGGAAAGGAGCTGAATTACTGAGATAGTCGATATCCGATGTCATATGGTGAGTTGCTCTAGAGTCCATAAACCAAGAGTTGTCACTCACTGTTTGTGGAGGTGATATCATAAAACTTGCTAGCATGGCATCCATAGGATTTGATTCAATGAACTAATTAGAGGATTGGAAGTTTGGAGCAGTGTTTGGTTGGTATTGATTGAAGTTGGCTTATGGTGAATTATTTTGGGGCTTGTAGTTCATATTAGTTTTGTGGTAACACACAATAGATGTGTGTCCAAATTTGCCACATATTTGACATTGAGGTTTTGTATTTCCAGCTTGGTGACTGGATTTTGGCTACCATTTTGGTCCAGATATTTGATTCTGTGGTTTTCCAAGAATACTTGGCATGGAATTGTTAAAATGTGAAAAATGGTTTGTGTTTCTATTTGGGAATTGAGGTGATATAGGTTGAGATCAAGGGAAGTTAGGCTGAAAAGATTTTTGAAAATTTTGCTAAAATAGTTTTTGGTTCTTTTTGTTTCCATGATATGAGGACGAGTTGGCTTGAGCAAAGTTCAACTGCTCTGCAATGTTTCTTTTGCTTAATCGACTTGCATGGCTCAACAATAAACTCTCTATATCCTCTATTGATGGTCTATCAACTCTATTCTCAATAGAAGTCACAAAAGCATCATATTTAGGACTTAATCCCTCAAGCGAATAACCTAAATGGTCTCTATATGACAAAGGTTCACCAATTACAGCAAACTTGTCAGCTATTTCCTTGAATTGAAAAAGATATTGATTAATAGTTGTACCTTTTTTCTTGAGATTAGTAAGCTGAGATCTGAGACCCAAAATCCTAGCAGTTGAGGTAGACTCAAAAAGTTTACTCAAGGCTTCCCAAATCTCATATGCAGTATCATGGTTCACTATGTAAGATGTTGTCCTTGGAGTTAGAGAAGTGTAGATCCAGCTCATCAAGAGTCTGTTGAGGCATTGTCATTGTTGATACAGGGGATTCAAGGTCTGCTGAGTCGGGTCAAGAAGTTTAGGTGGACAAGGGTGAGTTCCTTTAATAAAATCTTCTAACCCATTTGCAATAATAATATTTAGAAGCTGGTTTTTCCAGAGCATATAATTCCCATCATCAAGTTTGATGGGTAAGGAATGTGTGATAGATGGAACATATTGGGGAAAGATTTGAAGTTGATTTTAGTTGTTTGGAAGTGACGCTGAGATTCTGAGGTTTTTGGGTTTTTGTCTGAAGCAGAGGAAGAAATGGTTGATGTTTGGCTATTGTCACCCATTTTTGGATGGAAGGAGGCTCTGATACCAAAATAGGTTTGTAGGTTTTCTTAAGTTTAGAAGAAAGGGAAGGTTGCAATGAAATTGTAAGAGGAATGATAGTGGAAAAGCTCAACATAAAATGGCTAGAGCTAGAATATGATATATATATATATATATATACTGGGTACAATAGTGCTCAATTTACATGTGTTAGCAGATACAGCTATGCAAAGAATAACCTAGTAACTAATTACAATAAGGGTAGAATAACAACTAACTGATTCTAATTACATATTAATCACATATTCTAACAATATAGGTCATACGATTTAAAAGATGCTTTGACAAGTGCATGCAGCCAAGTCAAATCATTTAAATCCAATGACCCATATGTAAAGAACTGATATATTTTATCTCAGTTCGAACTGACAATGGAAAAACTGTAAATATATATATATATAGTCTTTAGTTCAACATAATAATATTAAAAGTTAGGACGTATCATCCTAGTGATGTGAAAATTACGTTTTACTAAACTGCAAGTGCACGAATTGTAGAGATACGTATGTGATGTTTTTTCCCCTTAGTTCAGTCCAATTTTAAAAAATAAAAAAATAGAGTTCGTTCCACAGGGAAAAATGATTACTAACTATAACTAATTCTAATTAAAGTTAAATTAAACGTAACCAAGTTGTTGATTGATTTGATGATTGGATTAAATCTAAACTAAACTAAATTAACTACAAAAGCAATTAACAGAAGATTGATGTTTGTGATCAATAGATTGAAAGACCAGGTAACCGATGCTCCCCATATATAATACTCAATATTCATCAATTAATTCCATTAACAAGATTCAATCCAAATTTAGGGTTCATTCTCATCTTAATTGTAATATTACCGTTCGACCGCGGGTTTAACCACATGTTCATATTCACTACTCATCATTTGCCAAAGCATGAGCAATAACCAAAAATCCTTTATGTGCAAGAACTTGTGAACCAAAATCCTCTCATGTAGGCTTATGTCGAAAGTAAATTCTATTCGTTCAGTTGAAAAGTAATCAAGACCACCTACAGGCTTGTAGCGTAATCTCAATTTATGAATTATCAAAAACCCTAGACTAGCATAAATGAATTTCCATAAATTAACACAAGTCAAGAATCAAGATATAGAATGAACTGAACACACCTAAATTTGTATTGAAGAATAAATATGGAATTTGAATCATAACAAGAGTATTACATAGGTTCACATCGATATCCTAGTATGAATTTAGTTACACATCATAGAAAAAGAAAAGAAAAGATATTGAGTACAAAAAACCCGAGATGATCATCAAGAGCTCTTCTAATTATTATTATTCTTCTTCTTCTACAATAGATGGATAGGTCTTGAGGTGATGTGTGGTGATGGAGTGGTGGTTTAATGGGGGAAATCCGCCTTGATGGCTTAGGACCTCCCTTAGCTAGTTCTTCTTAAAAGTAGGGTTCAAAGGGGTTTAAATAGGTTTTAGTTGTTAAGCCAAGTCTTTAACCAATAAGTTAATTGACTCCCTTGAGAATCTTAGGTTTTTTTTTTTTTCGAGATTTTATTTCTTTCCTAATCATTGATGTAAGAAAAGGATTAAGTGTCCACTTGTTGCCCAAGATTCCCACACATGTTCAAGAAGGTAACTTTCTTGTTCCGACAACTTGCAAAGTGAATCTTGCCACTATTCATGAAATTTTCACTAATCTGAACTTCATATACTAAAATGGGCATATCTCCCTGTAGAAAATTTGTATCAGTGAGCCATATAGTGCAATAGAAACTAGGCATCCTGGGCTTTCCAAAAATAAGAGACACGCAACCTAGTTCAACCTAAGGAAGGAGATATGGGCCTCGTAACTTGTTGTTCTACATTTGTCTGAGATTCATCTTCTACGGTTTGTGTCGTAGTACGTGTGCTGTATCTTGTCCCGCGATAAGTCTATGGAATTCACCGCGGTTGATATTGCGGTTTGTGCTTTAATGACTGGGTCACGGTCTATACCGCGGTCTTTTCCAATTTTGTTCATTTTCTCCATCTTTACACTTCTTTTCTTCAAAAAATAAGATCCAACACCTCTTATATGGAATGTGACCTATACATGCTCAGCAAACACATAAAAATACAAATTTCACCTGAGAACAAAGCATAAATAATAGGAAATGAGGGCCTAAAACATGTACAGAATTGGATTGATCACCTAGCCTTTGGATTCAACTAAGGGATAATTTTTTTTTTTTTGAATTAAATTATTAAAAAAAAAATTCTCTCTTCTAAATCTATTAATATTACCATATTACACTCTCCATTTTCTCTCTTCTAAATCTTTAATTACCATTTTAAACTCTATCTCATCATTACATATCTGTAACTCTCTATCTCCATTTTTTTTTCTTAGGCAATCTCTAACTAACTTGTTAAAGAAAAAAAAATTACTAATAAACTTGTGTTGTACTAACTGTATATATGTATATTAAAATAAAATATGGAAAAGTACCTTGTTTTTCGATAAAATATATATATATATATATATATATGAAAACTTGTTTCATTAGATTTGTTACTTCTGTTTTAAAAAAAAAAAAAAAAAGGATATGTTGCTTTCATAGATATAACATGACAAACATTGAAGCTCAAGAGAATTAAATATGATTTACACAATATGATTTTCACCTTATTGCGAAATGTCTAAGTTAAATTGATAAAATACAATACGATTAGTTTTTTTTTTCTTTTCTTTTCTTATTGTCTCGAACGATATTGTTTTTGTTTGTAAGGTTCTTATGTATTGTTTTGATTTGTTTGTAGAAAAGAAGTTTTCATATTTAGGTTTTTTATTGGATCAAATTTTGCTTTGATCAAATTTTTTTCATGCTAGAGATTACTTGAGAATTGCTTTTGATTTTCATAGAATTACAGAAAGAATGAAGAAAGAGAGTTGAAAAGAAAACAATATGTATAGGAGAAGAGAGAAAAATATTAGACTATAATACCGTTATTAAAGTTATAGGAGAGATAAATATTTTTAAAATTTTAGGGCACATTTACTGATCAGGAATGGAAGAAATCAGAATTAAATTCCACGAGAGGGAATGGAGGGGTATCGGAATCAAGTTACTAAATTAAATTCCAGTGCTTATTAACAATTTGTTTGAATTGGAAACAGAATCAAATCTATTCTATTTTTAGTGTTTACTTGAACTAAGGAATCGAAATAATACATAATTGATTACGAAAATACCCTTATGTATTAAACATGATGAAATATATATATTTTTCAATATGAAAAAATATATTTTATATTTCTCGTAACACTATAATTATAATAATATATTCTTATGAATATATAAGAGATATGAATATGTTGTAGTTATTATTATTATTATTATTTTTTAAAGTGCAGTAGTTGTTTTTAGTTCACAAATGATATTGTAATATGTACATATAAAGATAAATTTTTTTTATAAACCACACGGCTAGAATAATATAAATTATTAATTATGAAAACCAATACTAAGATTCAAAAAAAAAAAAAAAAAAGGAAATTTTTTTAAAAAGTCAATAATCATGAAGAAGACAATTGTTTTTTTTTTTTTTTTTTTTTTTTTTTTAAGTGGGGTTATTTTAGTAAACATACCATAAATTCTTTTTTCAATTAGGAAAGAGAATTTGATTCCTAGAGTAGGTGGAAGGAATCAAGTTTTGTTTCCATCAGGAACTTAATTTCTGATTTATGAGTGGGGTCCACAGAATTTATTTCCCAAAAAATTTAGTAAACAGTGGAATTCAGAAATCGGGAACTTAATTCTCTTTTCTAAGTAGGATTCTTGATTAGTAAACACGCTAAAATTTTAATTCAAAACTTTTTTATCCCTTGGATCAATCTAAAGGTTAGGATGATTCATCCTAATTTTTATTATTGTTAGGTCGAACTGATAGTAGAAATGCTCATGTGTGTATATATATATATATATATATATATATGTATGTATATATTAAGAACTTTCAAGTGAGGGATCCCTTACTTTAAATTTCGGTAAGAACTTGTCAACATGGGCGTAGCTCAACTGGTAGATGTACGGGCTTAGGGCTTGGGCAAATGAATTTCAAGTCAACGGCTTGAATCTTACCAATGACGAAAGCTTTCAAAAAAAATACATGGTTCCGAATTAATAGATATTATCAAAAAAATAAAAATAATAAAAAAAATTCAATAAGGACTTTGATGAAATCATATCGATTTTTATGAATTTTGATCTGAATTTTTATGTGGATAATAAGTTCATTTAAATCTATATATAAATAAAATTTAAGAATTTTTCAAGTACTAGAACTATTTTTTTGTTGTTGAATTTTCCTCTATTTCTCCCATTTTTCCGATGTCTTCATATCTAATAAAATCAGTATAAATAGTTAAAGTTCTTGAAAAATTCTCAAATTTAATTCATAGGTAGATTTCATTAAACTTATCTTCAAAAAAAAATAAAATATATATATATATATATATATATATTCAAATCAAAATTCATAAAAATGGATGTGATTTCTTCAAGGTCCTTACCAATATTAAAATAAGGGATCCCTACGGGCCATAAGCGAGATTTTAGTTTAAAGTATTCAATAAAGTGAAATAACATTAAACTAAATACATGTTAATTGATAAAAAAATTATAGTTTTTGCTGAGTGATTAGGATTAATAGAATTTTGAAACTAAAAGACTATTTTTCCAAAATGAATCAAACTATAAAAGGTTTTTAATTTAATACTCCCAGCCTATTAATTAATATGAAAGGCTTATTACTTGATTTGAATATGTTAAAGCATCTCCAATGCAAAAGTGACTTGCATACCAATAATAATTGACATGGTAACAATGTCAAGAGTCTTGCCTCCTAAGTGACTTAAAAATAGACTTAATAGACAATCAACTCAAAATTTGGTCTCCAATACTCTTGTCTAAACCATAATTTTTTTAATGATGTGTCCATTTTTTTTCCTGTTTTATTTTTTATTTTATTTCCTTACTAAAAATATATGACATATTAATGTCAGTTTTAAATACTTGCTAAGTCAACCGAAAAAATAGTTGTGCGATAGACCGTCTGAAAGTAGACGGTCATGTTGACAATGTCTAATATATTTTTTTGCCACATCAGCTTGAGCTGCATTGAAGAAAGATTTATTAACATAATGCCTATTAATTCTACGTGACTTTTTTTTTTTTTTTTTCATAATCACTATTGCATTGGAGATGCTCTTAGGTTAGGATGCTGACTACTATAATTTTTTTTAAAATCCAAATTTAATTAATTAAAGTATGGTCCATCAAGACATTCTTTAGAATGGATAATTACCGCTTAACTAAAGAATTATGAAGAAAGTTTTGATGGCAGCGATATCCTACCAAATTGGTCTCGTTGCTGATTCAATAAGAATAAGGGAGGATTTGTACAAATATTGAAACTTAGACTCAGTTTGTTATTATGAACAATCTCACGGACAGTCAATCAAAGTCTCCCTTAATTAGATCAAGACATATTCGATAATTTAAATGTTGATTTGCGAAGTGCCAACTAATATTTATTAATTAAAGATTTATACAATGATCTTCTGAGGTCAAACTTACCTGTAATTTGTCCATTCTCTAGTATTGAACAAATCTTCCTCTTATAAGGATTTTTTTATTATATATAAAAAAAAAAAAAGACTAATCAAAGGGCTGATTATACCACATTGTGATTATCGAGTGTGTTCACATGCTATATAATATATGGATCTTGATCCTCTCCTCGTCTTTACTCTGCTCATCTTGTCTTTATCTTTACGATCTATTTATATGTGTCTAATATAAATCAATTACTTGGATTATTTTTATTAAATTTTATGTTTTTACATGCCAAAATATAGAATTAATCCACACCATTGATTTAAGTAAGTAGAATGTGAGGACAAGATGAGGTGATGAGAAAATCCAAATCCATAACATAGATACCTTATGTACATCTTATATGTTATAAACTTAGAACTATAGGGGCTATTTGTTGCTTGGGATAAGATTGTACTATTTTTAGTAAAATCCCATGTTTATTGCTTGCATGGGATGAGATTTTTCAATCTCGTGCAAACAACTTATCCTATATTGGTGAGACTAATTACTCCCACCACAAATGGTAGGAGTAATTAGTCCCACCACATTATACTTTTTTCTTTTTTTTTTTCTCTTTTCAATTTTTTTTATGTGATTAAAATATAAATATCTTTTAATAATTAATAAAATATTTTATTTTAAACATTTTAAAAATAATAATTTTCAATGAAAATAAAAATTATTTTGTTTAAAATTGGTTTAAAAATTTTAAATTATTTTTAAATAAACAATTTAAATATTTTAATTTGTTTCAAAATTTAATTTAAATAATTATTTTAACCAATCAAATTATATGCAACCATTTTATCCAAGTGAAGTGGGGCTATTTTGTCTCATGTTTTAAAAAAATTCTTCTTCGTTTTTTTTTTTATTTAATTATAAAATGTTATATTTATTCAATATATCTTATTATAATATTAAAAAAATATTAATTGAAAAATATTATTTTCTTTAATATTAATTTTAAAATTATTTATTTATTATTTTAAATAAAAAATTTATTTATTTAAAAATAATTTAATTTAATTTTATATTAATCAATTTCACACTGTATTAAATATATAATAAAATTATTTTTTTATCCAATCTCATAGCACACCAAACAAGAGACATGACAACTTTAATCAAATCCCAAATAGCACTAGAGGTGGGTGTAGCAATAAAATGAATCTGTTCAATTTTCAATAAAACAGATAAAAAAAAACCAATAAAATTCGGTTTCTGAAAAAATGAATTGATCAAATAAAATTTACAAATATCAACCGATCAAAGACTAAACGAATTGGACCAGTTCGGTTCAGTTCATTTTTATTTTTTCGGTTTTAGGTCTATTGGGCCAAATTAATGAACTTTAATTAAAACACAGATTTTCATATTTTAATCTTTTTGGGCATTAGGCGAAATTAAATTATGGGCTTGAACAAATTGAAAATACTAATTTAAAATAATGTTCAGAAAAAAACAAAGAAAAAAAATCTATTGCGGCACATTTTCATAATTTCATAGTTTCATGGACTGTTGAATATCAAACTTTTTTTTTATATAAGTTGGATCTCGGTTCGGTTTTCCGTTCGAGGCATCGAACTGGAAAAAAAAAACCTGATCCAATCGGTGTTTTTTTTTTTTTTTAAATGAACCGAACTAAATTGGTCAACATAAGAGAACCAGAAAAAAAAACCGATCGGTTTAGTTTGGTTCTGTTGACAGTGATTTCTCGATGGTCAACCAGTCAACGATTTAGGTTGGTGGAAACCTGTAAATATAGGTGTAATGAAGAACGTAACAATAGTAAATAATAAAGATGGCAAGCTACGTGGTAAAACTTCGGTGATTAGAGAAACGTCCACAGGTTGTTGCCTTAGAACTGAGTCAAATCTAATGTTTTCGTAAAGTAATACACGTTTTGGTCTCTCTCTTGCTTTCTAAGATTTTTTCTACCCTTTTGTTGTGTTTTACAGATGTATTTATACATGGTGCCATTATGGTTTCTAGGTACCGTTAGGGTTCAATATCGTAGCGTACAAGCAGAAGATTACAGAGTTGGTTTAGGATTCTTTTCCTATTCGATGTTATCCCTTATTTAATGCCATTGAATCCGAATCTGCTTTGGACTCTGATAGCCTAATGTTTAGGAGAGAATATCTGTTTGTTTCCTTGTTGGATTCTTGGTAGTTGTACAGTAGTTGACTTGTGATTGCTTGTTACCACTGTATACCTTGTAGGCAATAGAAAAGGCCCTTCCATCCACGTGGAACGCCAATGTGTCTTTTCTGGATGATCCTTGACTTTCTGCTTACGTGGCAAGTTTGGTCGATGTTGTATGATGACGTGTCTTCTTAGAAACTATCATGTACAACAATACCCTTTTAAATATCTGAGTGGAGTGAACCCATTCGTTTTTGAAATAAGATTTTGTCTTGATCTTTCTGCTCGGTGAAAGTTATTTAAAGATCTCATTCTGCTTTTGCTCAATTACACAAGCTCTGCTTGAGTTTGTCGTTTTCCTCATAAATGTCTCATAAATGCAGCAATTATGTCTCACTGTTTAATTCGAAATATTAATGACGTGTCATAATTGCGTCCGCATACATTCGATTTATCCTTTAATCGAAATCTTCTGATGGCAACGTTTGGAGATTTTGACGTTTAGAAGCTCTTCTTTGACGACTTGAAGTCTTCTCGTGCTGCCACCTGTCTCCTTGTGGGTTTGTATATCAGGAGGCATTTATGGGACATCGTTTTCATACTTCACCCATGTCACCAATCGTGTCCTTTCGTTTCCCGCCTTTTGTGATCCAAATTAGGGTTTCGTTTTTGAAATCGATGCCCTGCCTATTTAAGCCTTTGTTGGGAGTGGCTTAAATCATTTTTTTCTAACCTCCACACTTTCAAAAAATTATATCAATTCTTCAAACTCCAAACCTAGATTTTTGAACCTTCAAACTCTAGATTCAAGTTTTCTCCGAGCTCTTCATCTTGTTTACGTATCCCTTTTTTTTTTTTTTTTTTTTTTTTTTTTGCTTTTCACCGATTAGTTAGAACCTAGGCTTTTTAAATACAAATTTCCTAACTCGTTGGGTTCTTTGATCTTCGGAGTGTTGTTTTAGGATCTTCATCTCATGGTTCACTCGATGTATCCAACATAGTCGTCTCTTTGAGGTTAGTTTTATGGATCCCGTAGCTAGGCACCATTTTTTTGTTATTGCGATGGCTACTATCGAGCGTGAAGACACTTTTACATTTGAGCGTATTCATAGACATCTATAAGACTAACCCCCATATTAGCCTTATTTCTTGAATGTTGATGTCTCGAGGCTTGGCCATAGAGTTTCTTCTACCCCCGATTCTTCTAAGGTTCCTCAATTTGAGGTCCAATCTAATCCTTCTGTTTCTACTCGTATCGATATTTGTCCTTAGAAGCGAATGGGTAAGCACGACAGCAAGTGCCGAGTATATAAAGACGCATTTTCTCGCGAAAGCAAGATTGGGACTCAGCGGGTAGTTGAGGATAACATGGATGAAGAACACAGGTCGTCTTACATTGTCTTTTCCGCCGAGCGGGTGTGTGCTTACAACATCGAGCCGAATGTGGTCAATGTTGCTGAGATCGCTAAGTATAAGCGTAAATTTGATTTAGCTGATGATCTTATTTTGTTGAAATAGGCCGTAGGTCGGGTTGCATGGAATCCCTTGCTAAGCATGGTGGCGATTTATAGAGCAATGCTAAGTTGTAGGGTCACTCTCCCTCTTCAGCCCTTCATCACTTTGATTTTGGTTGAGGCTAAAATGTCTCATATTCAGTTGTCCTTGAACAGTTACTGGATCCTGATGTGCATGTGGCACATTTGGCATATGATGAACCTGCCTCCACCGACTCCTCATAAGATCAGACATTTCTATACACTGAGGTAGTTAGGTCAAATTGGGACCTACTTTCTCCTCTTCACCAAGCCTAACCACTCGATTCCCAAAAGGTGTAAAGGTTTCGGGAAAAGTCAAGGTGGCCACTAATGACAAGATAAAGGGTTTTGTATGGGGCTTCCCTTCATTTAACAAATTTTGGAAGAATAGTTGGTTTTTCTGTTAGGATTATGCTCAATAGCAAGAGTGTAATGTTGTAATTAACAATCTTTTTCATATTAATAAAGAGATTTCTGGTTTAACAAATCGTATAGCATTTATAGTTTATATTATAATTGTCAAAGTAAATAATCATAAGGTCTAAAGACTATAGGAAAAGAAGAATTGTTCGTACATCTGGATATGTATGTGGTAGACACAATTCTTTAGTTAGTCTTGAATAATGTTCACAACTTAAGTTAAAGGTTGGGCACCTTTATCTTGTTAAAGTTGTAGAATTCTTTTGCTAGCATTTGAGTGGGATCAAATGAGATATGATGAGTCTAAAATCATCGGAGTGTCTTCGAGCAAAAGGATCTAGTGCACTGGGTGCATTGAACTGGATCACAATGAAAAGCTTTATCTAGAACCGTAATAGATAATAGTCTTTTCATTATCAGGACAATCGGAGGGTCTATCTTAATCCCTGAGATAAATGATGGACTTATGGTTGCAAGTGATATCATTTGAGTTATCAATGAGTACGATTATATCGCATAGTCTATCCTCGATAGTTTGGTGATATTCATTTGTTAATCGATAGAGGACTTCATTTATAGATATGGACATCGTGGCTCCATTTAATTAAATGAGAGTATAATATCATCATATGGATGTTTTGAGGTAATTGGATATTAAATCTCAACGTTGAGTTTTCGATAGTGTCTATTGAAAACATGGCTTCTGGACAAGTCAAAATATCCAAGTTCAAAACGTGGTCATATGAGTAAATATGGTAACTTGGAGAGTTATAGGCGGTCTATGAACTCTTGGCGATTACTGATATTAATCACGAGGATACACTATCTCCAATATGATTGTCTAGGGTATGAATGAGGAGCATCTTCCTTTTCTATCTTTATTTAAGAGTTCAGTTTTAGCTCTTTAGTGGAATGAGTTAAAATTAATGGATCGGACCTAAGTGAATCATTTGTTGATTGTGATTAGGTTATGTCTATTGAAGCTTAAATTTAGATGGCCCGCCAAGATCCCCAATCCACACGGACTTGCATGGATCACTTGATATATTCTACCGGACCAATTTAAGGGTCCATCTAGAATTGCATTTAATATATTAAGAATATAATTTGCACATTATTTAAGTAATGGGCTGCTCAATTATATTAATATATTAATGAAAGACATGTGGGCTTGTTTCTTTTAGTAAGAATGGGTCTGGTTCACATGTGGGCTTTTTATTTAAAGTCCAATGGATTAAATGAAATAAGAAAATAATGTTAGGCCCAATCTTAATCAAGTGGGGCGGCAAGGTTAAAATTTTAACCTAAAATATTATTTTGTTTCATTTGTTTTAATTAAATAAGAATTAATTAATTTATTGATTAATTGTTTAATTAAAGAAACAAATCTTTCCTAAAAGTAAAAGACTTGTTTGACAAGGAAATAAATAAATTAGTTTTATTTATTTAATCAAATAAGGAGTCTTTTTATTTAGTCAAAATAAAAGAATAAAAATCAAGGAGTTCGATTAGGGTTTGAAGTCTATTAAGTTGAAAAGAATTAGGGTTGAATTTAAGTCACCCTATATAAGTGACATTATAGAATTCGGCCAACCCTAATCTTAGACTACATAGAATTCGGCAACCCTAAAGGAAAAAGAAGAAAAAATTCGGCCAACCTATATATGTGTTCTTATAGGGTTCGGCCATCACAATCTATGGTGCTTGAGTTTTTTATTTCTTTCTTCTTCTTCTTAATTCCAAGAGAGAGTTTTTATTCTAAAAAGACAAAAGAGAGTGTGAAATTATTCTTTGATAGTATACTATTGCTTAATCATCAATAAGCTTGTGTATACGATATCGATCTAGGTTCACGCGAGTTTCGATCATTAGATTGAGAACTCAAAAGTGACCGGAATAATTTTTGACATTCTTTTGATTGTTTTTGTGACTAACAAAGAAAAGAAAGTTTTTTGTTTGGTCCATTCACAGTTTTGCAATTCAAAGAAAAGGGAGACCACGCTCCTAGGTGATCCACGTTCGTGCTTGGATTGAAGGTCTTGCGGATTGCCATCGACGTAAGTCAATCGGATCACGCGACAAAAGGTAATTTACTTTTGTTAACATATATGCATGTTTATTGATTAAAAGGGTTTAAGGTTCATAAAGGAAAAAATTTTAAAAGTCACTAAATCGTTTTTAGTATCGCTTCCGCTGCGTTTACCACTTTTATTTATTATTTTTCCCTACATTTTCATGGGTAAAGGCTAGGGTCGATCAATCGACTTTGATCTCGACGAAGTTTGGGTGACACGCAAGGTTCCCTAGTATTTTGGTTCACCAGAGACCTGGAACCGAACGACTTCTTCCTTCACCAAAGGTGAATTAGCCAATCTGGCTAGGGCGGCTATGCGTCCTTTGGAAAAGAAGGGCAAGCTTTATCTTTTTGATGAGGAGAAGATGATTAAGGCTCACCTTTATCCTCGAATCTCATTTACTCGCAGACGACGTGAGTTTTTTTTTTTTTTTTTTTTTCTGTTTGTTGATTTTTGAGCTAAGTTGACTGCACGTTTTAATAAAACTTTTACTCAGTGTTTGATATAGGCATTATCTGTGACACTCAAGCTCGACAAATGAAGGCTATCGAGAAGGCAAGTTATAGGGAAGTTGCTTGTCAACTGGATGCTAAAATTGCTCCCCCATAAGGCCAATCGGACGAGAGCATCTCTGAAGAGACTCCTGAGGAAGAAGCTACCAGGGGTATGCCCGAATACATGCCTCAAGAGACTTGTGCCCAGGATAGGATTCAAGTGTGGCAAAGGAGTTTAATGAGCCGAGTGGCCCTACTACAGGCGAGGCAGTTGTCAGGACAGACGAGCAAGGGAGTTCTACTGCTACAAAAAGAAAACATAAGGTCGGAGAGCCTTCTAGTCCTTTTGCGTCTATTCTTTCCGAAAACTCCCCGACCCTTGGTGTAAACGAAGTCAAGGTTGAGGATCCAACCGCTGATCTTAACACTCACGGGTTATAATCTAGGAAAAGGAAAGCTTCTTTCTCGCTTGGCCAATCTGTTCCGAAAGTCTCACGAGTGGTGGAGTATAATGATTCCTCCTTTGGCTGCGAGGATGTTGGTGATTAGCCTGATGCTGAGGATCATGTTGAGGAAACAAGAGACCATCCCTCTACTGAGTTTCAACCAGATCGAGATATGGAACGTTTATGCCCCGAGGGTCTACCGGTATCCGGGTCTCCTTAAAGGTTAGTTCGTGATGACCTTTTCATCTCCATAGGCATAAGTGCTGGAGGTCTAGATCTTTCTAGCCAGTCTGGTGATCATTCCCCTTAGGCCATGTTGAGCGCCATGTTGTCCGACTGTACCTACATCGGCGAAGACCATTGGAGCTGCTTTAGGACTCATACTACTTTGAGTTAGCTCCACGATTTCTTTAACGTCGCTGCTTATGTAAGTCAATCCTTCTCTATTACATGTCGTTTTTCCTTTACATTTTGTTCTTTTATTTATCCTTTGCCTTTTGGTTTTGCAGATGGTCGCCAAGATGTCTGACACTTTCCATGCCAGCGATGCTCAGGCAGATAGGATAAAGCGCAGCTGAAGGAGAGTGAGGATAATCGCGCTCGGGTTTAGAGGGCTTGTTAGGAGAAGGTTAGGGTGAACCAGAAGTTCACGGATCGTTGCTTAGAAAGCCAGTTAGAGGCCGAACAGAGGGCTTCCATAGCCGTAAAAGAAGCAAACTCCCTTAGGAACTTACTGTTTACCACTCAAGTATCGATGCTCCGGGCTGAGCAAAAAGCAGAGGAGGCCAAGTTGTCCTATGAACGTAAAATTGAAGACCTGAAACGTCAGACTTTGATTGTTGAGTCGTTGTCCAAGGAGGCTAGGCTGGAGTTGGAAATCCAAAAGGTTGACCGTTTTAAAAGGTCTCCTGCCTATGACACCTTGCTCCTTAGGGAGTTCAGTGTGGTTTGGTTTCAGCAAGTGAATTCTTCAAAATGAAGAATAGGGCAACTAACAAAGCCAGAGCCGACTGGGACTTATTGATTAGGAAGCACGTGGACAAGTCCTTGGAGGCCCTTCAGATCCATATGAGGGAGTGGCGAGCATACTGCCAAAGTAAGGGCAAAGTCCCCCACCCTATGAATCTAGAGGTTCCCACCGAGAGCGTCTTTTCTACCTTTCAGACGAGCTAAAAAGCTGGGATAAATGGAGAGGAGCCGGACGTCAGACCAGTTGTTGGGAAAGACTACTGCCCCTGGATGGATGATGAGATGGAGAAGATAGTATGGCCCTCCAATGAAAGTCTGCTGAGTGAATACAAGACGGTGCCTGACCTGAGCATTGTCAACTGCAGCTCTCAACCCCAAGCTTCTACTTAGATTCTTTTTATTCTTTTGATGTAGCCCGATTGAGTTTGGATGTGTATATCCAACATGGATGTTCGCTTTGCTACTCCCTGAATAACTTAACCGAATAATATGCCTGCTCATTTAAATAAATGCAAACAAGTAAATGCAAACAAAAGTAAGGGCAAAACGTGAATCTTTGCGAAAGATATTATTCTAAGCATGTTATATTTTTCTTTTCAATCCAAGTAATTTTTACTTCAAGTGTCGTTTTTGACTTGTAAGATTTTTTACTCGGACCAAGCGTATCATAACTGGGCCGAGTATCTTATCAACTCGCAGTTTTGGCTTTTATTCGAACTGATCGCATCATAACTTGAGTCCAGTATCTTATTAACCGACTGTTATACGTTTTGCACTTTTTCTCTCACCTAAGTGTTATGCCAAGACTCACCCTGACCATACACTTAGGTCCCTGCACAAGTCACCTAGGATGTCTCCAGGTTTTGTCTGTTACAAGGGTTTGCCGAATCATTGGGGTAGTGTATACTGACCAACACAGCTATGCATCTCACTAGACCTATTCCGGCAGTGCCCCGAGCAGTTTTCTAGGTGTATTGATGCCTCGGATTTGCCTTCTCACTGGGTGATGTGTTTGCATTGACCCAACTAGGCGAGAATGCGTTTTTAGCTTCTTCTCCCCTCGGACACTATCCACTCGCTCTTTGCGGTTTCATGGCGCCCGAGTTCTTGTTGGGTCTCTTTGAGACTGCATTTTCTTTGTATTTTCTTCTTCAAGATACCAGTTGACCTTTCCTGGGGAAGATTTTCGTAAGGGATTTTATTGATTCTACATAACTGGACTGATCATATGAATTTTAGTGAATTGCATTACTACATTTATTAGGACTTGAATATTTAATAAAGCTAAAAAGCTGAGAAAACACTAAAAGCTTATTTAAGCATCAACAAATAAAGGAAAGAACCCCTTAGGGATAGAATGTCTTCAAATACCGGGCGTTGCATGGTCGGGGTACCAAACTTCCACCGGGTCGGGCAATTATGTAAGCCCCATGCCCTGCTATTTCGTCTATGATGTACAATCTTTCCCATTTGTTGACGAGAGATCCCACTACTTTGTCCTTGGTGTTTGGGGACACTCTTTTTAACATTAGGTCTCTGAAACATATTTAGGTGTATTCAATATTAATCTAGGGGGGGGGGGGGTGAATAGATTATATCCAATTTACCTAATTTTCCTTATTAGTCAAATTAACGAAAATACCCCTAACTAATCACAATAATATATCAAGTGTATAAAGTGCGAAATCTTAAATGACACAAGATATTTACGTGGAAACTCTCACGAGAAAAACCACGAGCTAGTAAGTGCGCTACAATCGAACCTCGAATCTACTAAATGTGATAACGATTACAACCTAATCCCGGTCAATAATCACACACCTACCTAATCCCGGTATGAGTGAACCTAGTCCAATTGCTTGTGATTTAAGCTACCTAATCCCGGAAGCAACACAAGACTTACTTCTCAATGAAGAGATAATAAAACCTAAGTGAATATATGATGATATCCAAAGTGCAAATAAAGCTAGGTAACCTTAAATGCTTATCTAGGATGATGAATTAACAATTAATACAATCCTAAATATCAATAGCTAAATGACATGTCATCAAACTTAGCTAATAATAGATTAAGCAAACCTAGATAGCTATCACAATACAACACTCAATCAATTCAGCACAAACAATCTTTACTTGTATCTAGTATATGATCTAAAAACATACAAGTGAATAAAGAGATGACTTGTTAAGAAAAATACTAAAATTAGATGAAGTTAGTGAAAATCTTACCAAGCAAGATGTGATGATGTTAAACCATGCATGGATGCATCCTTTATGGTCATAGATAATGCTATATGAACTTTGATGCACAAAGGAATGACTTTGAGTGTTTAAAGGTGAGTTCTTGTGAATTTTTCTCTTGAAATATGTTCTAAGGGAAAAATATGTTTTTTGAACTCTTAAAAATGACCTAAAACAAAATAGGCATATATATATATAATGTGTCAAAATGAAGTAACATCGTTTTGATAATTTTTCCAAAATTTATGCCTTGACCGCCTTACACCCGCTCTGCGTAGGGCGGTTGTAGGGCAATTCACTTGGGAAATGAAGAACAAGTTCTTCATGACCGCTCTATACCAAGGAGCGAAAATCAGGTGAACTAGGGGCAGTTCCTCTCAGGATTTTAAGAGCCGTCCTACACCCGCTCTACTTAGGGCGGTTGTAGGACGGTTTACAAGCGATAATAAAATCAACCAGTGGCACCGCTCTATGTAGGGCGGTCGTAGAGTGATCAAGAGCAAATTTACTCAAACCGCCTTACGGGTGCTGTACGTAAGACGCCTGAAGGGCAGTTGTACAACACCCCTTACAAACATGATGCATCATAAGCCTAATCATGACATGACATTTAACACACAAGATGCAATCAAATTAAACATGCAAGAAGAGAGATTAATAAACATTAATGCACATATAATAAAGACACACAACATACAAGAATAAGAGTTATGCATGTGATGTGAATGTGTGCAACTACATCTCTTTAAAGTAAATAAACACTTAGAAATTTACTTTTGGTGCTTCTTCTCTTGAGGTTTTGAGAGGGCCTTGGTTGTGCAAAACACCAACCATCACAAGCCTAAGCTACCCTTACATCAAACCCCAAATGTGGTTTGTCCACAAAATAAGTCAAACAATTTATGAGACCTTACAATAAGTTGAAACTTACGTACGTGGACGTGGGAATTGTAGTACCTTGCTGCTCTTTGCTAGTACACTGTGTTTCTTACTTAGGATCTATTTCTGGCTTTTTCCAGTTCATCTAAATTTCGTAGTAGCATGCTGATGTTATGATCTGGGTTGTATAGCCGAACCCTTGGTGAGGTAAAAGATGTTTCTGTTGGGATGACGACTTCTGTTCCGTATGCTGAGGAAAAAGGCGTTTCTCCTATAGAAGTCCTTGCGGTTGTTCGGTACGGCCATAGTACTTAATGGAGTTGGTCTGCCCAGTTGCCTTTCTTTGCGTCTAGCTTAGCCTTTAAAGTATGCTTGATTATTTTGTTTATTGCCTCTGTCTGACCATTGGTTTGAGGATGGGCGAGCAATGCATAATAATTTGAGATCTTGTGTTCTTTACACATCTCCTTGAACTTCTTATTGTCAAATTGGGTGCCATTGTTAGTAATGATGGTACTCGGGATCCCGAACCTGTAGAGTATGTTCTTTTTGACAAGTTAGTGGTGTTTGCCTCGTTGATGTGCACGAGCGCCTCCGTTTCTACCCACTTGGTGAAATAATCCACTGCAACGATAACATGTTTCACTTTTCATTTTACTCCTGTAGGCATTGGTCTTATAAGATCAAGGCCCCACATGGATGGCCAAGAGGATGTGAGGCTTTTGAGCATCTTTAGTTGTTGCTGAATGTCTTTAGCTATCTTTTGGTAGGTCTTACAACTTTTTACGAATCACTGGGCTTCGGCGAACAGGGTTGGCCAATAGAATCCTTGTCTGAGTACCTTGTAAGGTTCTTGATTTGTATGTATTGGCTTGATTCCATTGCAAAACTCTCTATATTTGTAATAGGGGTTGCTTAGGTGGTTCTTGGTGAAAAAAAGCTTCAAAGGTTAAAAGCAACGTCTTATGTAAATATCGTCTTCAAAAGGAAAATAGCATACTTGGATGCTAAGGTATCAAGTTTTTCTTGGTACTTAGCACAAACACCCACACTAAATGAGATATTGGGCCTACTTATGGTCAAGTAAATCAAGCTACCTATCATGCCACGATATAAACTTTGCTCAACATCCTTTCCACTAGCATCTTTGCTTAGTTTCAAGGTGGTGCTTATGGGTGTGTCACAATGTTTGGCATTTTCAAGGCCAAACTTCTTCACTAGGCTTTTAACATAATTAACTTGGGATATAAAAATCTCATCATGCATTTGCTTAATTTGTAAGCCTAGGAAGTAATTTAGTTTTTCAACCATGCTCATCTCAAACTCATGAGACATGGCATCAACAAATTGTTGAACTTTCAAATTGTTGGTGGAACCAAATACTATATCATCAACATAAATTTGAGCTTTGAATAGCTCATATTTAGTGCATTTGATGAACAATGTCTTTTCAACACTACCTTTAGAGTAGCCATTCTCAACAAGATAAAGAGTGAGGCGCTCATACCACACCCTCAGAGATTGTTTCAACCTATATAAAGCCTTTTTGAGGTGATAGACATAAGAGGGGTGGTGTGGATCCATAAACCCCTTGGGTTGCTCAACAAATACTTCCTCATGCAAGAAGCCATTGATGATGGCACTCTTGACATCCATTTGGTGTAATTTGAACTTGTACACATAAGAAATGGACAAGAGAAGCCTAATGGACTCTAGGCGGGAAACGGGAGCAAATGTCTCCTCAAAGTCAATACCCTCAATTTAAGAGTACCCTTGTGTAACAAGCCTTGCCTTGTTACGCACAATGTTGCCATCCTTATCGGATTTGTTCCTAAACACCCATTTAGTGCCTATGACATTGGTGTTTCTAGGCTTAGGAACAAGAGTCCAAACCTCATTTCTCTCAAATTGGTTTAGCTCTTCTTGCATGGCAAGAACCCAAAACTCTTCCTCCAAGGCTTCATCAACCTTCTTGGGTTCTATTTGAGAGGTGTAACAAGTGTAGCTAATTTGATTAGCTATTTGACGTCTAGTCCTAACACCTTCTCTAACATCTCTAATGACATCATCCTTATCATGGAGTATTCTAACCCAAGGAACGGGTTCATTAGAGTCAAATGGAGGAACTTTATTAAGAGGTAAATTATCCTCTTCATCTTGGTTTGACTTCACACCACTTAAAGTCTCACCATACTACTTTAAGGGAAGGTCATCTGTCTCACAAACATCCTCTTCATGGTCATCATGTTTAGGCCTACAATCATCAAAGACAACATTTGATGATTCCATGACACTTCGAGTCTTTAAATTAAAAACTCTATAGGCCTTGCTATTAATTGCATACCCAATGAAAATACCTTCATCACTCTTGGCATCAAACTTGCCAAGTTGATCTTGGTCATTTAGTATATAGCACTTGCTTCCAAAGATGTGGAAGTAGCTCACATTGGGTTTCCTACCCTTCCATAACTCATAGGATGTTTGTTTAGTCCCGGGCTTAAGGAACACTCTATTCCCTATATAACACGCGGTGTTGATGGCTTTGGCCCAAAGGTTCCTAGGGACTTTGTTGCTAAGCAACATCACTCGGGGTCATCTCTTGGAGGACTCTATTCTTCCTCTCAACAACACTATTTTGTTGAGGAGTCATAAGGGCCGAAAATTCATAGGAAATGTCTAGGCTATTGCAAAAGTTTTCAAAGCTAGCATTTTCAAATTCTTTCCCATGATCACTTCTAATTTTCTTAATGCTTTTAATATGAGATGTTTTCTCATTTTGATTTTTGACACAAAGCATTTTGAATTTCTCAAAGGCTTCCGACTTCTCTCTAAGGAAGTAAGTCCATGTGAACCTAGAGAAGTCATCAACAACCACAAAAATGTATCTTCTACCACCTAAGCTTTCGGTTTCGATAAGACTCATAAGGTCCATATGGAGAAGCTTCAATGGTTATTTGGTGGAAAGATATTTGCCTTTTTTATGCACACTCTTTGTTTGCTTCCCTTATTGACAAAGTCCACAAATACCCTCAACCTTTTCCAGGCTTAGGAAGGCCTCTAACAACATTCAACCTATCAAGGACTTTCAAGTCACTATAGTTCATGTGGCCAAATCTTTGATGCCACACCTCAACTTGCTCGCTAGTAGATAAGTTGCAAGAGATAAGATTAGACTTAAGACAATAACAATTGTCACTTGATCTCTTGCCTTTCAACAAAACTTGCCCATTTTCCTTAAGAATAGAGCAATTAACTGTGCCAAACATAACCGAAAGTCCTTCCTCACTCAAGTGAGATATGCTAATAAGATTGGCTTGCAAGCAATCTACATAAAAAGCATTGGGCAAGAAGGGTAAACCGGGAATAGATATATTACCTTTCCCTATGACCTTTTTCTTAGATCTATCACCAAAGGTGACAAATCCACTATCCTCAATTACAAGAGTTTTAAAGAAACTCTTGTTTCTGGTCATGTGCATGGAACACCCAATATCAAGGTACCAAGTGTTTGAGGCATTTGCTTTCAAGGCTACTTGAGCCACATAGTAATAATATTAATCATTTCTATTCAACATAAGTGCAACATGGTCATTTCTAGGAGCCATCGGTCCATTTGCTCTAAATTTCCTAGGTGCATGCATTGTGGCTCTTCTAAGCATATTTTTCTCAATCATGCTTTCTCTTCTACACAATTTAATATACTTAAAGCAACTAGGCCTAATGTGGCCTTTAATTCCACAAAAATGGCAAGTAGGAGTGAAATAGGAGTTCATACCATATCCTTGTGCAAGCATTTGTGGCCTTCTTCCATTTTGAGTTGCTTTTTGATATTGATGCAACTCTCTCCTTTGTGGTTAAGCCAAGTTGGCATGTCTCCTTGGTTGAGCATGAAAGACCCCATGCTGAGCTTGTGGGATCCTTGGTTGAGGAGGTCTTGGTTGTGATGGAGCTCTTGGTTGTGATAAAGCTCTTGGTTATGGTTGTCTTGGTTGTGGTGGAGCTCTTATTGGAACCCTTACTTGAGCTTGCTTTGAGGATTCACCGACTTCAACCCATTTAGTTGATTGTTGAGAGGTTTGAGCATTTTCAACCTTTTTGCTCTTAACAAAGGTTGTCTTCTTCAAGGATGTTGTCTCTATTTCTTCCACATATTCTAACCCCTTCTTGTCACTTGGACTCTTCCCATAAGATAACATCTTGTCAAGTTTTTTGGTTCCGGAAGTCATCTTAGCAATCAACCCTTTTGCTTCCATGAGTTCTTTCCTCAAGCTTTCTTCATTCTTCTTAGCCAAGACTAGCTCTATCTTCAATCCTTCTTCCATCTCATTTGCTTTACTCATTTCCTTACTAAAATGAGTCACTTTAAAGGTCAATTCAAGCTTCTCCCCTTTCAACTTTTGTATCTCCCTTTTCTTCTTCAATCTTGAGTTCTCAAAGAATCTCATGAAGTCATCATAGTCTATTTTTTCATCCAACTCAAAATTGGACATTGATGAGTTATTCCCACCATTTGAGTTATTTTCATCTACTTCTTCTTACTTATACTCTTCTTCTTCTTTATCACTCATAACCTTATTTCTATTGTGAGAGGACGAGAAAGCAATGAAGTTGGGCACTTGGTCTTTATCATCATCCAAAGACTTATCTTCCTCTTCTAGGTCATCACTATCACTCTAAGTAATCGCCATGGCTTTTCCTTTCTTTTTCTTTACATTTGCACACTCGGGGGCAATATGTCCAAAGCCACTACATTCATAGCATTGGACACCCTCTTGTGGTCCTTCTCTTGAGTATGCTCTACCTTTTTGAATGGAGCCTTTTTCTTGACAAACTTTCCCTTGGAGCTAAATCCTTTCTTCTCAAATCTCATAAATTGCTTGAACTTCTTAGCTATCAAAGCAATTTCTTCATCCGAGTCCTCTTCCTCCTTTTCCACTTTGATGCTCTTCAAAGCCAAACTTTTTTGCTTCTATAGAGGTGTAGTTGTAGGAGCCTTCCTTGATTCATAGGCCAAGAGACTTCCTATCACTTCATTTGGCTTCATTTTTGAGTAGTCACTATTTTCCTCCAACGCCATCATGTTGGATTCAAATCTCTCAGGAAGTGATATCATTATCTTTTGTTTGATCCTTCTATCCGAATAAGGATCACCAAGTTGGTGACTTTGATTCACAATATCCATAAGCTTCACTTGGAAGTCATTGAAGCACTCATCATCTTCCATCCTTATGGTCTCAAATTGTGTTTGGAGGACTTGGAGCTTAGAGTCCTTGACCACTTCGGTTCTTTAATGAGTCGTCTCCAATATTCCCCAAGCTTCCTTTGCTATTCTTGTAGTTTGAATGAGTTTGTATTGGTTGTCATCCATGGCACATAGGATTGCATGCATGGCTTTATTGTTCCATTTTGAAGCCTCAAACTCTTGGGGACTCCATTGTGCCTTCGGCTTGGGAACTTCGTCTCCACCTCCCGTAGGAGTCATCATAGGTGGCGTGTACCCATCTTCAATCGCTATCCATGCACGGTCATAAATTTGGCACACATATGCTTCCATTTTGCCCTTCCATGATGCATAATTCACTCCGGTGAGCAAGGGAGATCTTGTGCTAGAAGCACCCTCGACTCAAATCCCATTTCCACTTATTGTGTTTAAGTGAGAATGATATGAATGCAAATAAACAAGCAAAGCACACAAGACCAAAAAAAAAAATGCAAACAAATGCAATAGACTCTAACAAGAGCAAGGATCTCCTAAGTATGTTAAAGAACCCACTCTGATACCAATTGAAAATAAAAATAAACCGAGTCTAAATAATCTAAAGGGGGTGGGTGAATAGATTTTAATTAATTTTTACCCAATTTTCGTGATTAATCAATTTAACGAAAAATCCCCAAACTAGTCAAAAAGTAAAAACAAGTGTAAAAATGCGAAAAATAAAAGACATTCGATTTTTATATGGAAACCCACACGGGGAAAAACCACAGGCTGTTATGTGTGCCACACACGAACCTCAATCCACTAATTGCAATGGTGATTACAACCTAAGTTGACCATGTCAAACTTTACAATTACTAACCCACCACTACTACCCTTAGGCCTTTAAAAGTGAATCTAATCCATTGCTTGCAAACTACCAAATGGTAAATACAAGTCTTGATTCTCTAAGAGAAGAGATTAACAACCTAAAGTGAATATGTGCAATATTCAAAGTGCATAAATGCAAAGTCAAACATTTAAGTTTATCTAGGTATGAATGAACATGTTCAAGTCATTCCTAGATATCATGAAGCTATATGACATACATACAACCTAGCTATGTGTGGAAATCAAACCCTATATGCAAGAGCTATCACAAACAACTCACAAAACATAATAAAAAGCTATCTTGAAACTAGTCAAGTCATAAATATGCAATCTTGGAACTAATCAAGTAATAAAAAGCTATCTTGTAAAGCAAGAACATATAAATGATGAAAATGATGTTCTACTACAAGTCATGTGAGCAAAGAAGAGGAACCAAGAGAAATCATACCTAACCCATGCTAGGTGATGTATGAATCATGAAAGATGAAGGGTATTGGTGTTTTAGATGATTAAAATTCAAGTCTTGGTGGTTTTTGTTTGAAGACACTCATTGACTCTTGAAATGTGTAATTTTTGCCCTACAAAAACAACCCAAGGCAATCAAAGCATATATATATAAGATCCAAGTGAAGTGCTGTCGTTTTGGAGAAAAATGTTTCAGCTTCTCGCCTTTTACACTGGTGGTGCGCTGGTCGAGTAGCGCACGACCAGCGTATGCCCTTTGCTTAGCTAGGTGCGCTGGACAAGGTGCGCAGGAAGGGCGCATGACCAATGGCAGCCAACTGGAGAAGTTGCACTGGAGACATGCACTGGTCCAGCGCTGGACGACTAGCGCAATGCACAGGTGTGTGCGGGTGCAAGGACCAGCACACTGCACTTATACACAATCAAACATAGAAATTTTGTGCAAGTGTGAAATGTGACATACATACACTCAAAATGCAATAATCACACATGCATGCTAAAGTAGTGTGTGTGTGCAACTAAATCTCTTCAACTAAGAGTCAAGACAAGTAATCTACCTTCCTTCAAGCTCTTGATGTCCACAATGAGGTCATTTGACATTTGATGAGGATTTCCTCAATCCTAAGCTACCCTTACATGTTTGAATCCCATTAAGGTTTTATCAATGAAATTAAGTCAATCAAAAAGTGAGACACTTACAATTTATTTTATTGCATTTAGGAATTGTTAATTAATTCAACTAAGCACTCTAATTCCTCGTGGAACGAATCCTTACTTACCATTTTACTAATTTTACATCTATGTGGATTTTTAAGTGGTGAAAAACGGTTTTCAAAACGAACACATAAAAACATTATTTTGTTGTGCACAAAACAACGCCCATCAAAATTGGCGCCGCTGCCGGGGAGTTAAAGTGATTGTTGAATCAATTAACTTTTCTTAGTAGTGGTTAGTTTAGTTTATATTAATTTTTAGTCTCTAGTTGTTTTTAGTTTTTTTAGTTTATTTTGACTTATTTGGTAGTTTTTGTTTCTTTTTGTTTTAGGATTCTATGGATTTCCTCACGGATTATCAAGAGCCGAGCTTTGAGACTCATGGTAATAACTTTAATTCAGATTGGTGGACTAACCAAGATTCCTTCTCATCATACCAATCAAACACCATTGATGATGAGAGGAAAAATTTCATGGAGAAGATTTTCGGGAGATTAAGAACATCCAAGCTTCTCAACAAGAAACCATGGAGTTATTCCAATCCGTACAATAAGCACATGAGAAGAAGGTGGCCAACCATATGTTACCTAGCCGCCCGGATCAATCACTAGAATTGGTCTATCCCAAGCAAGGGAGGACAAGGAACCGTGTACACGCTCTTATACAAGCATATGAGAATGGTGCGAAAATCGAGGAAGAACCGTCGAGGTACCAAAAGCAAAGCACGAAATTGGAAGAAACATTATCTTTGCTTCAAGAGAGATTGGTGGAAACCTCATAAGGGAAGGAAGAATTGGAGAGAAAGTTACAACTCGTGATGAAGGAGTTGGAAGAAAATGAGGCCTTGGGAAAGGTGAAGATTGAAGAGCTTGAAGTGCAAAATGAAAAGCTCACTCTTGAAGTAAACTTACTCATAGAAGAGAATGCTACCTTTCAGAGGAAGGTATGAGAAGTCTCCAACAAGAACAAGGAGTTAGAAATATAAGTTAGGAGACTTGAAGTTGAGAGGAATTCCACATCAAAGGAATTCGAAGACCTTGCAAAGCTATGTGAAGAATTTGAGAAGAATATGTAAAAAAGACAAGGAAGTTGCTTATGGAAGTGGAGCAAAAAGCAAAAGCTTTGGAAGAAACGAAGGAAGCACTTGGGAGGAAGGATAAAACCCTCAAGGTAGCCAAGGTCAAAGAATGTGACTACATAGTCAATCTAGACAAGGTGGAGAAGGAGGTCAAACCACTACAAATGAGACAACACCATGGATCTCATAGTTACCTACCAAGAGGGAGTTTTCTTAACCATCCTCCTACTTACTATTTTTGCTTGCAAAAAGGGCACTTAAAAGCTCATTGTATTAAATTCTATAAGCACAAAAGAATGAGAGAGTCTAGGAATAGGAAGAGTCCACCTAGAGTTAAGCGAATTTGGGTAAGAAAAAACTCGGTTAACCAAGTAAGACCTAAAGGAAAAGAAAAGGGGAAATCAACTCAACTTGTTTGGGTTGTGAAAAAGAATCAATTTGCAAACTTGGTAAACCCTCCTTTAGTTAATGTCACCCCTAGTACAAGTACATAATTTAGAAAAATTATGTTATGCATTCTATTTTTTTTTTTTTTTTTATGCTTTATGTTGTTTAAAAATTGCACAATCTATTTTCCTTCTTTAATCTAGTATTTCTCTCTTAGCATGAAATTGTATATGATAATTGAGAGGAGAGAAAACATTAGGCTTGGGGGTAAAATCTATTGTGGGATTTGTTTAGTTTATTTCTTTTGAATAAATGGTGTTCCAAGCTCTTGTTGGCAATTGCATGTATTGATTATATTTTTAATTGCCGGAACTTTCTAATGTGCTTAGTGCTTGTGTAGATTTTCTATTGCTTCTTAAGGAAGTATGTTGTGTTGCTTGTGCGATAAAGCAAGGTTTCTTTATCTCTTGGGATGAAAAGAAAGACAACTTGCGAATCTTGGAGGGACGAGCAAGCAAAAAGTGTTTATAAAACGGGTGAGAGCCTTATCCTTTTTAGGAAAGCAACGTTTTGGAGTTTGAAGTGCGAGAGCACCATGCCACGTCTTGATTAGACGTTAAATCGTGTGCTTGGTGGGAGGCAACTCACTTAGGTACATTTCATTTTTAGCTTAAATTTTGTTTTTATTTAGTCATTTAATTTTTATTTCTTTATTTTATTTTTGCATAGAATAAGGTTGTGAGTTGTTTGTGATAGTGGATTTAGGCTTGAATGATCACTGAAATAATACGAGCGTAGTTAAATTGCTTAAAGCATACCTAGAGAGAGAGAGAGAGAGAGAGAGAGAGAGGTGAATAGGTTTTTACACCTTTTTCAATCCCTTGAAACAAACATTCGTTTGTCCCTCAAGGTAGCTTTGCATACAACACATAATCCAAAAGCATCCATACATAGACAATATAATCATGTGATCATTTAGGCAATGTCTACATATATAAGGAGTTGCATGAGATATAAAATACAAAAATCTCAACAATAAATAATACTTGTATTATGATATTGTTCAAGGAATTACAAGTGTTAACAAATATAGCTATATATCAAAGTAACAATATACAAAAGAATAAAGAATATAAGAATGCCAAATGCCAAACAGAAAGTTCTCATGCCAAAGTTCTCATGGATGGAAGATTAGGTTTTAGGGTTTTTAGCGCCGTTTTGTTTTTTCGAGCCTCTTCTGGTTCAATTTCGATTTTATGTTCTTCACCAAAGTTGTAGATCATGAAATGTTATGCGATTTGGAATAAATAATCTAGTGATTTGAAGTTTTTATCACATAGTTACGTCTGTTTCAAGATTTTTATTCTGGTCTGTTTTTTAAACTAGGGTTTCAGCGCCGTTTTGATTATTTGGTCCTGTTCCGGTCCGATTATGTTATGTTTCATTCATAAAGTTTGAAGATCGTGATTTTTTATGCAACAAGGAATCAAGAAGTTTGTGATTTGGGGTTTTCAGCACTGAGTTACGTCCGTTTTAAATTTTATGTTCTGGGTTGTTTTTTCTCTTTCGTTTCTTCAGCTCTGTCATGGAAAATCCACCCTTCTTTGCATCTTCATCTGCTGGTTTTCCTTCTCTCTTGGAAGCTAGTAGGGTTTCAAAGATGGCTCGTTCCCATGGAGATGAAGAAAGTACTAAAAATATATCGGTTGGTAACGATACTTTTTGCAACAGAGCTGGGTTGCCTCTTGAGATTGAAGGTTTATTAGCTAAGGAGCAGCAACATTCTGACTCCTCCCATATGGCCCAACTTGAGGAGGTGTCTCATAATAAAGGTATCTTTATCACTCCTTCTTTTGTGAATAAAGATGTTAACACTTATAGTAATGTGCTGAAAGGAGCTCACAATGGTCCAATGATGGATATCCCCACAAGTAAGCCTATGAACCTAAAATTCTACCAGCCCTTACAAAGTGGAAATAGGAAGTGTGTCTCCCCACCTATGGAAGTTGCAAAGGATGGCTCTAAAGCTTGGAAGAACTGCTTGGTGGGTTAATTTATTGAGAAAAAGCTCTCATTTTCTCTAGTTAACAACATTGCCATGCGTATTTAGGGCAATCGTGGTCTGCTGGAAGTTTTGGCTAATTATAAGGGGTTTTACATCTTCAAGTTCTCGAATGATGAAGCTTGTTCTAATGTGTTAGAGGCCGGCCCTTGGTTATTTGATGGAAGGATGGTGATTCTCAAAAAATGGCATCCTAAGCTCATTCTTTCTAAAGATTCCTACTCCAAAATTTCGGTTTGGGTCAAGCTCTTCAACATTCCTCATGAATACTGGAATGAAGAGGGATTGAGCCATATTGAAGCCACTTTATGCTGATAGCCTAACCGAATCCATGAAGAGAATTTCCTTTGCTAGGGTTTGTATTGAAATTGATGCCTCTTGTGACCTAGTGGATTCCTTCTACCTATTTATGGGTGACAATTCGGATCCAAAACCTAGTGAAAATGTGGAAATCTTGGTTGAATACCAATGGAAACCGAAAATCTGTACAGAATGCAAGTCTTTTAGCCACTCTATTGCGACTTGCCCTCGGCTCAAGCCCTTACACCCTCCCTCTGATGTTAATTCTGCTCCCAAGCTCAAACAAGAATGGAGGATAGTTACTAGAGGGGATGCACCCCTAGTTTCCTCATCTCATGCAGATATGGAACCTTCTCCCATTGGTTCATTGAATGTTGATGAAGTTATTTCCTCTTGTAATATGGAAAATGTGCCTTCTTTGCATCTTACCAACTTGTCTATTCATGACCAATGCAATGATCTCTCCAAGGAAAAGGGTGTTGATACCTCTAACAAGTTTGCTGCTCTTAATGCGGATGGTGATTCTTGTACTGGCCAATGCAATAACCAATGTAATGATGTTGATTCTCCTACTACAGCCTCTCCGGACCATTCCCTTTGACACTCAAAGATCAAAAATATTGATGGGGTCAAAATTATAGGGCTCTCCAGCCCATGGATTCCTCTAGTAAGAAGAAGAAGAAGAAAAGGGCTGCTAAGATAGGCAAGGATAATAGCTCGCAAGCTAAGGTGATGCCTTCTCAACCTCTCAATGATTAATATCGCTTGTTGGAACATTAGGGGCCTGAATGCTACCCTTAAACAATTAGAAGTAAGGAAAATGTTGCTAGATCAAAAGCTTAGTCTTATTTGTTTAATGGAGACAAGGGTGAAAATTAACAAAAAGCCTTTTGTTGTCAATTCAGTTTTTAAGGATTGGGATATGTTAGACAATTACAATAGTCATGGTCTTGGTAGAATTTGGGTTGGTTAGGATCCGAGAATTCTCACAATCACTAAAATTAGTGAAACGGATCAGATTATTCATTGTAATGCTTGTATCATGGATACTAATGATCAGTTTTGTATCTCCTTTGTTTATGGTTCTAATGAAGACAGATCAAGAAGAGCTCTTTGGCAAAGTTTGTGCTCAAACCAACAAGGTTCCCCTTGGATTGTACTTGGAGATTTTAATGTCTCTAGGAGGATTGGTGAGTCATTTGGGGGCTGCTCCAGAATTACCGTCGCTATGGAGGAATTTGTTGATTGTCTTCAAGCTTCGGAGCTTGATGATCTTCGTTTCTCAGGCTTTCTTCACACTTGGTGCAACAAAAGAGGTGATGGTTGCATCTCTAAGAAATTGGATAGAGTTCTCGTCAATAATGAATGGCTTGTCAAGTTTGAGCATTTAGAAGCAATGTTCCTTCCTCCTAACATTTCGGACCATTGCCCATCCGTGGTCAAGCTCGGGTTGCCAGGTAATAAGAAAAACTACCCTTTCAAGTTTTTCAATTTTCTAACAGATAGAGAGGACTTTCTCCCTTTGGTTGAGACCGTTTGGCAGGAGCAAGTTCATGGAACTATGCAATACAAGCTTTGCTCTAAGCTCCGTATTTTGAAGAAGGCGCTAAAGACCTTTAATGATAACAAGGTGAGAGATGTGTCAATTAAATCGATTGAAGCTAAGGCTGCCCTAGACGCTTGTCAACTCCTTCTTGATTTGCATCCCCTTGATACTAACCTCAGAATTCGGGAAAAAGAGCTTATAAACAGCTACATTTTGACTTTTTAGGCTGAAGAGGACCTCTTCAGGCAAAAATCTAGAATCCAATGGCTCAAGGCTAGTGACCGTAATTCTTCCTACTTCTTCAAAGCTATCAATGGTAGGCGGAATAGAAGCAAGATCCACTCTATTTCTAGAGATGATGGCTCATTGATTGAAAGTGACATTCCGGTTAAGAATGAAGTTATTCATCATTTTCAGAATATTCTTGGTTGCAATATGCCCACTAGACATGGTATTGGTACTTTAAGCAATATTATTGATAATGTCATCTCCAATGATCAAGCTGATTTAATGGATAGAGATGTCACTAATGATGAGATTCGTGAGATTTGCTTCTCTCTCCACCCTAACAAGGCCCCTGGTCCCCGATGGCTTCAACGCTCATTTTTTCAAGAAAACTTGGGACATTGTTGGTGAAGATGTGATTAATGCTATCCAAGAGTTCTTTAGATCTGGTCATCTTCTTAAGGAACTCAATGCTACGATTATTTCTTTGGTCCCTAAAATCCCTAATCCTTCTATGATGAAAGACTTTAGACCTATCTCTTGTTGCAACACTCTCTATAAGATCATTGCCAAGATCATTGCCAAGATCATTGCCAATAGGATTAAGCCTTGTCTCCCGGTTATCAGCCCTTCTCAATCGGCTTTTGTGGCTGGTAGGAGCATTGGGGACAACATCCTTCTTGCACAAGAACTTATGAGGAATTATCATACGGATATTGGCTGCCTTAGGTTGGCTTTCAAAGTGGATTTGATGAAGGCCTTTGACATGGTGGACCGGGGCTTCTTACTTGAAACTTTTGCTGCTTTTCACTTTCCTCCTAGGGTTATTAAGTGGATCAAAGCTTACCTTACTACCCCCAAGTTCTCTACCTCTTTAAACGGTGAGCTAGCTGGTTTCTTCTTTAGAAAAAGGGGTCTTCGGCAAGGGGATCCTATGTCTCCCTACCTTTTTGTTATTGATATGGAAGTTCTATCTAAAATCTCATAGTTTCAAGTTTCATTGGAAGTGTGATAAGATAAAGCTTTCCCACCTTTGTTTTGCTGATGACCTAATTATGCTTTGCCATGGCTCCCCTTCTTCAGCTCATGTCCTTAAGGCTGCCCTTGATGAGTTCTCCTTACTTTCGGGCCTCCTTGCTAATCATGCCAAGATCAACATCTTCACTTCGGGTTTATCCTCTACTACAAATCAACAACTTATTAATCTCTTTGGTTATACAGTGGGTTCTCTTCCCATTCGTTATCTTGGTATTTCGATTATCTCTACTAAGCTTTGTCTTCGTGATTGCTCCTCCCTTGTGGATAAAGTCTCGGGTAGACTTTCTTCTTGGCTGAACCGTGGTCTCTCTTATGCCGGGCGCTTACAGCTAATTGTCTCGGTCTTGTCAAGTTTACAAGTCTTTTGGGCTAGTTATCTTTGTCTCCCTATCAAGATTTTGAAGATTATTGAACGAAAATTCAGAAGTTTCTTGTGGAAAAGGGTTGATGGTGACAGCAAGGGTGCTAAGATTTCTTGGTTTGATATTTGTCTCCCTAAGAAAGAGGGTGGTCTTGGAATCATGAACCTCTCTTCTTAGAACAAGGCATTGATGATTAGGCATCTTTGGATTCTTATTTATAGAACGAATAATCTCTGGTCTTCTTGGATCAAAGCCTATCACCTAAAAGGTTGTAACATATGGGAGGCTAAAGCTCCTAATATCTGCTCTTGGAATTGGAGGAAACTCCTCCATCTTTGGCCTATTGTTCATCCTTTAATTCAGCACTTCATTGGCAATGGTTCTAGTACCTCCTTATGGTTTGACAATTGGCATCCGGATGGTCCTTTCCTTTTGAAATGGAGCCCCCGTGTGGTCTATGATTCCGGCTTCCCTATCAACGCAGCGGTTAATACCATTGTTCTTGGTGATTCTTGGAGATGGCCAGTTGCTATGTCCATTGATCTTGTTGAAATTAGAAGTCGAATGCCTACTTACAATCCTAACTCCGATCTAGAGGATAGTATTCGGTGGCTCCCTTCTTCCAATGGTATTTACTCGGCCTCTTCTGCTTTGGCTTCTCTTAAAGCCCCTCACCCTCTTGTTCCTTGGTTCAAGCTGGTTTGGTTCCCTCAAAACATTCCGAGAATGAGTTTCATCCTTTGGATGGCTGTTAGAGGTAGGCTCTCCACCCGTGACCGCATTCATAAATATGACCCTAGGGCTGTTACTACTTATGTTCTTTGTAACTCCCATCTTGAATCTCATGATCACCTTTTCTTTGAGTGCTCTTTCAGTAGAGCCATTTGGACTCAACTTCTGAATTATTGTAGGTCTCTTTGGAATGGTCTTGGTTGGAATGCTTTTATTGCTTGGGCTTCTGCCCATTGGAGAGGGGACACCCCTATTATTGTCACAAAGAAGCTTTGTCTTGTTGTGGCTGTTTATCATATTTGGAGAGAGCGTAATTGTAGAATTTTTGAAGGCACCAAAAAGTCTAGTTCGGTTGTTGTTCGCATAATTATTGACACCATTCGCTGTCGGCTCTCCTCTATCAATCTAAAGGATCACCCGCTTATTACTTTGAATTGGATTGTTAACACTAATTAATTTTAGTGCTTTTCTCTTGTTTGTTGCTTGCTCTTTTCTTTGTGCTTGTTTTGAGCCCTTTACGAGCTCTTGTTTCTTGTTTGCTCGTGCGTTTGTGCTTGTTTTGAGCCTTTGTTTAGCTCTTGCTTTGCTTCTTGGGGTATGCCCCTTATATTTGTACATTCTTTCTCTCTTTCTATGATACTATTTACTTACCCAAAAAAAAAAAAAAAAAAACACATGAGATTTTTTAACGTGGCAAAACCTTCAAGGAGGAAACATCCATGTGGTGAACTACAACCATTGGGTACTAAATATATTGAATGATAAATTAGAAATTCCACAAAGTGACTAATCCTAGATCACCAACCCATGTAGAGTCTATGTCTACCCAACCCTATTGGAAAGTATGAAATCCCTCAATGATACGAAGCCACCATATATTGGACAACATACCAAACCAACATCGATGGAAGATTAGAAATTCCTAAATAGTGCATACACATCCCATGTACCCTGCTCTATTGGAGTCTATGTCTATCCATACACCTAGGCCTATCAATAATATAGCCAACTCTCTATCCAAGGCACTCATGCCTCTAAAGAGCCTCCCTTGCATAGCTATCTGGACCTTCCCGATCCTAGCCATTATTTCTTGCTTGCCTATCCGAGTCATCCTAACTCTAAACAAGACTTCTTGCTTAGTTATCCGGACATCCCGTCCTAACCAAGACTTCATGCCTTTCACAAGGACTTCCTAGTGTGATCATCTGAATGCAAAATGATGCAATCAAGCAATTCAAAATAGAACATGTGATCAATATATTCCATGGCACAAATAGACCTAAACATGTGAAACACAAGTCTAATAGTCTAGATGCGAAAACATGAATTAAACCTAGAGTAAGTGAAAACACCTAACACAAAAACTTCTAGTTTCATTCAAACAACCTTAGATATCAAACTAATCACAATACAACTCTCAAACATATGAAAATCATAGAATCAAATAAACTAGTTCACATATGTCTATAATATAATTAGACTATTGATTAGGTTTGATTATGAAGCTATCTTTCTCAATAGAATTCATCATACATATACATACATATAGAAAAAGAAACCCCAAGTAAATTAAAGGTTATAAAAGAAGAAATCTCAAAGATAAGACCAATACCTAGGAATCACGAACTGTCACGGTTTTCTGGGTAGAACAACTTGAAATTCCCATCAAAATGCTACAAGAATACTTGGAAAAGGTAGAAGACTCAAATATGAACAATCCCCAACTTGAATCACCCAATTCCAACTTCGTATGAGAAAGTTATGGTGTTTGGAAGATGAGAAAAAAGTTGAGAGAAAATTTTGCACTTAAGAAATTCTAATTTTTCTTCTTGAATGAAATGGAAGAGAATGATAATATTTAAAATGAAGAGAGAGAGAGAAAAGAAGCACCCAATTGAAGAGTGCCACATCACGTGGGCAGAGGGCTATCTTGGCCGTGTGGCACAAGTGGCCTACACATGGCTCATCAAGGTTGGTCGTTGGCCAATCTTCCTCTTCTCGTGCATCTCTCAGTTTCTTCAGCCGTATTCGGGCCTCTGAACTCTGATTTTGAATCCGTCTTCAGATTACGAATCATGAGTCCATCATGCGTAACGAAAACTATAAAAATTTGTATAAATGTTGAGAATTCATCTCAAAAAATGATGACGAAGACAACTCAACGAATGAGAACGCAAAGTAGCGTAGCTACATTGTTTGGACTCGAAACCTAATGAATGAGTAACCGAAATGACCGGGACTCAATAAGGAATAATAAGAGATCATGTTCAAATCCAAAAACAATAAAACAAAAAAAAAAATAGACACTAAGTCACACACATATGCCGTTTCCTAGACTTAGTCCTAGAACATGTATTTTTCAATAAGTATCAATTTAAATCTAATGCATGAGCATATATTGCCAAGTGTGTAAAAGTGTTAAATAAATGTTGTTCAACTATGTATGGACATAAATGAATGCCATGTGTGTGTGTGTCTAGCCTTATAAAAGGAATGAGGTCAATTTTACCTTTATTGTGTAATGAATCACATTCCTCCTTGAACAACACCAACTTGCTTTGAAGCTTCATATCATCAATTCTAAGACCACTAATCAATACAAGAAAAACATCGCTTTGATATGGAATATATGTCAAGACAAACCAAAAACCTAACAATCTCCCCCTTTGGCAAATTCCATGTCAAAACACTTATACATAAAGTAAAACAATTACAAAGAAAATTTGGTCACAATGAGTACAATGAGTTACACATTTCTAGACAAAATTTCCAACAACAAGTCTTGAACTTCATCTTGGCCTTCTCTTGATATCACCTAAAAATAACTTGAAAGCATAAGAATATCTAAGAGACAACACATATGGCAATATTCATTCTTAGGCAAGAAATATAAAACATTTAAGTTCAAATGGATCATGTATGCTCCCTCTTAATACATGCTATCTAACAAAATATTCTAGCCAAGATCACCAAAAAAATATTACATGCCATAAAGTTCAAACTTGGTACCAAAATACACCAAATACAAAGAAACTACAAATGAGCCTAAGCAAGCTAGAAACTATCATATACCATATCTCTCCATATTTCTCCCCCTTTTTGACATGATATGAAGCCAAAAAGAAAGAGTAAGAAAATATACCTCACGACCATTTCTAGCCACTTTTGTCACCAAGGAAAGTTGAGTTAATGGTTGACCTCACATAAATGCTTTGAAGTAGATGTTTTGCTTTCTAACTCTTTGATCTTTACATTTTGTAGCACTACATTAGCATTGAGCTCTTCAATCTTCCTTTGTGACGCCTCAATCATCCTATGTGACTTTTCAACCTCATTCTTCAATTGTGTAGCCCAACTTGGAAGAATATGTGTGCTAGATAGATGGCTTGAATCATAAGATTCACCAAAAAGCCTAAATGTATCACCAGACTTTCCCTTTTCCTTATATGGCACGATAGCAACACGTCTATCACTAAACTTCTCTAAGGGAGGTAGTAGCACATCATCATCTTGTTTCTTCAACCCTTTAGCTAAACACAAATGAGAGATAAACCCCGGAAATGCCAACTTCTTTTCCAAACGAGTTGAACAAACCGCAATCTCAATATGTTCTATAAGCACTTCACCAAGATTTATGGGTCTGTTAGTCACTAAGGCATACACAATCTTGATCTTCTCTTTATTAAGTTCGGTAGCATTAGTAGATACAAAAACAAATAGACACCAAGTCACACACATATGCCATTTCCTAGACTTAGTCCTAGAATATGCATTTTCCAATAAGTATCAATTTAAATCTATTGCATGAGCATATATTGTCAAGTGTGTGAAAGTGTTAAATAAATGTTGTTCAACTATGCAGGGACACAAATGAATGCCATGTATCTGTGTTCCTAGCCTTGTAAGAGGAATGAGGTCAATTTTACCTTTATTGTACAATGAAGCACATTCCTCCTTAAACAACACCAACTTGCATGAAATGTGGCCGAGTCTCTCTTTGAAGCTTCATATCATCAATCCTAAGACCACTAATCAATACAAGAAAAACCGCTTTGATATGGAATATTTGCCAAGACAAACCAAAAACCTAACAATCACATATTTTGTCCACATGGATTGTGATGATAACTCTTGATGAATTTACATTGTCATATCTCTTGAGTTGATTATGAGCATATAGGATGTTATGGAACCCCTTGATTCCAAATTTTGGGATAAATTTTAAAATGGACATTGATATTGTTTTTATTCTTTGATTGTGAATGTGTGTTATGTCACGTTTACTGGTTTATATGCCCCAAAGACATTGAGGACAATGTCTAATTTAGGTTTGGGGGTGTGTGCACAACACCATCTCTTGTTTGCAATTGTGTGCAAATGTTAGAGCCTAAATTTTCAAAAATTTCAAAAATCTTGTAATAATGCCATGCTTGAGCATATTTTGCTTGTAGAGATTGTGATTGTGTGTGCGAGTAAGGAATTGTGCATCTTTGTGTTGCTTAGTTTAGATTAACTTCATGCCATTTAGGGTTGCATTGAGCAAAGCACGTTAGTTATTTTCTCTTGATGTTATAGTGAATATTCAATTGTGCTTGAAGGATAGGAATTAATAGTGGAGACTTCCCGAGAGGTTCACAAACACAGCCTTAAAAAGCTTATTTTGAGGGAAAGTTTTTACTTTTTAAACACTCATTTAAACACACATGTTAAACATATTTATAATGTCTCATTCGCGCTTAAATGTTGTTGCCATAGAACATATGAACTGCTTATAGATGCCTTAGTTGACTTTGTGGACAAACCTTTAGAGATGATTTTAGGCAACGCATGTGAAAAACCACTAAATTGGCCTAAATACTTCCATACCCTCTAATGTGTGTGCTCCCAAGCCCTTTTAAAGCCAAACACATCTTAAACTTTTCATTCATTAACCACATCAACATAAACCATATAGCCTATACACTAGGCTTACCTTGTACCAAATGGTTTGCTAAGTCTTAGGGGTTAAATGTAAGTTTTCAAGTGTTTTAAAATGTAAGGCGTGTACCTAGGCAAATATGTATGTGCAAACACATTAAAAAGATGAAATGCAATGCTTGAAAAGAAAAGAAAAGGAAAGCAAAGAAAAGAAAAGAAAAGCAAAGAAAAGAAAAGAAAAGAAAAAAGAAAAGATGAATGAGGCACAAATTTCCTAGTTGAAATTAAATGAGCTACTCAATGAAAATTAAGAGTAGTAAATGTACAAAGTTAATTGTAAGCCTGGACGCCAAAGTGTGGAATATGCAAGTTGTAATTAGCAAAGTGTGCTTAACTTAGAATGTATGCATTAGTGTGACCTAGACCTGGCAAGGGTCCGGTTCCAACCGTGGAACCGGACTGGAACCAAAACCGGAACCGAAAAAATCGGAACCGGAACCGAAACCGGAACCGGTGGTATCCGGTTCCAGTTTGAATATTTAACAAACTGGCCGATTCGAACCGTGCTGGAACCAACGGTTCCGGTTCGGTTCAAACCGGCCGGTTTTTTTTTTTTTGGCCGTTGAGGCCAATGGTCTGCTGATGTCAGCATGTCGTTGGGCCTAACATCATGCTAATGTCAGCATACCGTTGGCCTCAACGGCCAACCCTTTTAAATTTTTTTTTTCTATAAATACCCCTCCTCCCCTTTCATTTTTTCTCACAATCTCACACTAATTTCTTATTTTCCTCTCATTCTCTATTTCTCTCAAATCTCAATTCTCTCTATTCTCAATTCTCTAATCTCTAATTCTAAATTTCTAATTTTTATTTCAAGTTTTATTGTTTCAATACTCAACTCTCAAGTCTCCAACACTCTTCAACTCTCCAAGACTCCAAGACTGAAGACTTCAAGTTTCCAAGGTTTTTATTATTTATTTAATTTTGCAATTTATCATTTATTTGCAATTAATTTTATTTCCAATAAATTTTATTTGCAATTAATTTTATTTTCAAAATTCCAATTAATTTTATTTGCAATTAATTTTATTTCCAGTTAATTTTATTTATAATATATTTTATTTCCAATATATTTTATTTGCAATTAATTTTATTTGCAATTAATTTTATTTACAATTTATCTTATTTATAATTTATTTAATTTCCGAATAACCAATTACTATTTAGTATTTACTAAATACTAAGTTTCCAATTTCATTTATTTGCAATTTATCTTATTTCTAGTTACTATTTAGTACTTACTATAATAGTACTTAGTACTTACTAGTTACTACTAATCTACTATTCTACTATTATAGTATTATATTATTATAGAATATAGATTTATACTTTATAGTATTATTCTTCTAAGTTCTAAGTTTTCAATTATCTATTTCAGATTTTCAGTATTTCTCTAGTCCCAAATTTATTCCGTCCAATCCAATGGCAAGTGGTGGAAATGGAAGGGGTCACGGCCGTGACGATCCCAGGCGTTCAATTTCGATGAAAGGTAAGGGTCAGATGGTCGATAATCTCGATCATAATGACACCACCTATCACGATTATCTGCAACGCTGGGCCTATGCTGAAGACCTAGGCCTAAACATTCCTACTCCCCCTTTAATAATTTCAGAACCCGATCATAATGCCACCCCCTGGCCTTAATTTGAAAAGCCATTCAGAAAATATACCTGGTATTGATACACCTCCGGATTATGATTTTGATCCACCGAAAGCAGATGAGGATGAACCGGATCCTAAGCAGAGCAAATCTGATCTATTCGTCAAACATATGAAGAAAGTTAGGTAAGAAGATGGAAGCTATGTAGCGGCTTGCAATTATTGCAATAAAGTATATAAGTGGTCCAAATCCGGAGGATATGGCACTTATCGGAAGCATATTCAAACCAAACATCCAGAAGCAGAGACCAGATCGAGGTTACAAACACAAATTCCCAGGTACGCTACTCCTAACCAACAATTATTTCGTTATACTGATGAACAAAATAGGGAAGAATTAGCTAGAATGGTAGCAGTAGAACACTTATCATTCGGTTTTGATGAAAATGTTGGTTTTATTAATTATTGTCGACGAGCATTAAACTCTGCTGCATGTCGTGTTCCTAGATCCACTTTTGTATATACACTTGAAAAGATTTATGTAAAAGAAAAAAAAATTAGAGAGATTTTTTGAAAAATATAACGGTCGTGTTTCCGTATGTGCCGACATATGGACTGACCATTGGCGATCACATTCATACTTGGGTGTCACTTGCCACTTTATGGATGATGCATGGAATATCCAAAAAAGAATTCTTGCATTTAGAGTTTTTGATGATTCACATACTACTCAAAATATTGTTAGAATGCTTAGAATTATTTTTTCAGAGTATAAAATTGAGAACAAAATTTTTGCAATTGATTTTGATAATGCTTCTAGCAATACTGCTGTTATTCCATCTTTAATTAATTTATACAAACCATTTGTTGGTGGTGTATTTTTTTCATCAAAGATGTGCATGCCATGTTTTAAATTTATGTGTTCAAAAAGGATTAGAAACTCTTGATCATTTTATTCTACCTATTAAACAAGCCCTTCAATTTTTATGGAAACATTCTTCTGTAATGAATGCATGGGTAAAATATTGTAAACAAAATGGTAGACGTGCCGTTAGATTTCCTCGTGATGTTCTAACACGTTGGAATTCTACTTATAAATTGCTTACTCAAAGTTACGAGTATAGAGATCTATTAGTTTCTTTTATTCAATTTCATGTTATTGACATTCAACTTTATAAATCTCATTGGGATGCTTGTTACAACGTTTTCAATTTGTTAAAAGTTTTTCATACTGCTACAACAAATTTATCTGGTGTTTATTATCCTACAACTCATTTATTTATTATTGAAAGTCTAAATATTGCTGGTGCATTTGCTTATTGTGAATCCGACATAGAAATAGGGGAAGCCGTTAATGCTATGAAGGAAAAATGGTTACGTTATTATCATGAGTTGCCAGATATTTATTTGATTGCCATGATTTTTGATCCACGTTGTAAATTACAAAATTTTTGTTATTATCTCAATGGTTATTAAGGCATCCAAGGTTTAAACATAGAATATAATGTTAATGCATGTTATGATAGAATTAAGAAATTATTGTATTCTTTATATGATGAATATCTTTTAGTTTATGGATCCTCACTCAACTTAGATGTTACACAAACACAAACTGCACAACCCACATCATCATCCTCCGGATTTTTGTATTTAGGATATAGTCTATTATAAAAAAAAAAACAAAAAAACCTAGATTTTCTTCTTCATCAAGCATTGACAAGTATTCTGAGCTTGAATCTTATCTAAATGATTCTTATGAGTTTATAGAATCCACGTCAGACAAACAATTTGATATATTACAATATTGGAAAGAGTACGCAAAGTACTATCCAATCATGGCTGTCATAGCCAAAAATATTTTTTCAACACCAGTTTCTACAGTGACGGTGGAACAAGAGTTCAGCGCCAGGGGGAATATCTTGGATGAAAAGCGTTCATACTTGACTCCGAAAGCACTCCAGATACAGGTTTGTGTGGATGATTGGACAAAGGCTCAATATAGACAACAAGAAATCGAACATGAGATAACATACGATTTCTTCAAAGATGACGAACATGAAAGTGGAGAGACAAGTACAACGAGCCCGGAATAGAAGATGTGGATCACGTATTCACGTCATCACAAGTCCATGTCATCAACAAACCTGCAATAAAAGGTAAGAGAACTACGTGGCCTTTGATTCCTCTAAACCCCCCAAGAGGATACGGAGGCAACTTAATTATAGTGAAAATTAAGTGCAAGGCTAATAATTTTACATTTTTTTTTTGTTTTATTTTAATTTAATTTTGTAATTTATCATTTATTTATTTTATGTTATTTTCGAATTTCGGGTGACCTAATTCCCAAATATCCAATGAAATGTAATATGTAATTTGTAATTTGACATTTTGTTTATTTTATTTTAATTTCCTTTTGTAATTTGTATTTTGTCATTTGTTTATTTTGTAATTTGTCATTTATATATTTTATTTTATTTTATTATTTAAAATTACATTATTACAAGTTTAGTAGTTTACAATTCAGAAGCCTTTTTTTAAAATTTAAAAAAAAAAAAAAAAATATTCGGTTCAAAACCGCCGGTTCCTCTAGAACCGGAACCGGCGGTTCCTGAACCGAAACCGGAACCTTGCCACCATTAGTGTGACCATTAGGTGTTTGTTATCGATTCTTCCCATTTATTGACTCATCATTCACCTTAGGCCCCATTACAACCAAATGAAAGACCTATTTGATCTTTAGGGATGTCCACTTTGGAAATTTTGGTTGATACATGTTCTTTTCAGTTCACGGTTTTCAATTCCATTCATGAGACATATTTTCAGAAATTGTGTTTTTAAATGATCATGTGCAATTATATTTGATATCTTAAACATAAACTCATATTGCATATGAATTGTGAGTGAAACCTAGGATCTATGTGAAAATGGGAGAATCTGGTGAGGATTAGATGTCGAGACGAATTACATTCTCTACCGAATGACACTCTAGTTTTTGAAACTTTAGCATCTTGAATGTAGGATTGCGTTGCGTGAAATGTTTTCTTAGAGTGGCATGATTATAATCTTCATTTAACATCTCTTACATGCATTATTTCCTAATGAGCACAACATTGATTAAATCTTTTCGCTTTTGGTTTTGCAAGTTGAATATTGACTATTGAGTCCTTTACAAAGAGTTGGTGCTTTAATGTTGATTATTTGATTTTTAGACACATGTCCATTGGTGCTAATTGTTTGTTTTACTCGAGGACGAACAAAAGATAGGTTTTGGGGTATTTGATCGAACCAAAATTGGTATGATTTTGGCCCTCATTTCCTTATACTTATGCTTGATTCTCGGGCAATATCCTGTGATTTAAATGTGTGAATTAAGTGTTTTTCAGGTATTTACAAAGTTCAGGGGCATTAGTGTAATATTGGTCAATTAAGGGCAAAACCATAATTATTGAAGGAAGATTGAAGTTATTGCACATTTGGAAGAATATAGTGACTGAAACGTAATTTGCCAGCAACCCATGCCACGTCAAATATCCAAACGGTGTGTTTCATGCTGGGTATAAGTGGCGCGGCCCAAACTTGTGGCCCAAAATGCGTGGCTTAACACGTAACAGCCCATGCAGCAATTAAATGAAACGCTGTGTTTCACTATTGGGCAATCAACAGGCCTAAACGCACCCTAGACGAAATCTAAGCGCACCCTGATAGAGACAAAACTGCAACAGTCTATGTACACTCCAGAGCCTTGCTAAATGCACCCCCTCCTTCATCTTCTTCCTCTCGTCTGGCCTTCAGGGTGCGTTTGGTACACAGGACGGGACAGGACAATGTGGGACAGTTTCTTCTTGTCCCACGTTTGGCACAACTTTAGCATGGGACAGAACGGGACAAGATGGGACAAAAATCATCAATTTCTGTCCCACCCAAGACCCTAGGCCAGACTTGTCCCATGCATGGGACAAGTCTCAAAAAGACCTTTTTACCCTTAAATCTTCAAAAAATCACAAACTTATGCAATAGTTTATATGTATATATATTTTATAATATTATATACATATATAATATAATATAAATATTATTATATATATTTTAATATATATTATTTATTAGTAATATTAATATTATTATATATTATATAATACGAATACTATATATTATTTTATATAATATATATTATATTATATAATAATATATAATATATATTTTGGATAAGAATAATAAAATATAAAAGTATATATTATTTAATATAATAATATATATAATATAATATAATATTATATTATATTATATTATATTATATATATTATTATATTAAATAATATATAATTATATATATAATATAATATAATATATATAATTTTATATTTTATTATTATTATCCAAAATATATATTATATATTATATATTATTATATAATATAATATATATTTTATTATAATAATAATATATATAATAATAACATAATATATATTAGATCATTTATGTATATATATAACATATTATATATATATTATATATAATAATATTATATATTAATATTAATATTTTATTTTATTATTATATATGATAATAATATAATATATTAAGTATTATTACATATATTATTATATATATAATAATATTTAATATATTATATATATCTTATATAAATATTATATATAATAATATTTAATATATCATATATATATTATAATACAATATATATTATATATTATTATAAATATTAATAATATATAAATATATTTAATATTATAATATATTATATATATTATATTTTATTGTATATAATAATATATAATTTATTAAAAATTATTACATATACAATAATATATAAGATAATATATATATATATATATTAAATTTTATTATTATATATAATATTTTAAAAATTATTTCATATACAATAATATATATATATATATAATTATATTTTATTTTATATATATATTATATACATATGAGGGGCACTCTGGTCATTTGAACCTCTTGTCCCGTCCTGTCCCATCCATACCAAACGCATAACAGTACAGTTAATAGTTCTGTCCCAGACATTCCAAACACAATATGGAACAACTGTCCTGTCCCGTCCCACCTTGTTCTGTCCCATCTCTGTGTCAAACGCACCCTCATGGACGAGCTGCAAATCACCAAACCCTAGCCACCAGAAAATCACCTTTTCTGGCCTATCTCCAGCCGGTTTCCGGACCAAAAATACGGCGAGCTCAACACGAACTCAATGATTCCCTTTTCGGTTACCAAAGCTCCGGGAATCCAAGCCACCAAATCCGATCACATCTCCCCTATGTCACCACTATGTCACCATTTCGCCACTATGTCACCATTTCCTACATAGCGAAATCAATGTCGCTATTTCCATTTCGATGTCGCCACGGTGACCCCATGGCGACAGAGATGATTTTTGGCACCTGATTGCGTCGCCACTTTGTCGCCAAATGCGTCGCCATTGAACAAAATAGCGACAATCACTGTGTTCAATTCTAATTGGTGGGAAAATTACGGAAAGGCCTCATAGAGGGGCTAAAATGGCAATTTGACAAGTATAGGGGTGTTTTGGTAATTTACCACCTTAGACCTAATTTGAAAATCTTATAAATTCATCACTATTTTCCTCTTTTGGACAACTCTTGATAACCAAGAAACCTCCCCATTTCTCCTCCTTCCTAAACTCAACAATTACTCTAGATTACATTCCCCCAACCATTCCTTTCTTCCAATCTTCGTCATATATCTCCTTAGTCACTTCTAATTTGACTCCATCTATCTATACACATCCTCATCATCTACTATTTGCACAAGGAGCATCAAAGGCAAGGAAATGATCAAGCTCTCTAAAAGGAGGCCCAAGGGTGATTTCCTATTCTTTTACTTGATTTCCATTTGATTGTAATATGTGTAAATAAACCCCCTTTCTAGGGGATTGATGTTAGAGCATTTGAATTGGTTTTTGCTTAAGCTTTATATATATTTTAATCTATATTTGTGTTCTATTCATTTTATAATTAGATTCTATTCATTATATAATTGACATGTGTATCCACTAGTTGATTATACTCTTGTTTAGGATAATTTGTTATATAATTTTGATTGGATTGACACCCTTGATGGATTAAGAACATAGTGAGTAGGATAGATTATCGAAGGGTATATCAACCGCGATAATCTAAACCTTTAATTGTAACAAACCGATCCCGTCGTGACCTCCTCTCCTTAATCTGTTAGGCATTGCAGTGGGAAGTTGTTTAGGGTTCATAGTGATGGTCTAAACACAATTAAGGATACAATTGGTTAACATTTGTGAGGTTGGTTCACTAAAGTAGCTTGAGAAGCATTTCCTATAATCTACTTGCAATCCCATTAATTCCCTAGCTATTCTCTTAATTGTTTATTCCATTTATTTTATCTAGATTTGTTGAGCATTCTATTCTATTAGTTTTATTAGTTTTATTAGTTTTATTAGGTTTATTTTACATGTTTATTTGAGGGCTTGACAAACCATTCAACCATCCATTGCTTATGATTTATTTTATTATATTTAGGAATTGTTAATTAATTCAACTAATCACTCTAATTCCCTGTAGAACGAATCATTGCTTACCATTTTACTAATTTTACATCTAAGTGGATTTTTAAGTGGTGAAAAACGGTTTTCAAAACGAACACATAAAAACATTATTTTGTTGTGCACAAAACGATACGCATCACACATATAAATGCAATGTATGTGTGTGCGGTTTGCTCAATGATACAGGGACACACATGTATGAATTTTGTGTGTGCACACTTACGCCTTGCAAGAGGAAAAAGTATCTTGATACCTTAACATCAAAGAAAGCGTTTTTCCTCTTGAAGACAATCTTTGCATAAGAAGTTGTTTTTCTTCTTTGAAGCTCCTTTCACCCAAGAGACACCTAAGCTACTAACTATTACAAATAAAGAGAGTTTTGCAATAAAATCAAGCCAATACAAATTTAAATCCTTACAACTCTTCAAAGGTTAATGAACTCAATCACACCTTGTACGTTTTCATTGCTAATGTTATAAACTATATACTTTGATTATGTTTGTTGTTCAGTTACAGTAATGCTTTATTTCACATTACAAAACATGCTTGCTTATTAATTTGTGACCATTTCAATTTAATATTAACATTTATGTTTGATGGAAACACATGCAATGGCTCCATGCCTCCATGGTAATATATTTAGTTATATTGAAATTAAAAGCATGACAAACCTTTCTGTAAAATTTTCAATTTCTATCCATAGTTTATATTTAGTGTCATTACAAATGTCTTTAGATGATCACAAACAATTATGTATAATCGCATTAAATTTCTAAACAAGTTAACACTAGTGGATTGATATTAAGCATGCCTTATTTTATATAAAAAAAATTAGGGATCCTATAGTTATCCCTATTTATTTCTATCTTTTTATTTTGACAAAATTTGAAATTTATTTATTGAGTATTGCAATTCTTTTTTCAAGGTTTGATAATATTGTATACAAGGAACAAATAAATTTAGTTTTTGTCAGTTTTTATCTTGGTCCAATTTAGCTTGACCTTTTGCTTGTAGTGGACTAAGCTTTTCACATTCTACTTATGGCTTGTAATGGACTAAGTCCATTACAAGCCAATTTTACTTGTATCAATGTGTTGTAGTGATGTGGTCCATCTGGCCCAATTCAAACTCCACATGTCAATTGAAATAATATTTTTAGATGGTCAAACAATTCCAAGACAGCCTATTATGAGTACAAATAACAACACAATAAATATTGAGATACTCAATTGCATCTACACTAATGAAGTTGGTGGCCCAATTCAAACTCCACAAGTCAATTGAAATAATGTTTTTAGGTGGTCCAATAATTCCAAAAAAGGCCCATTATAAGTACAAAAAACAAAACAATGACTAAATTCAATTGTATCTACACTAATGAAATTGACTACTTGTCGAGTCCTTTAGTTTACAGTTGCGCGAGTCATGCCCAGGAGTGTGACAAATATGTCACTGATTTGGTCTTCTACATTTATGGGGTTTTCCTGCCGATGTGCTAGGTGCAGTTGGCCCACTCGGGCTCCTTTTTGTTTTGACAACCTTTGGATCTTTTATAATATGACTCTGTGTACCAGAACCATTTTTATTTTTTTTTGGCCTTATTTCTAATTTCGTCGTTCATCCCTTGCAAAGTATTTTGCAAAACAAGGAGTTCCTTTTTCACCAAATTGAATCCTTCTTTAGTTTGGCTACCGTTGTGACAGAGATAGTTGCACTCTGCACTCAATGAAGCGAATCGGGAAATATCGATTCCTTTTGAAAACTTATCATTTGGCTAAAGCTTGATAAGAACATCACGTGCGGCTGACTTCATCCACCTCTTAAATATCATGGACTCGGGAATCTTTCTAAGGTGTTCCACTTTCATAACATAAAACATATGACGACAAGGAATTCCTTTACCTTTGAACAAATTGCAGTCACATGAAATTAAATGATGATTATGTTTTTCTGAATCCCAAACACCATCTTCATCGACTTCTTGAAAGCCAACCTTGTCCAAATGGTAAACAACTTTCCTTTTCTTATATGGAAATTGATATCTGGATAGATGGCATACGTGACAATTATCTCCCTCCTCCGGTGCAATGTGCGTATATTTTGATTTATGTATAATCTGTTCAGCAACGTCAAGATAAATTTGATAAGTGTATACGAAAGATGCATGCTCCTCCAATGGCTTCAATTGGCTTAAAATGACTAGACTCTTACACTTAGATATGTATTCGTCACCAAAGAAATTGTTTCTTAACCGTATAAGGGCCCTATCAATTTGAGGGATGAATTCAAACAATTTCTCACGACTGCAAACATAATCCTTCATATAATTGTTCATACCCTCGCATCGTTGAGTTGTGCGCATGCCTGTAAAAAAAACATGGCTTTTAAAATATGCTTCCGCCCACATATGCTTCTTCTCACGCTTCTTCTCACACATCCTACTCATCCAATCATTTTCTTCTAGAACATGCTGCTCCAACATCTCTTTCCAAAGCTCTTCGAATTCGTCTTATGATAGTTGCTTATACAATAAGTATTGAAATGGTGATTTCTTCTCCTCTTTGTGAAGGTGAGTGGATGCATTCTTAGATACGTGTCATCCACATATCTTGTACTGCGAGTTGGGAAATATCTTGTCGATGGCTTGTCGCATTGCTTTGTCTCCGTCGGTCAGTATAGAAATAGGATGTTTATGGCTCATGGAATCCATGAGAGTATTAAGGACCCATCTGTACAACTGCACAGTCTCATCCGACAACAGTGCAACTCCAAATACACAAGTCGCATGATGCTTGTTTACACCGACAAATAGGACTAAAGGCTTGGCATATGCATTTGTCTTATAAGTACTGTCGAAAACAAGAACATCTCCAAAGCATTGGTATTCGAATAGGGAATGTGGGTCCCTCCAAAATATATTAGCTAGTATCTTTCTGGTCTGTGCTAAACCTGCAGTAGAAATTGGTTTCAGAATTCGCCTTTGATTGTAGATACATAAGTGCGGCATGTGAATCGCTTTCAAAAGCTTCATCCATCAATTCGGTTATACATGTCCTTCTGTGTGAATCAAATTTTGGAGTAACCCCCTTTTTGGTTAACCATGTATTCATACGTCAAACAAGGTCTTATGCAGCAGTTTCCCATTACATCAATTTGGGATAAGTCTTTAGCGTCAATGTTTCTGTGAGATCGTACCCAAGCAACCTCACGAAACATTGCTAGTTTGTGGCAATGATTTTCCTCGAATGCCCCTACCTTGTACTTGTTAGTATCATGGTCTAAGCTAATGGAGAAACGAGCTTTGCAACCCACTCTTGTCTGCAGCCGTGGCCTGCGTTTCGAATTTATATTGCATATGTACTTCTTATCTTGAAAACTTTCCTTCTCACAGACCCATACTCTACTGGTTATTCTACCTCCACTGTCATGTATTTTGTTGGAAAATCTTACATCGAACCCAGCTGCCCTAGAATAACCATGATAAAATGCACCTGTGTCTTCAACCAAATCAAATTTCTTTCAATGACATCTTTGTAACTCAAACCACAAATTTCTTTTAAAGTTCCATCCAAAGACAACTAAGGCACATAATCAACAGTAGAAGAGTCCATATCTGAGAACACTTCAAATTTATTCAATTCGTCGTTAGTGTCAAATTTATTCAATTCGTCATTAGTGTCCATATTTGAGAACACTTCTTTCACCCCCATGCGTTTCCATTACTATACACAGATAAAAACAAATAAAAATCGACCAACATATGATTATCACAACATGTAAACCAAAGATTACAATAAGTATGTAGTGATTATCTTATAACTACAGTAATCACAGTAAAGTAAGATCGATCATATGATTATATGTCTGACTCGATAATTATAATAGTTTCGAATGTATTTGTATCTAATGCTTATGTTTTTCATGTATTTTCTATTAAAGTATAGTAATCGCAACAATAGGTTTTTTTTTTTTTTTTTTTTTTATAATCAAAGTAACGTGATGTTATTTTCCATTTACACCTAAAAACTATAGAATGATAAATACAACACAAATTTGGAAAACACTCAGAGGTACGACTAATCACTAACAATGAAGTGGAAACACACCTGATGAAGCAGCGAAGAATGGGTCGGAGTTGAAGAGTGACAGATGATGGAAGAAATATATATGAAGTGTGCTGTGTGACTTGTGTGGATTCTGGATGGCTTGCCCACCTGCACCTTATGGGCGAGCAACTACTGGTTCAGTTTACTTATAAGATGAAGAACTTAAGAACATTAAGGCTGGAACAAAAATATAGAGGAATAAGAGAAGAAAAACGGTAAGAGATTAGATGTTTATAGCTAGAAGCGAAAAGAAGAACAACTTATACCAAGACAAGAAGAAAAACAGTAACTATTGAGAAGAGTGAAACTTTAAGACCGGAAGAAGAAGGAGATGTTTATGGTTGGAAGCGAAAAGAAGAACAACTTATACCAAGAAAAGAAGAAAATTGTAACTATTGATAGGAGTAAACAACAAATGGTCAAGTAATTTAGTGAGTAGGAAGTGATTTGCTTAGTGGTCATTTTAGGATGTCTATGCATTCATTAAGAGAATAAGTCATAATTATTGGATGTTTGTCTAAAAGCAATAAATGTTTGAGATTAGAATAACGTGGACCATTTTTTAAAATTGTATAATGTAATCTTACACTCAAGAATGATCCTATATATATATATATATATATAAACGGAAATTTTCCTATGAGGATGCCCTGATAGAATTATATAAGGACATTGAATGTGAGCTACTCGTTTTACATACTTTGACTTGGTATGTATGAACTTGTCAAATCACTTTTATAAATGAGTGACTCACATTCAATATTCTGATAAAGTTATATAAGGATGTCCTGATAGGAACGAAACTGTATATGTGAATATATATATATATATATATGTGAATATATATATATATATATATATATGTATATATAGATCGGGACATGGACGCCCGTCCCCGCCTCGCTTCACATTCGGGGACAAAACTTTGTCCCTATCCCCGTCTCCGTCCTTATCCTTGTCCTTGAATATTATCCCCCATCCCTATCCCGTTCAGGGTGAGGTTCTGGCCCGCGGGCCGCGGGGATTACTGCCATCTCTATGACTCCTTCATTTTCAAGTGAGGAGAGAGAGTGTGCGTGTGTTGTATTTGTAAGACATCACTGGTAACTGGTGGTACGCACAAATCCAAATCCAAATCCAATCCTCATCACTTGTCCTTCATTTTCAACCTCTTCTTCTTTTCTTCCCCCAAAAGCTAGAACCCACCTTCCTTCAATCTTCTCACTGTTAAGTGGTAACTTCATTTCTCTTTTTATTATCTTCATCGCTCTTCAGTTTTATTTACGGTAAATTTTCGATTTCTGTATATTTAAATTTCTAATTTCGATTGCGTGTAGATTCTAAATTGTTTGAATTTTGATTGTATTGTGGCCGGTTTTACTCTTGTTTGTTGCCATTTGTTTTTTCAATTTTTTAAATTTGAAGTTTTCAGAGGAGAAACGGATATTACGTTACGGACATAAAATTATTCCTTTGATAAGCTTTATTCAATTTTGATTCTGATGCGTTTTTCATAGTTGATAGAATGCTTTTTTTTTTAACAAATTTTCGAATCTCACAATATTGTATGTATAAAGTTGCTAAAACCTGTCGAAAAGCATGAAATTCAGCTTTACAAATTGTATTGGGTGGTTCTTTTGTTGTTTGCACTACGTGCCAGAATTGCCTACATATGCTGCTTGATTTCTCTCTAATGGTCCTATGAATTTAGTACAACATTGTTAAACCTAACCTTTTCTTTTAAGCATATTAGAGATTTGGTTGATCACTGTAGCTGTTACTGACGCTGATGATTTTGTTCAACATCCTTTTGGATAATCTGTGTTTAGAACATCCCCGTTTAATGTTGGCTGCTTTTGTTGGGTTTAATTCATTGGAAATTTGGAACTGGATTATATGCTAATCTTTTTTGGGTGATTGTATTGATTTGATAGCTAGTGTTGTTTGAATTTCCTGCAATGTATGTGTGGGCTACGCAATGTGTTGATTGAGGAGCAAGAAATTTAAACAATGGCAGAATATTTGGTCTCACCGTCATGTGCCAAGCTGCATTTGCAGACAACTCATCTAAAAGAGAGACGATGTCTACCCCAAAATTCACATTTTAGAGCAGCTCAGAGGTTTTCTTCTCTTGTTTGCTTCCTGTTTACATTCCTTAGTGGTTTTGTGATTGGTGATTTCTTGGGTGTGCTGAAAATGGGAGTTGACAGTTCAATTTGAAAAAATTCCCTTGATTGTTTTTTTAGTTTCGTGTTTCTTAGCAAATATTTTTTTAGGTGATTATTTGTAATCACTAATCAATGCCTCAAAAGTATATTCCGGTCATTGTTACTTTAGCAGGATTTTGTCACTTACAAAAATTACAATTACATGTTTACTTGATGAGAAACCGCAATATCAAAATTTTGAATCATATGTTCTGAGTTTTCATATGCTAGCCAAAAAGTAGAAAACTTTACATAAGTCTTATGCAAGGTTTTAAAAGGCGAAATCAAGTCTCGAGGCGGTTGACCACCGCCTCACGAGGCGTAAGCCTCAATTAATTAATAATAAATTTTAAAAAAACAAAAAAAAATTTAAAAAAACATTAAAAAACTATAAAAAAAAAAAACTAGAAATTCATATTTCATAATTCATACCATAATATCAATGACTCAATAACATAACTATCAAATAAAAACATACAGCATGATTTAGTTCATAATAGAGAAAATTGATAACAAAGCAAAGTAATAAGACAAAAGACTAAAACTTATGAATCCTCCCATCCCAAACTAGAAATTTATGTTGTGTTTTTTGGCTCATCAAAACCCAAGTCAAGGCTTAAGAAGGAATCCTATTTGGATTAGAAGAAAATAAAGTGTGCACATAATTTCCTATTAGGATTAAGAAATTATATTTTCTCAAGAATCCTAAATCAACTAGGATTAGGAAATAAGTTAGTTTTTCTTATTCTAAGAGGATTTAGGAGTCCTATTCTAGCAAGTTATGTAACCCAAGTCCTATACCTATAAATAAGGCTGTTGGGAGCTTATTTTTAACACAAAAAATCAGCAAGCATAAAGGGGTAGAGAGCAAGAGTGATAGAGAGGTTCTAGCAAGGTTTTGGGGAATTAGCTAAGGGGTTTCAATAAGTTTCTTGTAACCAAGCATTTTTCTCCATAGTACTAGTGATTTCTCAAGAGAGATTACACGAGGACGTAGGCAAACTTAGCCGAACCTCGGTAAATTCTGGGTTTGTGTGTGGCATGTTTTCTTTATTGCTTATACTTTATTCTGTATATTCGCATATCATTATTCTATAAGTTTATCACCGTAGTCTATCGAGAAAACATGATCAATAAGGGAGTTTAAAATCAACAAATTGGTATCAGAGTTTGGTCATAGCGTTTTTGAGATGGCTAGTGATAAGATCAATGACGTGAAGCCCATCATAATCGAGAAGTTTGATGGGAAGGGTAACTTCACGTTATGGCAGAGAAAGATGAAGAACGTCCTAATTCAGCAAGATTTGCAGCATGCTATTCTCTGAGTGGAGAAGAAGCCGGCGGAAACTACAGATGCTTAGTGGAAGCGAATGGACGTAAAGGTGAAGAGCTCTATTGAGCTACATCTTGCCGACAATGTGATGCTTAATGTCGACGAGGATATGATCACTAAAAAGACATGTGATAAGCTTGAGAAAGTTTACAGGGGTAAAACTTTATCCAACAAACTTTTCTTGAAAGATGAACTTCTTAATCATCGGATGGAAGAAGGTGGAAATCTGCAAAATTGTGTTGCCAATTTATTAAAGGCAGATGTGAAGTATGAAGATGATGACAAGGCGCTTTTACTATTGAGACCACTATCGCCTTCGTTCAAGCACTTCAGGACCACAATCATGTTTGGTAAGGAAAGTCTAAAGCTGGATGAGGTTATGGAAGCTATCCAATCTTATGTCAAGATGGATGAAAATACCGAAGGCTCTCAAGCACATGGTCTGTATGCCAAAGGCAAAGAGAGGTCACATAGTAGGCATGATAAATCTGGCAACAGAGGTAGATTAAAATCAAAAGGAAAAGAGAAAGAGAACAAGGGTTGCTTTACATTTGGTGCTACTGGCCACTGGAAAAAGAATTGCAAGATATGGCAAGAAAGGAAAGCGAAGGCGATGGCAAGGAATTCGAGTTCAGCCAGTGTGGTTACTTCGGATGAAAGTGACGGAGAACTCTTTGTAGTAACATCGAGCTTCAATGTTTTCTAACATTGGATTTCGGATACCGGTTGTTCATTCTATATGTGTGCTAACAAAGCATGGTTCGACACATATGAGGAAAGAAGTTGCGGAGAAGTTTTGATGGGAGATGTTTCATCGTGCAAAATCCAAGGTATTGGATCAGTGAAAATCAGAATGCATGACGGAATTGTTAGGGTACTGGATAAGGTCAGACATGTTCATAAACTAAAGAAGAATTTGATAACTTTGGGCACTTTAGACAAAGCCGATTACAATTATTGTTCCGAAGGAGGGATGCTCAAGGTTATCAAAGGGTTATTGGTCATGATGAGAGGTGATATTCAGCCTAACACTTTATACAAGCTTCGGCGAACTACAATAGTAGGTGGAGCAACAATATCTGTAGAGAAAGACGAGATTGAGCTTTGGCATTGTAAGCTAGGGCACACGGGTCAAAGAGGGATGCAAGAACTACACAAGAAAAATTAGCTGAAAGGTGTTAGTTTTTGCAAACTGAAATTCTGCAAGTATTGTACTCTTGGGAAGCAAACAAAGACATCATTCAAGATTGCAGGCAGTGAGAAAAGAAGCAAAGAGCCGTTGTACTATATTTATACGGACGTATGGGGTCCTGCACCAACTAGGTCTAAGGGAGGATGAAGGTATTTTGTTACTTTTTTAGATGATTTTTCAAGAAAAGTATGGGTTTACTTCATGAGGGAGAAATCCGAAGTTTTTTCAAAGTTTAAAGAGTGGAAAACTGAAGTAGAAAACCAAACGGGCAGAAAAATCAGATATCTGAGAAGCGACAATGGAGGTGAATATAGAGATAACAAGTTCTTACAGTTCTGCAGGGAAGAAGGCATCATAAGGCATTTTACAGTGAAGAAGACTGCTCAAGAAAACGGGGCAACAGAGAGGATGAATAGAACTCTCATGGAAAAAGAGAGAAGCATGCGGTTTCATGCAGGATTGCCTAACAAGTTTTGGGCATAAGCAGTTAATCACGCTTGCTACTTGGTTAACCGATCACCCTCAAAGGTTCTTGATTATAACTGTGCAGAAGAGTTACGGTCTAGAAAACCTGTTGATTATTCCAATTTAAGAGTTTTTGGTTGCAGTGCATATGCTCATATTCCGAGTGATGAAAGAACCAAACTCCAGCCAAAGTCACTCGAGTGCATTTTCATTGGTTTTGAAAAAGGAGTGAAGGACTACAAGTTATGGGATTTTGTCAACAAGAAGAAGGTTTTAAGTAGAGATGTCATGTTCGACGAGAAGACTATGCCCCTAAATAAAATCAAGACAAGTGAGGAGAAGAAAAATGATGTTGTAGAAGAAGCAACTGAATTTCCTCTAACCAAATGGGTCACGGAAGATGATCCAGCTCAGGTGGAGCACGACCAAGTGGATCATGATGAAGGGATTAATGAGGAAAGAGTAGAGCAACAACAACAGTCACAAGTACGGACTCAGGCGAAGCTATCACCGTTGCAAGAACAAGACTCTCTGGTTCCTCAACAACTTGAGCAACAGTTTCAGAGAAGCATAGCACTGGATAAACCCTAGCGAGATCCCAAGAAACCGGAAAGATATGGGTTTGATCAAGACAAAGTTAATTATGCTCTAAATGTGAGTCAAGAGATCCAACCACGTATCAAGAAGCTATAGCAAGTGATGATCCGGAAAGTTGGATGGTTGCTATGTTTGAAGAGATGCAATCTCTTGATAAGAACTCTGTTTGGGAGATAGTTTCTAAATCGAAAGATTGAAAGATAGTTGGCTATAAATGGGTGTTTAGAGAGAAAGAAGGGACATATGAAGGTGATGCCGTGAGATTCAAGGCCCGGTTAGTGGCAAAAGGGTATTCACAAAAGGAAGGAGTTGATTATGACGAGATATTCTCTCCAGTGGTTAAGCATACTTCAATCAGATTGATATTATCAATAGCAGCACGGCAGGATATGGAGATAGAACAGATAGACGTTAAGACCGCATTTCTCCATGGTGATCTGGAAGAAGTCATTTACATGGCTCAACCGGAAGGATTTGTCGAAACATGGAAGGAAAATCTGGTTTGTAGGTTAAAGAAGTCTTTTTATGGGCTAAAGCAATCCCCAGGGCAGTGGTACAAGCGTTTCGACTCATACATGCTGTAAATCAATTTTAGAAGATGCTTAAAGGATTGTTGTGTTTACTATCATGTGTTCGAAGATGGTATGATTATACTATTGCTACTTTATGTGGATGACATGTTGATTGCATGTCAAGATATGTCTAGAATTCAGAAATTAAAGATGCAACTGAGTAAGGAATTCGACATCAATTACAACATTATCCAACTGAAGATGGGTATATTGCACTTGTGGAAGCTGGAAGGGAAGCAGTTTGGCTTAATGGTTTAGCAAGAGAGTTCAAAATTACTCAAGGTACCATGGTGATTAGATGTGAAAGCCAAAGTGCTATTTACTTAGCAAAGAATCAAGTGTTTCATGGAAGATCGAAGCATATTGAGGCTTGTTATCACCGAATTAGGGATTGGGTAGAATCAAAGGAAGTTATATTAGAGAGGGTTCATAGAGAGAAGAACTCATTAGATTACTTGACTATATCGGTAACAACTGAGAAGTTAAAGTTTTGCTTGAACTCACTCAATCTTATTACATGCTGAGGATTGGTTGAAGCACCTCCTCACTTGAGGTGTATTAAGGCAAGAAGAAGTTTGCCAAGGTAAAGGTTCTTGAAGCTTTCCAGAGTTGTTTCAAGAAGGTTCGAAGACATTCTGGGTTGTCATTTCTTGGTTTTGACTCACTAAGGTGGAGATTGTTGTGTTTTTTGGCTCATCAAAACCTAAGTCAAGGCTTTAGAAGGAATCCTATTTGGATTAGGAGAAAATAAAGTGTGCACATAATTTCCTATTAGGACTAGGAAATTATATTTTCTCAAGAATCCCAAATCAACTAGGATTAGGAAATAAGTTAACTTTTCTTATTCTAAGAGGATTTAGGAGTCCTATTCTAGCAAGGAATGTAACCCAAGTCCTATACCTATAAATAGGGCTGTTGGGAGCTTATTTTTAACACAAAAAATCAGTAAGCATAAAGGGGTAGAGAGCAAGAGTGACAGAGAGGGTCTAGCAAGGTTTTGGGGAATTAGCTAAGGGGTTTCAATAAGTTTCTTGTAACCAAGTGTTTTTCTCCATAGTGCTAGTGATTTCTCAAGAGAGAGCACACGAAGACGTAGGCAAAGTTAGCCGGACCTCGGTAAATTCTTTGTGTTTGTGTGTGGCATGTTTTCTTTATTGTTCATACTTTATTTCGCATATTCGCCTATCATTATCCTATAAGTTTATCACCGTAGTCTATCGAGAAAACACAATCAATAAGGGAGTTTAAAATCAACAATTTAGACCAAGTCTTAGAGTTCAAATCTATTCCCAACTCAAATAAAACCAACTTCATAACATTATCAATACATCTTCATGTTGGGTTGTAAAGATTGACTTAGTTTAGTTGCGTTACGCTGACGCACTCGGGGGTCGATTTTAATAATGAAGTGATCTTCCTTATCCTTTCTTCACTTCTTTTTTGGGTTAGGGTTTCTTTAGTTATTTATTTATTTATTTATTTTTATGTGTTTTATGTTGTTATTTCAAAGTTTTTTTACTAACAGACCTAAAACCATGACCCAAAACCATTTTAATTTTGAGGCGTTCGAGGCGAGGCGATTTTTCAACGCCTCACCACCTTACTGCCTCGAGGCGTAAGCCTCAAAACGCCTTTTAAAATCAGGGTCTTATGAGTTGAACCCCACTTATTGTTTTTCAGGTCTCAAACAATTCTAACATATATTTTAATAATGTACTGTGTTCATTTACATGTCCTCAGCAACAGCTGTCATATTCTGTGCACAGATTATTGTCACTATAAAAGATTGCTCTAAGAGAGTTTTATGGCATATTTAAATTAAAACATAACTGCTAGTGCTAGTGAAGGTGCTAAGTCTTCATTGTTTGTTTCCTTTGTGGATGTAAAAGGTGTTACCATGGAAGATATAAAGTTGTCCGGGTGTCAATGCAGAAAATCTGCAAGTTTAGTACTTCTGGTGTTGAAAGTCAGAAAGTCCACCCTCGTCTCAGCGAGACTTCATTGAGGTGTAGTTGCTTGGGGTTTTTTGTGAACCCTGATGGTGCAACAGCCTCTGACTGGGTTCCTGTTGGTGATCAGGTACTTCTGATGGCCAGTATATTCCTTACATATCTGGCTGGAGTAATTCCTGTTCAGAAGTCTAATACTACTTCTCTAAAGAATATTCTCGACCATAATGTGTTCCCTGAAAGCTCAACCTCTCCTGGTAGGTAAGGGTAAGCATATCAAAGGTTTCAAAGCATCTTTTTTTCTTACATAATTGATAAATTAATTTAATTATTTGAAGATATGAGTGCAATGCTTTAACTTTTGTATGTCTCATTTCCTGTAGTTACTCAGGATATTTTCCCATTAAATGCAGTACCAGGAAAGATGATGACAAAGCTAATGCAAATTTGAAAGCTAATTCAAATTTGAAGTATGTATGGAAAGTAGTGAAAGAAAAACTAATGGAATCTCTGGATACTATTGAAAGTGAGAGTGATTCTGGAAACAGAATCCTTGAACGGCACCAGACAAAGCGCCCATTAAGTTTGTATGCTGTATCTGAGGGTCCAAAGTTACGGTTGCTTTGGGCTTCATTTCAACAACTTGAGAAAGAGGTAGGTACTGTCTATGTTTTTTCCTTGTATCATAGTTGCTATGCATAAACTTGCTATTTGGAAGAATTTGAGCATTTCTTGCCTAGATGAGAACCTATACTGGTTCACAATACGGTGCTAGTAGAAAACCAAAACTTGTTGGTGAAGGTAATTTCATTTAGTTGTAATTTCGGAAAGAAAGATTAACTGTCTTTGCTTGTTGCTTACAAAGTATTTTAAGAATATCTTTTGAAATTGTAAATCTAGGTCTAAAAAGTTTTGGGCATACTCATGCTAGACAGATAGAGAGTGAATCAGTGTTTTATTGTTGTGATTGCAAGATAGGTTCTTGAATTTATAATTTTAAAGACAAATATCAATAAGAATGTAATTATATTTAACATTGCAGTTCATATTTCTAGGGTGCATAAATTACTTCATAATTACACCTCAGCATACTGAAAGGGGTTATTTTAACAATTTTTATTTGGCACAACATTCCTGACTTTATCCTTTCATTAGAATAGCTATCTGGTTATACTTTGACTTGTAAATGGTGTGCATTGTTCAAAATTGTAGTTTCTAATCATTGGGCTTTACCTCTCATAATCCAGATGTAGGATAGGGTTTGAAGACTGTATAAGTTGTTTGTCCAGAATTGTTTTAGCCACTTGCAGACATGTAACTAGTCCTATTTCTAGAATCAGTTATGTTTCAATTTTAATGTGTATTTAACTTAAAATAGAAAATTGAAGACTACTTCGATGACCAGCTGAAAAAGACACCTCTTGTTATGAAGTAGGAACAGATACATAATGTAAGACTAACCCATACCGAGTTGCTAGTCTGACCACCATCCAAGACAATATGTGGTTGCTGGAGGTCAAGTAGGTAAGAAAACACCTTCATGCTATTCAGTAAGTTAGAATGGTTGTAGATCTCTGAACTTGCAGCTAAGTAGGTATGACAAATTGTGATCTCTCTCTATCATGATTTTGAGGTTTTAGTGAGGTATTCTGCGACTGTTAGGAATTTTGATTAATCTCAGATGTATGGAATTTGATGTATAGATATATGATTTTCATGTATTGAAAAGAATGGCATTTTTTCCATAAATGCAACATTGCAGCCTTATAATGACACTATTTCTTTTGCTTCAATCAGTCTTTGAAATAATTTTTACATTTTGGTTATTAAATATTTCATTGTTCATATTTCCAGGTAAATAATATATCATGCAATCCTGACACTGTTATCTTAGATGATTGGATGACCAAGTTTTCTCAAATTATTCGAGAATCCTGCCAACCTATATGTATGGCTTGGCTTGAAAAGGAGTTTTGCCGAGAACGCAGCAATCCTGATGAGGCACGTGGAAATTTTTTACATGTTACACTACTGTACAATTTTTGTTGTTGTGACTAAGATGTTTATATCATGTGCATCTCTTTCTAATTTCATTTCAGGTACTTATTTCGCTGATTATAGAGAAGCTAAAAGGAGATGATACTGTCTTACAGAATATCATAAAGTCAGGCAAAGGATATCTTTATGCAGAACTAGTATATCTTCTTCGGTTCAGTTATCTCAGGTAAAATGAATTAGTGTTTTTTCTTGATTTTGTTCCGGTTCTTATAAATTTGAGTCTTCAAGTGCGTTTTTGTTTTTTTTTTCTCCTTCTATTTTCCTTTCTGTATCATTGTAATTCAAGTATTTGTATTGAGATGAAAGTTGTACAGTAGCAAGGTAGGTATATCAAATGCAGGAACTATTTGTATCAGTCATTTTTCAACAAAATTAGCTACCAATAACTTCTGAAACCATGCCTAATCCTCATAGTGTACTGGATCAGTACTCTACTTTCTCCATAATAACCTTGTTTTCCACTTTTTGCAGTATACGTACTGATTTTAATTACTATTATTACACCTTAAGTCCAAAAGAGGCGACTAAGAATGAATGAAATAGATGAAAGCGGTCAATGTTTTCTTACGAAACAATCTGACTTCATTGTTTGACTTTGATCATAATTAATCAAAAAGAGATTCTACCTGAATTTGTCAGTCTAGTATCTTCTTCATATTTTTCATATTCACATGACTTGTTAAAACATTTTACCTTGTTTGTTTACCAGAAATGGTTGCTCTTACGACCATAATTTGTTCGTGTTGCACGCGGAAACCATATTGGAAGATTTGGTGATAACGTTAGCTGATGGGATTGCAAGCATTTATCTGGAACTTGTTTCTGTTGATGGCAATTTGTCCAGTGAAATTAATAGCTTGGGTTCGGTAATGTGTAATCTGTCAACCCGCGCACTCCAAAAGCTACGTAATGAGGTACAAGTGTTACCTTTGCTAGCTTAGGATTAAGATTTCTTGATTTTTTATGCTCAATTGTTAAATGATTTTGCATTTAATTCCCACTCTCACTCTTCATAACAAAAAGTAGAGGACTTATTAATTGCCTTACGATGAAAGCTCCTAGTTTGAATTTCTTGCGCTTCAACTTCCATAGTTACTGTACTATTGGGTGTGCAGTAGTAGCCATGATATTGCACCAACGACAAATATTTTATTCCTTAATGTAGACAGTTTTATAATTTGAAAGGCCTACTTGGTGACGTTGTGTTTTGTACTTTGTAGTTATAGCAGTGGGATCCATGTAATAAATTTAGAGTCAATTAAGTACATTTACTGACCTAGACGCCAAGCAGCTCACAGCTCTATAGCCCATATTTGACTCGACTTCTGTGCTGTGATGAAATCTTAAGTTATGTGTTAACTATTTCGGTGTTACAATTGTTCTGTGTTGTAATCTGTTATTTCGTTTGTTCTTGGAGAATTTCTTCTATTTCTTTTATTGTTAGGTGGACCTGATTCTTCTTTAAATGTTAGGAGCTTAGGATGCTAGATAACAAGACTGCATAGCCATGTTTAAGAATCGGAAACTTTTCACTTAAAAGCTGTGTGTCAAAGAGCACTTTTCTTTGGCTATGATTAGTTGATCATTGATCATGAAAAGCCACTTGTCATTTAGGAGGAAAGAAAAGATGACTTGATTTATCACTGAGATCTTTAAAGAAAAGAAGAGCATTACAATATCTTCAAAGCCTTGAACAAGGGAATTGATTGAGATATAGTGCTAAATCACACAGAATTAAGGGAATGGTTAAATTGATTGATTGCCCCATCTTAAAGGGAAGGGTTCCATCAGTCTTAATTAAGGGATGTGTAAACAAATCATATACCATATGAAGAAGAATTTGAATAATGGGTTTTATCGAAAGGCTTAAAGATATTTACTGTTGCACAGGTGGCCCTGAATATATGGGTGTACCGAAATGTGGAAGCAGTTGTATCAATGTATGAGGATCGTTTTGACCTGTGCACACTTCAAAGCCAACTCATTGAGGATTCTAGTGGGGATCTTCAGAATGTAAACTATAGTTGGTGGAAGAAGCTTATCTCGAGAAAGTCTGGCACAGTGAAATCTGCATTACGTTACATTGAGATAATCCGTACCTCCATTTCTGTGAAAAGGACCAAGGAACTAAGGGCCTTGACAGGGTGGTATGTGTTTTTATTTGCCTCCACAATTTTAATTACATGCATGTAATATAACATGAATTCAGGTGAAATGGTCCGACTTAAAATAACATTGAAAGTATTGTATATATATGAGGAAGTCCATTGTTCTTGTAATTGAATTTTGCTACCAGTTAATCATCAATAAATACCACTGATTTTATGTCTTAGTTCGCTTATATGTATATCTGCAATGGTAAATGTTGAATATGCTATTTTTTGTTGGAGTAATGAGTGGGGCTGAAGCGGAGATGTGCTTTGGAGTGTCATTTGACCCTTGCTAGTAAAGTGGAGATGAACTTGTAGTTGTCATTTGATTCTCACATAGTAGTAATAGTAGTGTGAATCCACACTGTTGTCAACAAGATTACACACTTAAATGAAGTGGTAAAATAATGTGGATGCATTACAGAGATTCTTAAGCTAATCCATGAGTAGTAAGTTAGAGAAACATCCATTGTCATTGAAGAGTTTGTCTTGTCTTGTCTAGAGTTGAACAGGCCTCGCTTTGTTGAGAAGAAATTCTTGGATCTACTTTAATACTTTGGTCCTACTGTGGTTAAATCTGCATGGGGGAGCAGAACATGATTCTGTGTGGGTATTAGGCACTGGTGTTGTTTTGTTTGGGATGTTAACATCATATTGTTTAATGTATGCAGTTTGATTGTCAGGATTTTGCACACCTTTAATACTTAAAATGTTCATATTCTTAATGAGATAGGCTTGCTAATTTGAATTCTATTTTAATTTTTGTGTTGCAGGAGGTACTACTTCAGTCTATGCCTTGAGTTATCTGACATTAGCATGCCATTTATTAGAGTTGTTTTTAACAAAATCAGTGATGCCATCTCATTCTTTTTTGTTTGCCTGATTGGGAGGTCTTTAGGACTCATCTATACTGGAATTAGGCAATCACTGCGATGGAAGTGAGATGTAATATTACTGGTATATTTTTGTCATTCATTGCCATTTTCATCTTCTTCTTCTTCTCTTTTTTTGTTCTTGAGGACTGATCTGATTGGAATCCCTTTGAAGTCAAAAGATTGGCTTCCACCTCATTTTAAATACTTTTCCAGTTTGTGTGACCAAAAAATGTGATACCATGTATGAAAGCACAGAATTGTCAACACTTGGATGTTAGAAAATATGTGCGTACTTCCATTTAATGAGGACCTCTCTCTCTCTCTCTCTCTGGAGCTAAATGATCTCTTCAAAGTTGAGCTGTTGAGATGTATCAGAAAGAAATGGACTTGGGCCTCTAATTTGTTTAGTCAAGGTTTGAACCTGCTCGATATTCTTAAATGCTCTACTGTTATCAAAGACTAATTAACTAATCATTTCCATATTTGTTATAGATAGATACATTGTTTTGTTGATTAGTGCATGAGTGATATATTTATTAATGTTGATGAAGAAAATGGTGGGAACACAAACATGAGAAAGTAAGGTGCACGTAGATGAGCAAAAGCAAGAAGATAATTCTTGTCTTTTGCTGAGAAACTTCTTATTATACATTAATCAATTCATGGTGTTTACAACTTTATATAAAGCAAAGTCTATCCCACACTGAAACCTGGCCTTTTAGCTAAGCATAATATACAAGCTTGAGTCAATTTAGGGTTGTAGTTTAGGTTCTGAAGACTCCCAAGCTTCAAAACAGGGATTTTGAATTAGGGTTTTTTATTTTTAATGTATGTGCAGTGTAATTTGATGAGCATTGGGAGGGACCTCAAATTGACAAGACAGACAATAAAAAGGTATGCATAAAAGAGTTGATGAAGCATCACTATCGGAACCAAATAAATAATCTTCACCAAGCAATTTAGTATTACTTTTTTACATGCTATGATTGCTGAATTATAAAAGATAGATGATACATATATTATTTTATTCTTCGATATAGTTTCACAGTCTTGGACAGCTGGTTTTACTGTTGGGATGATTTCCAAGACCTCGGAAATAATATTTATAAAATAAAAATAAATATACACTGTTCATGTACCCATGGCGATAAACTGTGGCGTATTGTGTATTCTCAACCCTTTTATCAAATAATTAAATAATTAAATAAAATTCATACCCTTTAGACAATAATTCATTTTCAAATCAAATAAAAGTGCTGGCGTGTTCTTATAATTTGACAATAATTCATTTTATACCTTTAGACAATAATTGTAATGGTCTAGGTCCATAAAGTTGATGTTATCTACTTTTAGGTTTTATGTATGCATTTTCAATAATTCATTTTATACCTTTAGACAATAATTATAATGGTCTAGGTCCATAAAGTTGATGTTATCTACTTTTAGGTTGCACTCTCATGTATTAAGGGATGTGACAATATTCACAACCTCCGCTCTGCCTTTGTGTTGTTTCTTCCACTATCTATTTCAATCACAATTTCCAAACCTGAAATATGAAACTTGAATCACTAGGAATTTAAGTTTTCTACTGCTTTTTTGTCTGTTTTATTCAAACTATTAAAATCTTTATTTTTCTTTGTCAACTTTGAACATGCAATAAAATCCATAAAATAGAATGGCTTGAGTGGGCAAAGTAAAAAGTCATCATATATGGGGAGAATGATAGTCTTGGTACCGAGAGGGCAGTCAGTATCTATGGAAGTTGCCGTGGAAGTTGGTAGTAGGACTTTTCCGGTGAAGTTGGTTGAACAACTGGAGCCGGTTAACTTTGAATGGTTGTCTAATCATCTAAATATTATCCCTGGTGGTTCAAATTTGAAATGCTGCTTTGATAGAGATGAGTGGGCAAAGTCAAGTAGGGAGATTATAGCAGATAAAGGAATGAGAAGTGACAAGTGCAGAGCAGGTGGGGAGGAGAATGGATGTGTCAGTAACAGTGATGAGAAGGAAAATAGAAAGGGTGTAAGGGATATGGTCTCGAGTGGTACATGCCAAGATCGAGGGGTAGTTGGTGGAATTATGGGTGATTTAGTAAAAGGGAAAAAAGGTTTGGATTCCAAGGTCGAAGCCTAAAGCTAGGGAGCCTAGTTGTTATGGTACATTAAAGATACAAAGTCAGAGATTAGTGGATATGGAGAGAAGATGGGAGAAACTGGATTCGAGCAATTCAAGCTCTGAATCAGATGTTGGGCCTTTAACAAACCATAAAGATGTGTAAATGGGACAGTTTAAAAGGGCCTGGTGGGTGGTACAAGCTTATAGGACATGGGCCAACAGAGGGGAGTCATGATGATACAGGGCTTCTAGTTAATAGGAAGACTTGTGCCAAAAATTATTAGTCCAAAAAAGGTGGGAAGGTTTCAAGCTCAGGTAGTGACGAATTGTATTGTGAAGGAGAAGACGATGCTGACTGTGAGGTCTCTCAAAGCTCTTCAGGCAGTGAAGATAGTAGTTCAATCCAAGTGGTTCCAAAAACTCAATTGGTCTCAGACAAAGGAATTGAGCTAATGGTAGATTTGAGAGAACATGGAGCTAGTGTGGAGATTCGGAATTCAGGTACGGAAAAGATGACAGTTAAAGAATTCTCGAGGTCTAGGTAGTGAGAATTAGCAGTAAGCAGGAGAATCTCAAGCAAAGGATGAGCGTAGTCAAGTTGGGGTTTCGAAGAGCAATGATGTGAGAAATGCTAGAGGTAAGCTTAGTTCTTCTGCTTCTGTTAAAATACATCCTATGATTACTCGTGGTTTGAAAGTTAATTTTGAAAAGGGGTATAAGGGTAAATCTAGGAAAGTTGTTTGGCATTTAGAGGAGGAAATTTCAAAAATAATTGAAAGAAAAGTAGCTAGGGGTATTTTGCGTGAAGCCAGTGTTAGGAGAGTTGATGAAGAGGAACGTCCAGAGACGGAGTTGGTTATTGTTGGTAATTTTGGTAATACTGAGGAAGAGGTGACTAAAGTCTTGGAAACTGGAGGCAAGGAGGATGAGATTGTTGAATATCTGACGCTTAGGGAAAGGGAGGACGAGGTTAGGAAGGATGTGTAATGGTAGGTGTGAGTGTGGGTGGGGGTTGTACTGTTTTTTCAATGTTAGCTATGTCGTGGAATGTTAGGGGTTTAGGGAAAGAGTTGAAAAGAAGGAAGGTTAGAAGTGTGGTGATGAAGCTTAATCCTGCAGTTCTTTTTTATTCAAGAGACTAAACTGGGGTCTATGGATATCAAAATCAGTAGAGGTTTGGATGGTGTGTTGTTATCTAAAGGTGTGGGGGTTGACGCTGAAGGGTTAGCAGGGGGTCTCTTGACACTGTGGAATGAGGAGCTAATGACCATTAAGGATTGTATTTCGAATAAATGGTGTATCATTCTTGTTGGGATCTTCAACAAGATTAATAAAAAGGTAGTCCTATGTAATGTCTATGCCCCTAATGTGGAGAAGGAGAGTCATTTCCTATGCCGTGGTGTCTTGGAGGTGACTTTAATATTGTTCTCCCGAGTCGGAGAGAAAAGGGGGGGGATGAGTTCAACAAATGGCAACAAATGGTCAAAACGCGTATTATGATCCCCCTCAAGAAGCCATTTCACCCTTTATTTTTGCTTCCACTGTTACTCCTCACGCCTGAGTTGCTTCCAAAGCTTCGCAGTAACCACTAGCCTTTTATTTCTCAAACCCTCCGTCCACCCCAATCTGACAGCCTCTTCATCCAGAATCAACAAACTATCCTTCATCTCTTTTGTAGTAACTTTATCTTTCAATTTTGCCACCGCCCATCTCTTGACTCTTCCTTTAGCACCCCTTATCTTAACCTTCAAAATATTACTGCTAGAACCAACCACTTTCTTGACAACCACTCCTTTTTGATAGAATCCATGAGTAATTTCTCTTCCAACCACATGTTATCAAATCTAAAAGGAGTGGGGCCCCAAAACACACTCGTATTACAATGAGTGGCATTGCTGAAGAATCTATTGATCATCTCTTCCTTCAATGTAAGTGGGCGTGGAACCTCTGGGGCAGTGGTATGAACTGGTGGGAAGTGAGTAGTGTGTCTTTGGAATGAGGTAGCCGAGTATGTGCCCGAATTGATCAGCTGAAAGAGCTTGGATTTCCTTGTTTTTTGCCATTACTTGGACCATTTAGGAGATTAGGAACGAAAAGGTGTTCAAGGATGTTGTCATTCCTTTTGAGCAGGCTGTGGATAGGGTGAAATTCCGTGTTGGGTGGTGGTTTAAGTATATTGGTAAAAGGTCTAAGGATCCCATTATGTTGATTTTGTTGAGTATTGCGGAGAGATGAACGGACAATAAGAGGATTAAAATTCCCGATCCTAAGGTATGGATTCCTTTGGAATCGGAAACGTTGAAGTTTAATGTGGACGAGTCCGCCAGGGGTCCGCCGGGTCAAGCGGGTGTGGGAGGGGTGTTGCAGGACAGCAATGGTAAGGTCTTGTGTGAGTTTTCTGATTTTTATAGGGGTTCATAATAGTATTTCAGCAGAGTTGCTTGCTATAGCTAGGGCTTGTGTTCTCTGTGTGTCCATACTTGAGCTGAAAAGGAAAAAAAATTGTGATTGTTAGTGATTGCAAGCAAGTTGTGGCATGGGTCAATTGTAGTGGTGAGGGGATTGGAATTTTATGCAGGTGATTTTGGATATTAGAAGTTTGCTGGGCACTTTGGGGCAGGCTTCCATTGAATTTGATGTTAGAGACACTAATACATTTGTGGACGCTTTGGCGAAAAGAGGTGCTGGGGGGGGGGGGGGGGCCTGATGGTGGAGTGGAGTTTGTAAGGGTGGGCAATTTGTCTTTTCCTTTGCTGCCTTATCAATGCCTTGCGACAGGGATTCTGGTGTGTTGGTTGTAGCCTCTGTCGCAGGCCATTAAAGTTGTTGGGTGGTGCCTTTGCTTGGTGTTTTGTTTGGTGTGCTTGGCCTTCGGCTTGTGAATAAAGAGTGATTTTCAAAAAAAAAAAAGAAAAAGAAAAAAAAAGAGTATTCTAGATGTGCCAAATTGGGTTATGATATAAATCACGTTGCTTCACTGCTGTCAACTACAAAAAACAGCTGACACAAAACTTGATGCTACCCATTATTATATATTATTATTAATCTGATGCAGATGACCCTACAATTTGTTTCATATATCGTTGTTCAATTCTCTAACTAGTTACGATTTAATAAAAAGCATTGTTTCCTTTTACAGCACAATGAAATGACAAAAGTTCAAAACATCACCTTTTAACAGAGATTGTAGCGCACCTTCTTCACCTTTTAACAGAGACGGTAGTGCACCTTCTTTCTACATTTGGTGGTTAGGGGTTCGAGTCTCACTATACGTATTTTACAAGCATATGTGAGAAGTTTTCTCCTGATTGATGGGAGTAGTTATCCGGGTCATACATGATTGCCTCATATTAACAGGTCTCGACAGCCCTATTATAATAGTCGTAAATGTAATACTTAAACAAAAAAAAAAAAAAAATGACAAAGTTGTGCAAGAAAAATAGTTATTAGTATTAACATTACAAGAAAAAGTGTCTTTTTCGACCAACTATTTCTAACGGAGTGAAATTATAGTCGGTTATTGTTATTTTTCAAACAAAAAAAATTAGGTTGTCAGAGAAGTGTAACAATAATGTGTATTTGTTACGACGAAACAAATACTGTCGGAAATAATGTCTAAAGTCGTCAGAAATAATGTGAAAATGGCGCCAAAGCTTGGCGCCAATACTATTTTTGACCACGGGTATTTAGCCTTTGGAAAAGATGAATCTTTTCCGACCACAATATTTGATCATCGAAAATGTCAATACTATTTTTGACAACAAGTACATAGCTCTCAGAAAAGATGAATATTTTCTGACCACAATGGATGATCCTTGGAAATATTATACAATTTCTAACCACTTGTCACGTGCCCTTAAAAAAATGTACATAAAAAAAAAAATTATATTACGTTTTAAAATAAAATTCTTATAAAGTAATTTTAATAATATAAATTGTGATAATATTTTGATAAAATAATTTTATATTTAAAAATTTTAAAAATATAATATAAGTACTTTATATGATATATATATATATATATATATTTATATATTATGTTTTGAAAAGTTTCTATTAAAATATAAATAATTTAAAAATTATTTTAAAGTAAAAAAAATAAAAATAAAAAAGGCCATTGACAATGTAATTGTAAAAAAAAAAAAAAATACAAGTGACATGTGGTTAGAAATTGTAATTGTAAAACTTGAAAGTTAAAAACCCTAAATCCTTTTATCTTTACCTCACCTCATCATCAATTCATTCATTAGCCGCTCAACCGCTCAAGCCACATCCACCCCAGCCACAACCCTAACTATTTCCTTCTTATCGACATCACCTCATCTCATTGCCGTTCGTCGCAGAAGCTGGCAGCACACAACAAATTTTTTCTTTCTCGGTCTCATACCGTCATACTTATGTAAGTCCTCTTTTATTTTTATTTTTATTTATTTATTTTATTTTTAAATCTCATGTTTTATTTTTTGTTTTGATTCGGGTATTTAAGAACAAAGAGACGTGTGCCAATCTTCTTTCATATACAATTTTTGTTTTGATTTAATTTTTTAATGTTTAGCTATTAGGGTTCCAATTTATTTGAATATAGAACAAAGAGTCCCGCAGAAGCTATATAGGTGAGATTAAAATTGTGATGTTAATTTGTATCAAAATTTTACAACTTCTCTCCGATAAACACTGATTCTTTAATTTCGTTCAATTGCAGTTTACAAGAGGCCTACTTCATGAAATTTTGTCTCTAAAGTTGAGTTTCAATGCTCGGACAAATTTAATATGTAAGTGGATCTGTTTCTATAATTTTTCAATGATCTTAAAGGTCGTTATCTGATTGTTTGCAACGGTGATTGTCTTAAATCTAATTATTTTAATTTTTATAACATCAATTGATTTGTTTAATTTTTTTTGCTAAAGTAGATTTGTTCAAATATTTTGCTAAGCATGTCTTACTAATGTTAGTTAGCTATGGAATGTAAAATATTATAGTCATTAAGATTAACTTGTCTGTTAATTTCAAAAGCTTTGCACTAATATGGAGATTTAAGCAAGAGACAAATATTAGTCCTATCTTATTATCAGGTATCTTACAAAGTTGTAATTTTTTATCTATAGAGACAACTCATGTATTGACATTTTCGAAGCTTCGACTTATGTTGTGAGGGTTTGACAAGAATTTTATTCTCTTCTCTGTGAGAGTTCTGTATTTTCTTATCTAGTTATATGGTGTAAAAATAAAAAAAAAAAAATATAAAAAAAAACACTAACTATGTGATGAATTTGTAATAGTTGTATATATACATGTTCTATGTACTATTTGAGTTTTACTTGTACTATTATTATATACGATTTTTGTTATTGAATATTAGATTTTTTTTAATGAAAAGATGACTATTGTTGTTGAACTCTTTGATTGAAATATTTAGTAATCAATCATATCAATTTAGTAGGTCCTTAAAAATACAATATCCTACTATTTAACTCGGTGTGGCCACTTATTTTCAACAACGTTACTACTCAAAAATACGTTAATTTTGACTATTGTAATTTCCTTGGTGATGGTGATGGTGATGCATTATTTTCAACCACAAAAAATATATTATTTCTGACTATTGTAATTTCCTTGGTGATGGTGATGAATTATTTTCAACCACGGTCTCCCTCAGTAATAACTTATATTTGACGACAAATACCATCGTAAATGATCCCCTGATCTGGTTTCCAAAACCTTTTTCGACAACATAATTCCTTATCTCCAACCACTCATAGCCCTCAGAAATGTTGTATTCCTGACGGTTCGTCATAAAAAGATTATTTCCACGATACTATTTTCGATGGAGACCGACGACCTTTTCCCGTCAAAAATGCATATTTTCGATGACTTTTTGACATTTTCCGACCATATTTAGCACTCGTAAAAGACCATATTTCTTGTAGTGTAATTTGGCAAATTGATTGAGAAAGGAAAAACCAATTTATTAAACTGATAAGCATCAAATGATCAGAAGGAATGGATATATATACATGCAGAAGAATCTAAAGTTATAGGAAAAAAATAATAAATTTTTGTTTTCTTTTGCTTATTTAATGGATTAATTAATTTTTTGCATTATACTTTTTTTTGGGATAATTACCCCGGTGGTCATCAAATTGATGACACACTATCAAAATGGCCATTAGATTGGAAAGTTGTTCCAAAATGACCATTTTGGCGAACTTTGTAACACTGATAGCCATTCCATCCAATACATCTAATTTCATCCAATTTCATCAAATGAGTGGCATTTTGGTAAATAAGTGGATGACATTAATTTATTTATAGATGTTTTTGGGAAAGCAATTTTTGGTACTTGTCACCCATTTTTGTATTTCCTATAAATTAATTTATAATTTCTTCTGTTTGGTTGCCGAGAAACTGCTGGAAAGTAAAGAAAATAATTAAACTCTATGCTCATGTTTCATGTCTAACCCTAGGTTTTTTATTTTATTTTATTTTTTTTATTTTTTTCTCGCATCAGTTGAGTGAACTATTGAAATTATAAAAGTAAAATTTCAAACTTGAACTAATTCAACTTTTCAATTTTCTTGCAGAATTGTTAATTTATTATTTGTTGGGTATACTGATTACTGCTGTTTAATTGTAATATATATATATATATATATATATATTGAGATATGTTATATGTATACACACTAAATATAATTATTCGTTTTAAAAAACAAAAACAAAATTTGATTAAAAAAAAATCTAAAATAAATTAATATCATCCTCTTATTTACCAAAATACCACTTATTTGATGGAAGTGGATGAAATTGGATGAAATGACCATTAGTGTCACAAAGTTCGTCAAAAATGGCCATTTTGGAATAACTTTCCAATCCAATGACCATTTTGATAATGTGTCATCAATTCAATGGCCACCAGAATAATTATCCCTATTTTTTTATATACAGTATGTAGGTTTTTTCAAATTGAGTTGTTACTTTAATTAGTTTGACTCTTTGATTGGGTGCTGAAAATGTTGTCCGATATATACTTGGTCGGTGATATAAATTGTAACATTTAATTGCGCCAATTGATCTTGTAATTAGTGGGAAAAGAATATGCATACAAGATTGAAAGTAATAATTATATCCTTTTAAAAGTGATTCCAAGCACCAAAAACATGCTTCTTTTAGAACAACAAAATTGGAATTCGATTTTTTATTCACTGGCTTGAAAAAAGAAGTATCAGTTGATGGGAAATGAAAAACTTAACACAATATTATTATTATTCTTTGTTATCCATGCCTTGTATATGACATGTTGTGAGTAGTATAGAAAACCTTTTCCAATAATTGTCCTAATATGCATGTATAATAAACAATATATAAACATTGATGAATACATAAGCTTACATCTAATTGTTGACATTTGGGACATAACAGTGCATACCATATAGGTGATATTGAGGTTGAATATGATGGTAGCTACCAAGTTTACAGCTTACCTAACAGCAGAAAAAGGCTTCATTATTATATAGAGGGCTGTCTTGTACTCTTTAACATGTTGATTCCTGATTTAATGCTTATAGAAATTGCAATGGAATTAAAAGTTTTCAAGGTCCACTCTCCATTGACTTTTGGGTTTCTTGGGCAGGCAAACATTGAGGAGTATCTCAATGAGATTCGATTTGATGACTTCATTACTATTCTATATCAATTATTTCTTCATTTCTTCATTTTCTTCAAATAAAAAAGAAAAAAGAAAAAAGTTATGCTAGATGAGAAGTTGTGACTTGTGAGGGCCAAAATTTAGAGTTTAATTTGACAAGGCAGGTGGGAAGTTAATTTCAACCAAGTCCAATCAATCTTAGCTTTAATTTGGTGGTGGGTGCATGGTGCCACTGTCACATTATATTAATCGTATTAATACATTTTCAGTCCTTTCCGTCCCCTATTTTATTTATTAATCTTTTACGTATGACAAGTAATTAATTACATCATTTCAATATGCATGATCTTCTCTTCTTTCTAATATTGTCTCGCTAGCTACAGCTATTTTCTTTGAAATAGTGAAAAATTATTATTATTATTATTAAAATAGACAAAAACAATATAATTTGGGAGTAGCAAGAGTACTAGTCAACTGTTGAGTACTGTTGTTGTTTGGTAGAATGATAAGTGGTATATATATATATATATCCATGAGACCATGACCATGCATGATATGATGATTGTTTTCAGATGATGTTCAAGTAAGTAATCAACAAAGCTGCAGCGATAATGATGAGGCACTCATGCATCATGTATGCAAGTGTATATATATATATATATATATATATAAAAGGGCTAACGTGGCGGTGGGACCCATAGACATGCATGGTTTCAATTTCATTAAGTATGCAGCTGCAGTCTCATAAAAGAATACGATGCTTAATTGATGGCTGATGCTTTGCTTTCCGTAAAACACCACTTTCTTATATAAATATATATATATATATATATATATATATATATGTTTTTTTTAGACCCACTCCCCTTTCAAGCGCTTGCTCTTCACACACTTCTACTCTTCTACTCTTCCACTTTAACTAAACTCCAATATGAAGATGCTAGACCTAATAATTTCAAAGAAAATATGTTAATCTCTTCAACACAAAAAATGGCAACCACATTTGATTCTTCCATTTTTCTTATATAAGATAAGATCAAACACAACACAAAGGATTATTGTGGTTCGAAATTAGTAAACAGTTGTACGGATTTACACTAAGAAAGAGATTGTTTTGATGCTAATTAACAATAGACTTTATTATGTTAGTAATAAAAACAGGATCTCATACATGTAAATTCATTTTTAATAGAAATCCAATGGTGGGGTTGAATTGAACTACATCACTGTTTCAATAATTCTAATTAACACTAGGATTATCAAAAGTTATATCAATAGTTAAGTGTTTAAGTTTAGTAAGAAGATAAGGTTGGTCAAATGGTATACGCCTTATACCTATACCATATTAGAATTTATCATTGGATCAACTTCATCTTATCGATTCATTATCAATTGAAAGAATAAAATTATTGTGATCGGAGTGTAGATAGCACGCACCGAAAGAGAGGAAAAACACCACCTTTTTGATATATAAGGAAAGAAAGATAGAGAATAAAAATAGGGAGTTAGGGTAGTCCAAGTCAAAGAAAGATTTCTTGGAGAAGAAAAAGGCACCACCACCACCACTTCCCCTTTTCTTTACTTTGATTCACCAGGTGCCACCCACTTTACCTTTCTTTCATTTCCAATACGATGCCCCATCTCTAATTCCTCTGTTTTTTTCCAATAAGACTATCAAAATCTTCTTCAATTTGAATATAAAATTTTATTGGATAGACGTATGAATGATTTGATATATCCATAAATTGAAGAATTAATTAATAATTTCTGTTTAGAGTCTCTCATGGCTTAAAGCCAATGTAAGGGCAGTTTGGTCATGGTATTAGAATAATTAAGGTAAAACTAGTGCCCAAATAGGATTAAGGCACTAAAAAACAAGGGGCTATTTGGTGAATTCAGTGATAAATTTGAGATATGCTTCCATGTTAAGTTAGTAATTTGTTTCTCTACAAATGTGAAATGTGAAATGTGTATGGAATTTGAAAACCAGCTTTCCAAATAATATCCACTTTTAATTTGCTGAAGCTTCTTCTTCTCTCTCCCTCTTCTTAGGTAGGCTTGGTGCTGGTTCATGGATATTGAACCCTTGTGGTCTCTTGGGGGGTGGTTTATTATTTTTGTTGATTGCATGGCAGCTGAAACCTTGTCTAAATCACACTCTCTTCTTCTCCTTTTTTTCCTCTTGTGCATTTTTCTTCTTTCAAGTGGTACGTCGACAAATAACCAGCCACCCAAAATGCCTCTTTCAATTACAACCAAAAGGTTTCTCTTGGATTCCTCCTCTACGGCTGTGAAGTTGCAACCAAAAGACACCAAAAGCATGCACACTTCTTCTTCAAAATCTATGCGCAGAGAGTTTGGAGGCTCAAAGCATGAAGTTCCAAGCGGACCCAACCCCATATCTAACAGGTAAGTTTTATTAATTATTTGGAAGTGATCTCATCAAGAATCGGTTGAAGATGACAACGCCAAAGTTACTTTTATCATCTTTAATTGTTTTAGTCCGCCATTAATACAGCTTTGTCCAGCTTTGTTTGTCTTTCTTGTTATCCTCACTACTCTTTTCTGTTTTTTTTTGTTTTTTTTTGTTTTTGTTTTTGTTTTGTTTTTTTTTTTTTTTTTTATAACTAGAAATGTATAGCAAGATATATATATATATATATATAATTCTATTTTTCTATATGTATCTATTTGTTTCAAGTATAGATGATGATGATGATGATATGGATTGATGGGGTATGCTTTTATTTAATTAATTCTCATGTGTGTACGTATTTCTCTTTCTTTTATGCTTATAGATTATTATACAAGCTAAATTTGTTCATATATTTAATTTATTTATTATCTTGAATCAAGGGTTTAATCTTTTTAATTCTATTTATATATATATAGTCTTGAGGTCTTCTAATTCTAGCTAGAGCCCCCTCAGATTCCATAGTAGACATGTGTGTGCTTTGTGTATGGTTGCCTAAAAATGTGTGGTTGGATGGTGAAAATCATGAAAAGTAATGATTTTAGAAGATGTTGTTGAAGTGAGTGAAGTACATATATATAATATATTGTCTGTCCTGTCTGTCCTAGTGAAAATGGTTGAATGACATGAGAGAGGAAGAAGAAGAAGAAGAAGAAGAAGAAGAAGAAGAAGAAGAAGAATTGATGAAATTGGTTGCATGAGTTAGGTTAAATTTGGTTGGAGATAAGAAGGGAATCTGAGAAGTTAATCAGTGGAGTCAGATCTGTATTTTTGTTTTTGGTCGTGTAATCAGTGTTTTGGTTTTTGGACTTTGCTTTTGTCCTCTCAAATCAAAACACATCATTCGAGAAAAGCTACTTGTCCATTTATCATCATATCATTCAATTTCATTGCCCCATCATTTCATCATTATAATTGTATCATTTCCTCTTCTTTATTTTTCAAAACAATATTATTTTATATTCAACATTTCTTTTACACACAGCAAACCAAACCAAACAACCTTTTGAGTTCTTGTGTCACCCAAATTTATTCACGTTCTATATACATATAGTACTTTCAGCAAAAACATTTCAGTAGTACTCCATCGGAGGTGTGAACCAAAGTCACCATCCATGGCCATGGGCATGGCTTCAATATTTTTATTAACAAAATATATAATATCTAGCTGAATTTCATTTATATGATCCAATTCTTAGTAATTTCGGATATTCCACAGATTCAACCTAGTTTTGTTTTTTTAACCTCAAATCTATTAAAGATCTTTTAATCCTCAAACTTTTAAGAATAATTTTTTTTTTTTTATTTCCAATATTTACCAAAAAAAAACAAAAAAAAAAAACCCCCGTATATAAAGCAGATTAATACTAGAAATGCACAAATCACATTATGCAATAATCTAGCATTATTCCTTACAAAAATGCACTTCATATGTAAAAAAATATTCATAATTGAAAGAGTATATAAACATAAATATATATATATATATATATATATATTGCAAGAGTTTTCTAAAAAAGAATGAGAATGTAATTAATTAAATAAGTTAATAGGTACATTTTTAGTTGGTCACTGCTCAATTGCATATTAATTTAATTATGGAAGTTCTTATAACATGTGCCGTCAAGGTATCAAAATATTCCATAATAAATTTAAATATACTTTTTAGTATTGATATAAGTGGTAGCTAAAAATGGATCATAGACCCAACATGTAAATGTCCATACCTCTTTGGTGTTGGATCCTATCCAGGCCCATTATGTCTAGTCGACCCAAGAGCTGCATCAATTGAAACTTAAAAGTTGAAAGACCAAGTCATCTTCAGTTATACAAAGTGGGTAAACGTGCGATTCAAAGAGAGGAAATCTCTCCTGCAATCTCGCCCACAATCAACTCATGATTTGATGAACGTTGGGGAAAATACTTGGCCTATAAATACCAGATTTCAATCACGTTGAACTCTCCCTAAAAATTCTCACTAGCAAAGTTTACAAAAAGCGTATTGAAACTCTAAGCATATTCTCTCCGACTACCAGAACTTGATTCAAAACATGATCAATGTTCTCCGTCAGCCATTGCTTAGCCCAAACACACCTAAGGCTAAGAATCTAACCCTATCTCTATTGCTTTCTCTACATTTGTATCTCTGTTCTTATCTTTTGCAGGTTCAACGAAGAAGACAACCTCCCCAGGTCGATGAACTAATCTTACTTGTAGGTACATTGAGGAAACGACAACATTCATTTGACAGATTTAACGAAGTTGCTTTGGGCCTAACACAATCCAACCCGATCCATATTAACCATAGGCCAACCCCCTACAATATACATGTTTGTTTTTAAAAAATATATTTTATGATAATAAATATAAATATTTTATTTACTTTTTTAATAAAACTCAGGTTAATACAATCGAATATAATTCGTTTATATTTATATTGACATATTGATTTGTAAACAACTAGCTAACAAATAGTAGTATTAATAACATAACATAAAACCATCACCCATCAATTGGTATATATATAAAATAAAAAAAATAATAATAACAATAACATAGCACAAAAAATATGGAGCAAGTAACATAAATATAGCTATAATAACCTATGCATTGAATTTAATATGCTAAAACTTAGGTTAAATGAAAAAGAAGGTATGGGTTTTCGATCATGCTTTCATTTCATGTCCACAGCCACAATATAATAACAATAAGGGTGCGTTTGACACGGACATGGAATGAGAGAGAAAAAGGTGGGACGGGACAGGATATGTTATGTTGTTCCGTATTATGTTTAGAATGTCTGTGACAGAATTGTGGACTGTACTATTATGCGTTTGGTATGGCTGGAACATGACATTATAAGAGGTTCAAATGACCAAAATGCCCCTATTGTGATTGAAAAATATTCTTAATTAATAATTTTCTAAGATTATTTAAGATGGATAGTTGGGATCAAATTAATAAATTTTTAGATATTAAATATTTAAGATATTCAAGAAGTTAAAAATAATGCAATTTAAAAAATTGGAAAAAAAAATTATTTTTAAAAAATTTATCTCCACCATTCATATTCGTGATGAATGGTGAAGATTAAATAGAAGTTACCAAAAAAAAACACAAACTGAAAAATGAAAATATATATAAATTGAGGTGAAGATCCAATCTGGGATTGGTCTCCACTCTCCACCAATATCTGTTTCAAAATTATTTTCCAGCAAAACAGCTAAAAACTCATCAATAATTAGATTTAATCCCTAGCAAAACAACTCAACTTTTTTTTACTTAAAAATTAAAACTTCAACAAAAAAAAAAAAAAAAAAAAAGATTCAAACACATCCAAATCTTTATCAAACCTCTTCTTCATCAGATTCGAAAACAAAGATCTTCATCAAACCTCTTCTTCATTATTCTATAATCAAATTATATAAACAAAATTTGAAAAAAATAAAAATCTGAAAAAAAAAATAAAAAAAATAGATAGAGCTGTCATGATTGAACATCTTCCATGGCCTGTAAAAGAGAGGAACTGAGATGGAAATGGGTGAGACCACCAACTTCATTGTCGTCATCGTCAACACCAAATCACCATTCACAACCAAACCCTTATAAACATCGTCACCGACGACACAATCCTGATTTTGTATTCCGATTGCTGTGAATCCCCAAATCGAGAACCCTAAATCGATTTCTCAAAATCAAAATCAATAAAGGCCACCGCCTCCAAAACCAAAGGTCGAACGGAGAGAGAGACAAGTGGGAGAGACTGATATCTTTGCTCCTCGTCGGTGACCAAAGAAGAGAGAGAGAGAGAGAGAGAGAGGCGTGAGAATGGGGTGGGTTTGAGAGAGAGAGAGAGAGAGAGAGAAAAGTGTGAAAATGGGGTTGGGTTTTATTTTATAGTTGATATTTTTGTTATTTTTAGAAGTTTTGAGGGTAAAATTGTCTTTTTGGCGGGGTCTGAGGTGGGACAAGATTTTATGGTTTTTGTCCCACCTTGTCGCGTACCGTCCCATGCTAATAGCGTGCCAAACGTGAGATAAGAGAAAGTTGTCCCACCTTATTTTGTCCCGTCCCGCGTACTAAACACACCCTAATGGAACACAGAAAGGGATGCCACATACGATTCCGATTAATTGAGATGCAACACTGCCCATCTTAGGTTGCCACCATGCAGTAATCATAACAGGTAGCCAGTCAACTCCATTATATTTTTGAAATATTACAATAATTTGGGGTTATGGTAGGGGAATAGTGTTGAAAATTTCATCATGTGGGGCCACACATGTAAATATTAAATGTGTTGTGCTATCTTTTGGCTAAGCCTAAATTAAAGTGGTCTAATTAAGATTTAAAGCTTTAAGGTTTAAGGGTATAATTGTCATGTAATTAATGTGTAGATATCAAAGTACTATTTCTAATTTGATGAGGAGCCAAATTAGAAATAACAAAACATATAATAATCTGATTATTATATATTAAGGTTATGGTCCCCAAATTACACGATACCTTTTTTGGCTTGTCTGTATCCTCATTACAAGAACAAGAGAGAACACTATTGAGTTTCCCAAGGATCATGATAATTTGGAAGATCTCAACCCGTCCACCAACCTCCGACAATGGATTCAGGTACGCTTCCGCTTTCTCTTATCTCATTTTTCTCTTGAATTGACATGGGTTAGTAACATGTATTTAGGGTTTGATTAAAGCAAGATATAGAAACATGTTTAGGTTAAACTTTTTGATGTATTATGTGCATATGCATGTTGATTTAGTTTTAATCAAATTTCTTTCAAGTGGTATTAGCACCACCCATGATCGATTCTTGAGAATTTGAGGAATTTTGGAGATTTGAGATTTGAATTTTAGGTTTAAGAAATTTTTGAAAATTTTAGGGTTTTGATCTTCTTTTGTGAAATTTGCTTGAGTTTTGGTGTTTTGATGTTAGTTATTATATAATATGAATATGCGTAGACCAAGCAAGTTTTATGTATGAATATGAGTATGTACTTCTTACAAAAAAAAAATTTGAGTTTTGGGATTAGATCACGTTTTGATTTAGTGGAAAAAAAAGTTTGAGTTTTAGGATCATATCACGTTTTGATCTCGTGAATTTTTTTTTTTTTTTTTTTTTTTGAGTTTTGGGATCAGATCATGTTTTGATCTGGTGGAAAAAAAAAAGAGTTTGGATCAGATCACTTGATCTGAGTTTTTGGGTTGATAGGATTTGATGCTTCAAACCTGTTGATGATTGCGGATCATCTCAACCAACCCTAACCAATTTTCTTCGTCGGTCAACGCCACATTTCCAGTGGATTTTTTCGCGAAACCCATGCATTTTGTGGCGAGGAGGAGGTCGATGGTCTTCGACCACGATCTGGTCTAGATCGGGCCACCGCCTTTTGTCGATGCCTTCTAGTGATGGTGTGAAGGGTTTAGGCGGCGGCGGCGGCGTCGGCGGCGGCACAGAAGCTTGATTTTTCTCAGGCCCTTCTCTGGAAAATTCAAAATTCTTGAAGGGATTGTTTGGTAATTATTCTGGGCCATTGTGTGATTTTGATAACGTTTTGGGGCCAATTTATAATTACCAAAACTTATTGGGCCAGTTTACAATTTAGAAAAATTTTGGCCCGAATTATTATAAATGAAAATTTTCGAGGTCAGTTTGCATTTTTCAAAATTTTTGGGGCCAATTTTTAATTATTGAAAATTAATGGGCCAATTTATGATTTTGACAAAATATTATGGCCGATTTGTAATTATTAAAACTCGTGTGGCCTTTCTGTAATTTTGCTAAATCAGAGGCATTTTTGTAATTGTTTTAAAAAAAATTTAAAGAATCAACTCAAATTCAAATATTTTTGGTATATCTTTTATGGTTAAATAAAGTAGTCTATCATTCTAAATGGGCTAATTGAAACAAGATGTCGCTAAAGTGACATCTTTTGTGTAGATTATCTTAAAAACTGAATTGAATTTGGTTCGATTTCGGTTTTGAACATACAAAACCGAATAAACAGAATTGTCTTAATAAATTATTTTGTATGGTTCAATTTTATTATGGGATTGTTAGTTGATGATGTTTTATATTGGATTACATTATGTACTATATTTTTTTACTTCATTTTATAGAAGTTATGAAGATTTTATATTTTGATTGAGCATGTAAACTGAATATGATTCAAATTTTAGATTTGGATTGAAAATTGGGTTGTATTTTGTTTAAATCATTTTTTACATATTATGTTTATTTTATTTTATTTTAAAGTTTAAACCTAAATGCCAAAAAAGCAACTTAAAGGCCTAAAAAATTAAAAAACATATTAAAAAAAGAAAACCCTTCAATGCCCAATAGGCCCAAAACCGAATTGAACCGAATCGAGATAAAGATGTTTGACTTAATTTGGTTTTCAGATTCAAAACGGTTCAAACCGATTCATATTTTCAAAAACTGAATATATGTCGGTTCAATACGGTTTTGGCCAAAACCGAACCGTATCGAACCGATCCATGTCCACCCCTAGTTGGATGTTTGTGTGTGTGTAAATTCATATGGGCATTAGCTAGCCTAAAAGAAGGTTAATACTTGGCCGAATTGCACACATATCTGTGGTGGTAAACAAATTCAAATATTTTTGGTATATCTTTTATGGTTAAATAAAGTAGTCCATCTTTCTAAATGGGCTAAATGAAATAAGATGTTGCCAAAGTGACCTCTCTTGTGTAGATTATTCATAAGGGATGTTGGATGTTTGTATGTGTGTAAATTCATACGGGTCGCCGAATTGCACACACACCTGTGGTGGTAAAGATGTGACAATTATAAGGTTTTTGATCGTGCCAAATATGTTGTATATTTCGGCCCTCAATTCTGAATCCTTTGTTTCGTTCCCGTGTGTTTTTCCGTGTATTTCATGTCTAATAGACTCATTTGTTGTAATTATAGGCAATTGACGTAATTTAGGTGTTGGAGATGAAAAATGGGAATTTCAGACACAAAAGTGGGAATTTCAGCAAGAAGAGAAGTTTCAGTGTGTGGGTACTGTGCTGGTCAGCATACCTACGCACAACCAGAACAAAATGACTTAAAGTGCGGGTCCCAACCGCACTCTCATGTACTTTATGGGAAACCCGGAAGCTAAAATCTTGAAGAAAAGATAAAGTGTGGGTACAGTGCTGGTCAGCCACCTGCATTCCACCTGCACACTACGAGCACAGTTGAAGAAATCAGCCAAAGTGTGTTGGTCCACTTACCTGCGCATTACCCGTACACTACGAGCACAATTGAAGAAATCAGCCAAAGTTTGCTGGTCCACTTACCCACGCACGACCCGCACATTACCCACATAGTTGAAGAAATCATGCAAAATGTGCTAGTCATCTTACCCGCACACTACTCGCACAGTTGAAGAAATCAGGTAAATTGTGCTAGTCATCTTACTTGTGCACTACGTGCCCAAAGTAATAAAAGGATGAAGGGGCAAAGTCACGCCATAACTCAACATAGCCCCGTAGATTGCCACCATCCAGGGTGGGGGGTTCCACGCAGCCTTATCTCTAGTCGACTCCAACCGAACAAGATCCCCATCCAGGTCGAATCTGGCCATGTACTGACGAAGCTTTTTATTTCTGACCACGTTTGGCTCGATATCATAAGCACAGACCCGCTTGGTAAAAAACTGAATACGAGCCACTCGGTGCTCTTCTTCTACATCTTTTGAAACATCAGCATCCAAGAAAACGAGGCTGGTTTAGGGGTTGATCCCCTAGCAACCTTTAGAGGTATCACGATGCTCAATAGCTATCATCGAAGCTATAAAAAGACGATGTCTAGTAGTGGGGTCCATGCAAACTAACCTTGAAAAGTAGACGCTTGAAATTGGATAAGTCAGACGAATCGCTAAATGAATCTCAAGTGAGAAGAAGAGATCCGGGAGTGGAAAATCTCAAGTCTATGAAGAAAAGAAAACGAAAAGCAAGGGTCCAAAACAAGAAAATATTTGGGTGAGGAATAATTAAGAGTGGGCAGTTGGGTAAATCAGAAAACAAGAAGAGCTTGGCAGTTCTGGGTATTTTTTGGGTTCAAATGCTTAAACAGAGGGAGATCAACGGTGATTGTATGAGGATTAAGAACTAAAAATCACTTTAAAAAGAATTTAAATAGGCGCGTGTTCCGGTTTCAAAAATGGAACCTTTGAGGGAAAAGCAAAGGATCGGGAAAACGATAAGATGTGGGTAGTGACGCACGAACCAGTACAGGGGTCGTGTCCCATAAATGCTACATGGCACACCAAATCGCAGAGGGACAAGTGGCAGCATATGAACACTTCGAGCCGTCAAAAACTAAAAACGTCACCATCAGAAGATTTTGATGAAGCAAGTGTACGTGGATACAATTAAGGCACGTCATTAATATTCTGAATTAGTAAGGAATTTTTATTCCTATATTTAATGAGGTATTAATTAGGAAGACGACAAATTGAAATAAACTTGGTATGGTTGGGTAGAAAACGGGTAGGATTTTTAAATACCATTCGCCGAGTAGAAATATCAAAGCTCACATTTCGATGATTTCTCGGCTCAGATCACTACAACAAATATCACATATAATAGAAGCAGAAAAATGCTATCAAAGGTAAACAATAGCATTCAGTTGCATGTCATGACAGCCAGTGTGATTAAAAGTTTTATCTTTTCATAGTATTATTTGCATGCTATAAATTCAGTTTTTTAAATGCCATAATTATTCTTTTATAGCATTTAAAAGATGTTATATCATTAATAAAAAAATGTTATTATTGTAGTTATTATAACTTCTTAAAAATGTTATTGTAATTGTACTCAATATAAAAATTGTATATTTTTAATTTTTATTTAATTGTTCGTTTAAAAAGTTTAATTGTGTACAAAACAAAACAAAAAAAAAGAAAAAAAAAATACAAACATTAAAGGAAAAAATATAAATATTTATTAATGAATCAAAATAATTACATGATTAGCAAATCATATCAAATGTACTTTCTATATACAAAAATTTGAATTTAATTTAATAAGAAAAAAAAATTACAAGGTCATGATTTTTTTTTTTAACTAATTACAACAATATGATTGCTCCACCAATCTTCATCTTCTGCTTTTGATAAAACACAGAAACCTTCTTTTCATAACCTGAAAGACATCAATAAAATAAAGTTATATTTAATAAAAAAACGAATAAACATATATAAATTTACATAGCCATTACATTTATGAAATAGAGATTGTAGAGATTGTAACTAAACCGATCTAGGATGGAAAAGAAATCAAATATTGAAACTAAAAAAAAAGTCTCTTACCAAGAAATATAACTTCACAATGGAAGACATATAATACTTCTACATGTAGATTCATAATCAGATCTGTAGTTAATCAAATAATTAACAAGAATTAACATGAGTTTTCAAAAAATGAATGAAAGAGAGAACAACTTATCAAAAAAATATGAAGTTTTTAATGAAAAGTAGAAGATGAAGACAATTATTGATGCTTGAGAGCTTTGTGGTAAAAGTAGGGATTTTGAGTTGGTGGTTTGGTGGCTGTAAAACAATTTTAATAATAGGTGAAAGAATATAAAATAATAGTTAGGGTTTCAAATTTTGAAAAAGGAAATAAACTTGTTTTCCCCGTTATCTTTGAAAAAAAAAATAGAGAGATAAGAATTCATTTTCCCTCCTTATATTTAGAAATATTTTTAACATGTATTATAGCATTCTTAAATGATATATAATTAGTTTTGTAAATCACTTAACTTTTTTTAAAAAACATTTGATATTTTATATTTTACGTATCTTAAATTGTGTTTTTGTTAATAAAAATTTAAAGCACAATAATAATAATAATAGGTTGAAATTAAAAAAAATAAATTATAATAACTTATATGATTTCATGATATATCATAGCAAATTTAAAATGCTATTAAATTATTTTCTTAAAAAAAAAAAAAAAATTAACATTTGAGCTATATAGTTTAATAGCATTAAAAATGCTATATTATTGAAATCAAAATGCTATTTAAACTAACACGTTATCTATTAACATATTTTTATAGCATTTTATTATAATATACAATAATATAGGTACATTTGATAGCATTTTAAAAAAGAATGCTATAGTGCAATGCTATAAAAAAGTCATATTTGTTGTAGTGGATATTTTAAGGGGGTATTGTTGTATGTAAAATTCACCGAAGAAAACACGTCATCAGAAAATGTAGCCCGACATAACCATGTAAGCAGAAGACACATTGAATTTCCACGTAGGTAGGCTACTCTCCACCAACATGACTAGAAGACAACGCCGAATGTAGCTGAGCAAACCGAGCAGAAGAATAAAACCTATTCAGTATCACTCGGCACAAACATGAATAGATTATACAAGACCTTATCCACCGCTTACAAGTTAAAACTGACAAAGACAAAGAATCATAAGACAACTCCAATACGATCGCTCAAGAGTCCTTCTTGCAAAGGAAATAAACAGATCTACTTTCCTATACATTAGGCGGTTAGAATCCAAAGCATATTCGGATTCTGTTACATTAAGCACGTGACAACATCAAATAAGAAAGGAATCCTAAAACCAACTATGTAAACCTTTTGCTTGTACGCCACGATACAAACACTAGCGGCACCTAAAATCCCTAGCGTCACCAAATATAAATACCCCTACAAAATACAGAAAAGGGGGGAGAGAAATTAGAGTGTGTCATTCAAATAATTATAGTGGATTTGACTTCGTTGCTTAAGCAACAACCCATGGACGTTTCTCAGATCACCGGAGTTTTACCACATATCTCTTTCTTTTATTTTTCTTGTTACTTTATTACGTATTTGTTCATACTCACAGGATACTTTGACTTAATATCGTTGACCGGTTAATCGTCAAAAAACCACCGTCAACAGCTTGTAAACTGATGTTTGATGTCTTTGATATATATTATTTTCCAATGCCATTGAATAACGATTGTTATTGAATTCTTGTAAGAGTAATGTTAGGGCGAGTGGGAGGATTATGCATTTCTATGTGCTGGTGAATTTTGTTCTGATGATTGTTTGTTGCCATTTATGAGCTTTCGTGGGATTTTTTTTATTGCCGCAGGTCCTATTTTTTTTCCACAAGGTTCTCTTCTGTTTTATGGAAAATCAGCTCTCAACCTGTTAAAACAGTATGCTCAGAAATTCTTGTCAAGGTCAGAAGATTGTAAATAGAATGGGAACTGCTGCTCGCAGGTTTGAAACTTTTGATGGCCTCTTACTTTAGAAAAGCTGCACTTTTATCTTTTAGTTTTATTTTTATTGGGAAGAGACTACACTGTTGTTAGATGTAATTACAACTCACTCTTTGTAACATTGTTTCTTGTTGGATGCAGTTGGGCAAATGAGGCTTATAGTAACAACATTTGTTGGAATATGATAGGAGTATCATTTCCAACACTATCATTAACGAAGGTACTGAACCTTTTTGTTTATGTTCACCGTTTCTTTAAACTTTTTAAAGAATCATACCAAAGTATGCAAAATAGTTTTTAGGCATATCAAGGAATATTTATACTTTTTCGTAATTTGGCAGTTAAACCTCCCATTCAGCCTTCTTCCTAACATCGATCTGTCATATATTGAGGAAAAAGGATCAGGCATAAAAAAAACAACTTTGAATGCTTTGTCTTCTTTGAAGGGCTGAAATATTCAAGTGATTCATCAAAGGTATACTACCTCTACCATAGCATAAGTATGACGTATCTGGATTACCTGATTAAACAGCTTGAATATTTTCCTCTATTAAGGAGCTTGAATATATTTGAGGAAAGTTGATAAGCTTCTTGTTATGAGTTGCCTTTACTATTAATGTTTATAGGTGGCAGCCGTGGCCATAAGAATGAATTTGAAATAAATTACAATAGAAGTTTAAGCTTACTTTTTTCTATAGAGTGAAGTGAGTAAGATAAAAGATCAGGGTTTCATATTTAATGTAGATCTGGCATCTTAGTCTCCAGACTATTGTGGATGGTTGGCTACTAGTACACCAAGAATCAGATAAACAGAAAACATGTTTGAAGTCATTTATGTGCAATTTATGTTTAAATCTGCTGTATTAAGACTGTCTTTGTGAACTGCAGTGCTTGTCTTGCCCATAGTTAAAACCGACTGCTACCTTTGGTCTAGGATTGAGAGACATGCCTGGATGATTTTTAATATTTTTCCTTCTTCTCATCATTCCTTTATGATTTCAGAGCATTTAGTACTTTTCTGACCTTTATTATTGTGCTACAGATTTGTGGGGAAATCCAAATGAGGGGTGTATATTATTACTACTTTCCATCCAATGCAATGTTTCATTTTCTTTCTTTCTGTAATTTTCGTGATTTCTTAGCTGGGGCAAACAGAACTGTCTGGCTCTATCAGTTTACAAATACAAAAGCCTTTCCTTTGTTGATGTTCAAATGAACGACTCAAATGTGACCTCCTTATGTCCCTGTGTATCATTGTTTTCTCAGCAATCACTATGGAGTAAGGGCAAGACCAAGGGTAGACCGACCAAATCAAGCACATACCTTGCATGTGCCTTCAAACCTAGTATTTATATAATACAAGAGTCGACAACTTAAAATGTCTCAGGCCATAAAACTAAATAACCATAAAATAGGTTTAATAATTACAACTAAAAAGAAAAAGATACGGTGAATTAATTATTACATAAAGACATTTAGAAAGTAAATATGTGTTTATCTACTGCAACATTCCCAACTCTTAATATGACATTTTTAAATTTTAAATAATTTTATTGTTTTTAAATTTAAATTTTATTTAAAAATCTTTTTATAAATTTTTAAATATAAAAAGAGTATCAATCAAATTCAACTTTAAAAGCATAGGAGTTTTCCAACTTGAGGAGAAGTTAGTGTTTACTCCCCCTATTATTTACACTGATCCAAAATATGAGCAGGCATTTTCAATACATTCCATCAGTATCACTTGACAATTGCCTTATAGTCTTGTCTTTGTTTAAATGGCCTCTGCATATATGAAACAAAAACACCATGCGTATTCACTACTTACTAAAAAAGTTAAAATATATCATGATTAAGCAGTACAAGACTCGGCCTACTAAGAATAAGCTTTAGATGACATGACTGAACAATTTCTGAGCATTAAATCACACCTTGTATGTTTCAGACAACCAGGGAACCGAACCATCATTTGGTGCTTGATTCTCAGATTCATTATAAATTTAACTGGCGGGTTCAGATTCATTTTCCTCTATTATATTATCAGTGTTGCTAGTATTCTCCTGTGGCTGAACATCATCACTGACGGGAGCAAAAATATCATTGGCAAGAATAAGTGCAGAGGAACCATCCTCTAATTGTCCAGTCATCAACCCCCTCATCACATTGTGGATGACAATTGGTTTTACAAGCTCCAACTTGTGTTCTTGAGTATGCTTCTGATTGAACCGTCCTGGAAGCTTGGAGCGAGTATTGTAGCAATCCCCACAAAGATCAAATCCCACGGCTTCCATGCAATCTTTGCATTTGTATCTATCCCCAATTATTGGATACATCTGTGGAATAAGAATTGAATGTTATTTGGCTTCAACAAAATAATTAAACATTAAAATTCAACTTCCAGTTCCAGACACACATGACCAAGACATGCTTGGCACTTCAGGTAGGACAAGCATACATAACTTCATGCTTCAAAATAGCATGCCTGTCAAGCTTAATTATGACAGAAAGAACCATCCTCAAGTTACGGGAATATTTTATTTGGTTCCCTATTAAGTACTCACTACCTAACCATCTGTGTCGGTTGCCATTGAATGAAAGTCTCAATTCAGATTCAAAATTGTGCTGTCCCATAAAAAGGTTAAAGCAAAATAGAACAGAACAACGGTACTCGGTTGACTGCAACCCCCCCCCACCCAAAAGGAAAAGGAGGCAAATTTATTTCCAATGGCAACGGTACAGCAATACAGCAAAGCCAACTAATATAAACCTTCTCAACTAAAACATGTCCAACACATCAAATCTCTTAAATATAGTATACAGGATCTTGAATGTGCTTCACAATACCGACATTGTGAATGTTTGACTTTAACTTTTCAAAATCACTTTTACATTTCTTACCATCTTATAACTTCAGCATAATTCAGAATGAAGAAACAAATAAAGTGCATCAATTGAGACAATGCATTAAATATTCTTATGAATAGGACTCATAGACACTGCCTGAAACAGATACATGAAAGAAAAACAAGTTTCATGACATTTGATACTGATCAAGTCATGCAATCAAAATTACAGACATTTGGTACAGAGGACTGGAAAATTTACCCCACAATAATCACAACCAACTCCAAAATAAATCTTTGAACGAGGGTCAGCCCACATTGGTAGCTGCTCTCCTGTGCTCAAGAAGGAGGCATTGAAGCCTAGTTTTCCAGCTTCCATGGAACCTGAAAGCACAACCAGCATTATGACAAACATGTCTATGCAGAATGTAAATTAGTTACCTAGTACAATGAGTTCACTCAGCATTGAGATTTGAGATGTACATGTAGTTGCACTTTCATGGTTTGATTGGACTTTATTGGGCTGAATAGCATCTTTTCTTAACGCATATTCTTTGGAAAATTGTTCCTCCAGCAAACGATCCAGCTCCAAACAAACTTTTGGGCATCCCTTCGGATTCAAACAAAGGCAAATTTGACACCTAATCTTCTCGTCAGTCTGTTTGATGATACAAGTTTCACAATATACTGCAAATTCAAAGCAGAATATTGAAAATGAACAATATATTCTCACATACAGACAAATGAAATGTAATTACATGTAGGCGGATAATTAAAGCAAAGTTCACAAGCCTACCGTGGCCACAATTGAGAGCCACAGGATGAATAAGTAGTTGCTTGCATGCAGAACATAGTACATCAGTAACCGCAATCTGCTTTCTATTTCCATTTAGCTTATTTTTAGGTGAATTCTTTTCCATGATAGCGACAGTTCCACCAGAGGATTGTACCGGAATAGTTGTGCCATTATTTTCATGAATGCCCCCTTCACTGGTGGACTCATTGACTATAGTAAAGGATTGTGCAGAATTCCCCATATGATCAAGAAGTGGTTGACATGAATGGCTATCAAACTGTGGTGAGAAGGAGCCCATTGTCTTTTCTTCCTCTGGAACAAGCAAAGGCAACAATTGCAATATAATAAAGTAAGCAAATAGCTTTCATAAAAGCTAACCAACAAATACTTCACTATACCAATTAGAGAGCATGAACAGACACAAGCAAAAAGGCCAATATCAGGAAGGGTTTTGTATGCATGTTTTAGATACAAACTCTGTCAATACTTGGCAAATCAGAAAGCAGCCATGTATACTTTGTAACCAAGTCTAGCTTCACAAATTTCAATCAGAACTCCAAATAAGTATTTATATAGTTACAAAAATCCATAAAATTGTTATTTAATAAGTTTTCAAGATCAGGATATATAATACATTTTCTATATGTTATTTTGCGAACCCTAAGGCTTGATCGTCATCCTTTCAGAAACGTGATTGAGCATTTCTCACTGAGTTCATGTAAAATACGGAAATTTCTGCCTTATCTAGTCAATACTAATTTGCCTTCATTTTTTGAACAGCACCAAATAATATTAGCATTGGTGACATCATAATATTGATAACAGCAGAAACAAGATATATATATATATATTAACAAGCAGAGACAAAAGATCCAAGATGTCATTTTCACAACAGATGCCCCAACAAATATAGATTACAAAACAGTGTGTTGGCTCCACTAACAGATAATCTATTTTAGATTTCATTATGATTCAAGTATCACAGGCCGTCTAATTACAGGCCTCCTGCATGGTGATATATATTTGTGTATTATTTCCAACTATATTTGGGCAAAGTACTAGACAATGTAATCCAATGGTCCTATTAGTAACAATGCCACTTTTTTCATTAGGCTTGCTTCCACTAATAGTTGGCGCCACAATTTGTTTCAAGCCGTGCATACAAAAAAATGCCAATGTCCCAAAAATATTTATTCAATTGCAAACTAGATCTCTGCACACAAGTTTCAGACTTTCTGTTAAAGTTTACCTAAGATCTGTTTTTCCCTTCTCTTATAGGCAATGGGATTTATCTTCGAAAGCAAGAGATGAAGCATCAGACAAATGCTTGGGAAGTGATTATATGTATGCCTACAAATTGGACAATGTGACTCGTATATAATACTCATGGATTTATGGACACACCAGAAACAGGAAATGTGACCACAAGCTGCAACAAAAAGAAAAGAAAAGTTAATTATTGAACAGAAACTCTCAAGTTCATCTTTCTTTGCAAAGATAATGGCTTACAAAGCACTATGGGTTTGTACAGAAGATCCCTGCAACATTAAAGCAAACCAAAGTTCAGTAACAAACACTAAATATAAAATTAAAACATAAAAGCAAACCCAGATTTAGAATTAGCCACTAAAAACGAAATTAAGGTAAGTTATAAAGAAGGTGGTGACAGACAAAATCAAGAATAGGAAAGAACTAGAGAAAGAAGGGAAGTTAATTAGAAGAAAACTTGATCAAGCTATAGCAACTTCTCTGCAAAGTATTCATTCTTGATGATAAAACAATTCATAAGACTTATATATCGTAATACGTACAGTGACTCTCTTGTAAGGGATCCCTTATTTTAACTCAAATTAAGGACGTTGATTAATCCATCAATTTTTTTGAATTTTGATATGATTTTTTTTATTGGATGACAAGTTTAATGAAACTTACTTGTAAATCAAATTTGAAACATTTTCAAGCTTTACAAATATTTTTTCCTAATTTTTTTTGAATATGAAGCATCTCAAAAGAGCCGAAAATAGAAAAAAAAAAAAAATAGGTGTAGTGCTTGAATAGATCATCTAAAAAAACAAATAAAAATTCAATAAAATCGATGGATTTCATCAAGTTACTTATTTTGATTTAAAATGAGGATCCCTTAAGAGAGAACCACAGTAATTGATATCAAATTTATCAAGTAACTTGAACCAAAAGCCATAATAGTGAAACAAGGCCAACATCCACCATATCGAACATTTTGGTGGTTTATTTTTTACTTAATTATGAAAACCATTTAAATAGTAAGTATTATTTATGGTGACGGGTGGTCAGGGATGAAGCTTAGTGGGGGGTCAAGAGGGTGGACCCCAGGCCTAAGAAAAAATTTAAATGTTCAATGTTTTTCTCAGGGCTTATTTATACATTAGTCATTGTTATGAAGTTGGGCTCTCCCACCATATCCTTTATTTTCCCTAACTAAAGCTTTTAATTTTGATTTTTGATAGTGAAATTTAAGAAAATTTAAAGTTTCAAAAAAAAAAAAAAAAAATTACCACTGCACAGCTACAATTTAATTAATAAAACTTTATTAGTTTATTCTACAATTTTAAAAGCAATAAAATATATAATTAATTAGACTATATGTTTTTACTTTCCTTTTAAGTTTCTTTTTTTTTTTTTTTTTTCCATTAGGTTTCCTTTTCTAACTTTTACCTTAGTTTATTTTGTTTTTTTTTCAATTTTTTTTTTCATAGTCATAATTTCAACTGACAACATATTATTTTCATAATCATAACAACCGATTGTTTATCTATTATAAAAGTTACAATCTCAGGTATATAGTTTTCAAAATTCTATAGTAACAATTATATTTTACTTTTCCTTTTATAACTTTTTTTTTTCTTTCTCTGATACAGGTTTCAAATATTGAGTTGATCATCAATAATTGCTTATTTCTACGTCAAATCACAGAGAGCAATTCAGGTTTGACATGCTTTAAATTTTTGAATCTTCTTAATTAATAATTTGAAATTTAGTATTGAATCAATTATAAATAACTTTCATGATCTAAAAGAGCAAAAAGTTTTATATTAAATCGCATATATAGTTTGTTTTTGTTTCATTTCCTTTCAATTATGATTGAGACTTAGATGATAAGGTTTGTTTTTTTTATTATTATTACTAAGATTGGCATACCTTTTAAATTTTTTTTAGGTATTATTTATGTGCCCATCATGTAAAATTAGTTCAAGTTTTGACCATCCTGGCTTCGTCTCTGCTAGTGGTACTCGGTTGGAAGCCATTGAAGGTCAAATTAGCAGCCCCTCAACTTCCAGTATATGTCTGTGCTGGAGGGTCATAAACCACAAAACCCCAGAGCTCAACACAACACCCGCCTTCAAAGTTTTTTTCTTAGAATCAACACCAAATATTCAATTACAGTGACCATTAATTACATTGATTCTTGTAGAATCAAGATATTAATCATCGTTCGCACTTGGTAATAATCTAAACATTAAATTATAATAATAATAATAATAATAAAAAATCTATCGATTAATCACAGAAGCAAATACCACTATTGTTAATTTGTTATTTCACTATATTGAGCTGGTGTTCATTAGATTTCAAATGGGTTATGTTAGGAAGGCTAGAAAATTAGAAAAAATAAATGAAAAGCTACAACCTTTAATATCAAATGAGAAACCAAAAATCTTACAAAGCGACATAAATGAAAAGAAGAGAAATAGAAAGTGTCAATGGATAGCTTACAGACAAATGCAACAGAGAAAAGACTCGGAGATGTCCTCTGATTCCGCGTCGGCATCAACAACGTTGTTAACGGTCTGATTGTCCATTGAAAGTTAAAAGTAGTCGGCGACGATCGATATGTGGATTACGAAAGAGAGAAAACAATGGAATGTAATGGCGTAATGAAAATAAACACAGAGAGATAGACAAGGCGGTTGTTGTCCACGTGCAGGCTTAAATGCTTTTAAGTTTTAACAGATTTTTTTTTTCTTTTTCGAAGAACTGTAAATAACCCTGCCTTTTCATGAAATACCACATCCAACCCTCTGTTAGTTGACTTTAGTTAATAAAGAACGGATAGCAAATTGATCTTGGACTTTTTTTTTGAAATTCCAAATAGTTTACGACTTTTATAAAATTGGCCAAATTGGTTTCTAACTTTTTTGATTGTATCATTTTAGGTAGCGCTTGGTTTTTTTATCTGAAGTCTAAAAGATCTTAATGTAATCGAAAGTCTAAAAAATTCTGAAAGAATAAAACTTAATATCTTATTTGTTTTTCATTTATGATATCTGAATAGAAACATCTGAAAATTTATGATAAGACACGTATACCCTTTTAGCTAATTATCTTATATACCTCTCTAACTAATAGGTTTATATATTTATATTTAGTATAAAAATTTATAATATTTTTTAGTTTAATTTTATTTAGTAAATTAATGAAATAATATTTAAAAATATAAATTAAATTAAAGAATATGTAATATAATAATATTATTATTATTTATAAGATAATAGTATACAATTATATTTAGAAAATAAAAAACTTATATAACAAATTTTTATAACTAGAGACGAAGGTAGAAAGAATACATAATCCTTTCGTCTCCGGTAGGTGGCAGTGACCAAGGAAGACAGTAATGGCCTCCTACAACATAAAATAATATTTTATTTTAATAAAATGTGGGTATAACTTTTACAATTGTTTGTGGGTAAATTTGGAAGTAAGGAGAAGCAAGTCAAGTTTTTGGGTTTATTTATTTATTTATTTATTTATTTATTTATTTTTAAATTTTTATTTCAGATGCAGTTTTGTACTTTTTAAGATTTTAGACCTTAAGGAAAACAAAAAAAATATCTGAATGGATTCTTTTCAAACTCATTCAATCTTAAGTCAAAAAACAAACAAGGCCTTAGTCACTATTTTATTTTATTTTATTTTATTTTAAATAAACAGCAAAGTATTTTGCCATTTAACTCTGTTACTTCAATGGTTAGTTTGACCATAGTTTAATACTAAATGACAAAAATACCCTTATAAGTTAAATAATCATTTCAAATACAAAATAAAGACGATTTAAATAAAAGATAACTAAAACTAAAATACTATAAAGGAAAATAAAAGGAAAAGAAAAGAAAAGAAAGTGATCATCGCAACTCCTTCATGTTAGGAAGTATGCCCTAAAGCAAGGGTATTTCTGTAACAAATTATTTAATATCAATAAAAGTCTTTTGTTTACGAATAAATTATATAGCATGTATAAATCGTTTATTATATATGTCAAAAGTAAAATATTCTAAGGATCCAAGACTAAAAGAAATATAAAAAATTATTCATATACAGAAGTTTATGTGCGGTAGACATAATTCTTTATTTAGTCTAAAAATGTTCACAACTTAAGATATATGTTGGACACCTTATCTTGATTAAAGTTGTGGGTCTTTTATTTTCAATTGGGAAGTGATCTTTTATTTTCAATTGGGAAGTGATCTTTTATTTTCAATTGGGAAGTGATGAGTCTAGAATCACCAAGTGAAAGACTCTGAACAAAAGACCTAGTACATATGATGTATTGAACGGATCAAGTGAATAGTACATTTTGATTTTACCGTTAATAGAATAATACATTCACAATAAAGCAATTGAAATATCTATCTTAATTCTGAAATAAATAATATACCATATGTATTATGAGTTGTAATGTTTGAGCTATCGATAGGTATGACTACACAGTAACGATTTAATCCTAATAGTTTGGTGTTATTGATTTATATGTCATAGTGGACATATATTTATAGATATGGACATCATGATTCTTATAATCAAATAGGAGTAAATATCACCTTATGGGTCTTCTGAGGAATTAGATAATAAATCTTGATTCCGAGTATTCAATAAGGAGTTATTGAATCATGATTTATAATAAATCAAAATTTTCCATTAGACGTAAAGACGGTTCTAAGGAATAAAATAATTAACAATGCAATGGTCAAAATGCATTTTAATTATTGGTGTTTTTCATGAAGATACATATTTCACACAATTCTTAGGGTAAAAATCTGTAATATATTTTATTTTAATTCAAAAGTGCAATTTCAGTTTTTTAGTGGACTAAACTGAAATTAATATATTTCGGTTCAATTAATTAAGAGTTAATTGGCACTTGGACCAAATATATTGGAGCTTATAATTAAAATAACCCATGGATCCCCAAACTTTACAAGTTAAATTAGATCATCTAAAAGGAATCTATTAGGCTCAAATGTTGGGTTCCAAGACAAAGACTCATCTTACTTCTTTTATTTTATTTCCCATGCGGAATGGAAAAATAAATCAAAGTAGGATTTTGATGGAAATATAAATAAAATAAAATAAAATGGAAAAGACATCTAATAAGATTTGACTTACTAAATCACAATAGGATTTGTGATTCTTGTTTCTTATGAGAAAATAAATTATTCTTTTCTAAACCTATAAATAGGTGGTTTAAGAGAAAGAATCGATTTACACCAAGCTTGTAATTCTCATTGGCGTTAACACAAGCTTGAAAGTAAGTTGTAAGTTTCAAATTCATTTTGAGATTTTAATATTTTTCTTTAAATCTTGTTGGTGGATTTACACCTTGGTTCAAACAAAAAGGAGCTCACACATATAAATGATTCAATCTTGTGCTAAGTGCAGAAGATTTGCGGAGACTAAACTACGAAGGTAACATCGTGGAGTTGGACAAAGCTGAACTTCCAATCAAGGCTTTAGAAAAGAAGGGGACAAAACGAAGATCAACTAAGAAGCCCTGCACTACCCGAAGTGGAGCAAGCCATCTGAAGGTTGCCCACAAGCAAGCCAAAGCAACGACGAAAGACAATAAATGTAGTCTTTCTAATTTTGCTCATATATGCTATTTTTGCTATAATAGGGGTCACAAAAAGACCCAATGTGCTAAATATATAGAATTGTGCAAAAATAGAAAAAAACATGCCTATGAGAAAAGTGAGAAAAATTAGGAAAATTTGGATCCGTAAGGACAAACTATACCAACCAAAACTAACTCCTTTTGTTGGAAGGACTGACACACCTAGTAATAAGGTGTGGGTAGTGAAGAACCACGATGGAAAGCATGTTAAATTAGATATACCTTCGAACTTCCATACATTGCATGATAAATTTTTGAGTGAGTTATGTGTTTCATTACACGTGTGAACAATTATAGGTGTATGCTTGCATGTTAATGTGCTATAGCTTCTAGAGGAAGCTCATTTTTAGGATTTTTTATTTTTATTTTTAGGATTTTTTATCATTTTTAGGATTAATGTTAGTGTTTAGAGTCTTAAGTCTATATTTGTCCACTTATCACATTGCAATTGTGCTTAATGATTAATGATAAGATGCATGCAAATAGATAGGTTTGGGGGTTTAGACTCCATACTTATATACTTGTATAGCATATGCTTGTGGTAGTGTGGTGTGATTTTGTGTGTGCAAGCAATTGAATCAAAGAGAAGGGATGGAATCAAGAAGAAATGCCAACCGCGGGATGAGTCCGTGGGTATAAGCCCACTTAACAAAGCTGCGAGGTTCTCTTGAACCTTGTGCGAGATCAATCCGTGAGAAAGAACCAGCTGGCCAGAAGGAAGGAACTCGCGAGAAGCTCAAAGATTCACTGCGACTTCATATCCGCGGGAAGAAGCCATGCAACAGAATGCATGAACTAGCATGGAATTCTCTAGGAACCTCCGCGACTTCATACCAACTGGAAAGAGCCCGCGAGACAGAAGACACAAAACCCGCGGATTTCCCTAAGGAATTTTACGACTTTAAGCCGCTGGAACATATCGGCGAGAACAGGGGAGAAAATCCCGCACACTTTCGTGACCTCATATCTGTGGGAACACACCAAACCATGAAGTTACACCAACCTAGGAATGCTAAATCTCAGGTTCAATCTTCCACTTTTGAGCTTTTACTTCATGTTTATATCTTTTGTTTAGCTTAAGAGTGTGAATTGATTGTGTTTGCCTAGTGACTAGGATTGGTTGTGTGATGTGATTAATGGTGGATATTTAGGATTGTATATATGTGTTTACATGTTAGTTGTAGATATTAGGATTGTATATATATGTGTTATTGTTGTATTTTTGTTTTTATTTTTCGAGTTTATTTCAAACCTTGTGAAAGTTTTGAAATTTTTGAGGCTAAATGTTTCTTGAAAACTGTACTAATCGGTGAAGAAATAAATTTTTCCACTCGCATTACTTTCATTTTTTTTTTCGATATGGTTCCAACAGTATAAAGAATGTAAAATTCTGGGCGACGGTTTAAAAGTTATGAGTATTTCTTCGACCGAAGGTCATGAACGTGCCCTGTTTTCAAAATTCTGCACGTGACCTGTCTTCAACGTCTGTTTTCACACTTTTTGGATTTGAATTTTGAAATGTTTCTACATGAAAAGTGTTCATTTGCATGTCTATATTCTTGTTTCAAAATTTGAGCAAGTTTTATGAAGTATCTTTGAAAATATGCATTGAAGAGCAGAAATTGTTCGAATGATTCGAAAGTTGACAGTTTTTCTTGAAATGTTGTCCTCTATATTTAAAGGCTACTTTCACATGTATTTTTGTTATTTTGTTTTTAAAGTTGTTTTTTTTTTTTTTTTTTGTATACATGCTGTATATATGTGTCGTTGTAGTATAGTGGTAAGTATTCTCGCCTTTTGCGCGGGTATGTGTTTAGATGTATATAAGTGTTAGTATTTTTGTGCCCGGATTTTCGAACCAATGAACTCTTTGTCCATGTGCTTCATTTTTCAACATTGAGGACAATGTCGAGTTTAGGTTTGGGGGTGTGGACACATATGTGTCGTTTTTTGTCGTGAGCATTATGTTTTTATGTTTCTTTTCAAAATTTTGAAATTTTTGCGAATTGAGCCATCTTTGAACAAATTGTTTGAATGAGATGTTTTGAGTTGTGCCATTGAGGAGTCTTTTGCATGTGTTAGTTGATGAGTCTTGGCTAACTATTGTCAGTCTAGGATTATTTCGCTTGATGTGAATTTAGTCCCTTTCTCTTAGTGTCTAAGTGGATGGGACTCCGTACTCGATTGTTAAGATTAATAGTGGAGACTACTCGTGAGTTTTGTGCCTTAGCGTTCATCTCTGAGGGTATGAAAATAAATATAAAATGTGTCCTAATAATCTAGGGGGGGGGGGGGGTGAATAGATTTTAATCCGACCATTACCAAATTATCGCAATTAATCAATATTACTAATAAACCCCAAACTAGTCACAACCTAAAATCAAGTGTAATAAAATGAAATGTAAACGACACTCGATATTTACGTGGAAACCTTCACGGGAAAAACCACGGGCTGTTATGTGCACCATACATGAACCTCAATCCACTAATTGTAATGCGATTACAACCTAGGTTGACCACGTCAAACCTTACACGGTTACTAATCCACACTACTACCCGCATGCCTTCAAAAGTGAACCTAGTCCTTTACTTGCAAACTACCAAAAGGTAAATACAAGACTTGACTCTCTAAGAGAAGAGATTAACAACCTAGAGTGAATATATGCAATATTCAAGATGCAAAAATGCAAGGTCAAACATTTAAGCTTATCTAGGCATGGATGAATATGTTAAGCATTCCTATATATCATTTAGCTATATGACATGCATACAACCTAGCTATATGAGCAAATCAAACCCTATATGCAATGGCTATCACAAACAACTCACAAACACAATAGAAAGCTATCTTGAAACTAGTCAAGTAATAAAAAAGCTATCTTGTAAAGCAAGAACATATAAGAAGATGTAAATGATGTTCTAGCTACAAGTCATGTGAGCAAAGAAAAGAAACCAAGAGAAACCATACCTAACCCATGCAAGATGATGTATGAATCATGAACGATGAAGGGTATTGGTGTTTGGAGGATCAAAGATCAAGTCTTGGTGGTTTGTGTTTGAAGACACTCTATAGCTCTTGAAAGATGTAATTTTTGCTCTATAAAATGAGCCAAGGCAATCAAGGGATATATAAAGGCAACCAAAATGAAATGACATCGTTTTGGAAAAGATGACAGAAAAAGGCAGATCTACGCCCTTGATTCTGTAGTCGGTCACCGCATAACAAGGACGCCGAATACCAACAGACGCGCTAATAGTGATTCTGCGACCTCTTTCTGCGCCCTTGGCCACCGAATCAAGGGCGCCAAATTTAGGTGACATCTCTGGTCCCTTTTCGGTGGACTTTTTTACGGCCCCTAATCGCCGAACCAAGGGTGCCGAATTTAGGTGACATCTCTGGTCCCTTTTCGGTGGCCTTTTCTACGACCCCTGATCACCGAACCAAAGGCGCCGAATTTAGGTGACATCTCTGGTCCCTTTTTGGCGGCCTGTTCTATGGCCCCTAATTGCCAAACCAAGGACGTAGAAAATTCTACAGCCTGTTCTGAGGCCGGTGGCCGTCGAATAAGGGCTCAAAAAGCCCCTTGGCAATGCATCCTAAAACAAAGCATGTTATGTCAAAACAAGCAAGATGCAATAAAAAACAAGCATGAAATGTAAGTGTGTGCAACTATATCTTTTCAAATAGAGTCAAGATCAAATAGACTACCTTCCATGAAGCTCTTGATGCTCACAATGAGTTGATTTGACATTTGGTGAGAATTTCTTCAATCCTAAGCTACCCTTACATGATTGAACCCAATTGTGGTTTTGTCAACAAAATTAAGCCAATCAAAAAGAGGCACATACATGGTATATGTTTCTATTCTTAAACACTTTTCGAATATGTTTTTCATTATGATCTCATTGCATCAATTGCATTGTTTGCCATAGAACATTCATAATGTGGATAACATGTTGAATTTGAATTCTCATTGTAGATGGACTTCTAGAAATAATATTAGGACTTTTGTTAGTGTTTCACGACTAAATTGCCTAAACACATCCGTATCCCTATTATGTGTGCTTCATTGCAAATGTGGCCAAACACTAAGCCTTCACCCACATCACTCACATCACCTACATAACCTAAACACTTAACCTTACTTTGGTTATTAATCTTGTCAAGGTGTACAAATTAGAAGATTCAATTGATAAGCTCTAAAATCTGTAAAAGCGTGTACTGAGGCATATTTTATATTTGCGCTAAAAGAAAGGTTTTCAAAAATTAAGTGTTAAAAATAAAACACTTAAAGCCTATGTATTTCAATGCAATATTACTCAAAATTAGAGTAACCATTTAGCACAAATCGAAATTAAAATTGTAGCCTAGACACTTGTTTGAAAATGTAAAGTTTAAAGTTATATAGAGCTTAGTATTCTAAAATGTATTGTATAAACACCTTGGCTTTATTAGAAATTTTCCATATACTTTCCATATTCCATCCCTACCATTCCATACACCACATATCACCCTTAGCCAAATTATGAATTAGGGAGAATCCAATTGATCTTTTAGGAAGTCTATTTCGGGAATACAAGTTTTTATATGCTCTACCATGTTCATGGCATTCAATTCTTTCATGAGATCAATTCATTTATAATGTGAGTTATTTCGAATACTCACATGCGTTACATATTTGATTGATTTACATAACTTCCAATTTGCATGTGTTTGATAAAAAGTGTGCCTAGGACTCTAAGAGAAAAATAGAGTGAAATCCAATGAGGATTAGAGTCGAGGCGAATTACATCCGAAGCATTTGAGTGTGTTGAATTTGATGCTATGCCATTTTTAGTGTGGGATTTGCATGGTGCGTTTCAGTCAATTGAATGACTTTAGGTACCCTCAACTCAGTGGTTCTCACATATGTGACTCCTCTTATGCATAACTTTTTGATATCTCATTTTTGTATGGCTTTTGCAAGTTGTTTTGAATTTTAGTTTTTAATTTGTAGCTTTACGTTTGTGGGTATTGTAGCAGTAAACCCTCAGGAGACTACACTCCTCCTACTAGGAACACCTAGGGGTTTAAAAGGCTTGTGGCATGTGCTAAGTGCCATCGTTTCTCCCATGATAGTGGACTAACTTAGTTTATATTTATTTATGCTTTACTATTTTATTTGTTTTGTTTTGTTTTGTTTTGGGGGTTTGATCGGGGTATAAAAGTACCTATTTTATACCCCTAATTCCTATTACTTTATGCTTATTTCTCGGGTAAACCGGGTATTTAATGGATTAAATAAGTGTTTCAGGTAATTAGGGAAGTTCAAGGGCATTGTTGTCATTTTGGACAATTCAAGGGCTAAAGTGCAATATTCAGGCATTTATTGAAGATTCTGTGAATAGGGGAGGGATTAGGGTTACAGAATGTAAAAAGCCAGACAAATGCACAGCGCCTGCCACGTCATAAGTTAGATAGCGTCGTTTTGGGCTGTGCTGCTTGTGTCAGCATGACGCAAGGATGACGTCAGCTTATCTTCTTCAAGCAGCCAACCTGACCCAACGACTCGTTAACCCGGTTTCGACCTGGTTCAGATCTGATGTTGACCTGGTCTTCTCCAGCCATTTTTCGGTCAATATTTCTACCATTTTCTGCCCAGATCGGTAGCCCCAACTCCGGCGGTCACAATGGACCCATTTTGGGCCTCCCATGCACAAGGTTTCCCGCTCCTCCAAGAGGCCAAACCTCTATGGCCAACCAAGCTTGCAAGCTTGATCCTATCAACTTCTTTCATGCGTCCTAGACCTCTCAAATTGCTGGAACTTTGTGGTTTCATGCTGAGGGAAAGATCCCGCGGAGCAGAAGGACATAAAGTCGTGGTTAACTTCCAATACAACCCGCAATTTCTGCTGGAGAGCAAGAACCCGCGAGCTAGGGTATCCAAACCCGCGAGCCAGGGTATCCAAACCTGCGAGCTCGACTGACTTGGGAGCTATTTTGTCCAAACCATGCCGAAATCATTCACCATATAAATAAACAACTTTCCTAACCTTAAACACAATCCCTAATATCCAACTAAACCTAGAAATTACACCAAATACCTTAGAATAACTTGGAACCTAAACAAAGAACACTCATACCACCTTAGCTAGTAGTAGACTTTGGTTGCATGTTGATTTTAAGCTTGAGGAGAGTAAGAGGAGCTTGTCTATTGTGAAGACTCACCAAGATATTGGGTTGTCTCCTTTTCTCTCTTATTTCCTTTAGTTTGTTATTATATGTGTAACTAAATCATAAATGTTAGGATTTGGTGTACTTGTAATATTATCTATGATATTTGTTGATTATCTATCTGGAGTTTCAATTATGTATGTGTTGATTTAATTAACCAATTGATTGGCATATAATACAATTTAGACCACACTTGAATGACTATTGTTGTATGAGTCTTTATTCAAGGTTTAAGACCAATCCATGTGCTAAATTGAAATCAACTTATTAATTAAGTGATTGCTATTGTATTCCAATATCCTAACATCTCATTTCCCATATCAACTCACTCTTATTATCATTCTTGCATGCCCATTGCATTAGTGGTAGTTAGTTAATTTAGTTATTTAATAATAATTTAGTTAGTTGTAGTTGATGTAGTGTAGCTTAGTTGTATTTCATTCAAGCATCCTTAGTGTAACTTAATCCTAGTGATTTAGTGGTTAATTTACTTACTTGCTTTGTTGCCTATCTAGTTAGTTTAAGTTAATTATAGTTGTTAAAAGCGATCTTAGTGTAATCTTAGATTAGGTAGTTAATTGTTTGTGACCATTGCCATTAACTTTCTTGCATGTATATAATGTAATTATATTGCATATATAATCTAAGACCTAGAACTAGCTTAAATGTACCTCACCTTCCTCGAGGGAACAATACCCTTGCTTATAACCGCTATACGCATCATGCGATTCGTATACTTGCGAAGGGTAAAAACTTGCACACCACATCATTTCTGACGGTTTTTAGAATCGTCATGTTCGCGGCGATCAAGTTTTTGGCGCCGCTGCTGGAGAGGCGTAGTATTATCTTTTGTTAGTTTTAGTCTTATTTTTACTTTTGTATTTTTAGCTTTAGTTTTTATTGTTCATTACATATCTTGTTCGATTTGATTTTTGTTTAGTTGTTGGTTGTTTCAGATTTTAAGTCCACATGGAAAGGGGTAAGGCTTTAGCTACTCAATTGGCTGACTTAAATAGGAAAGTGATGACTTTCATGTCACACTCTAGGTAGCCACCGGCTATGGTTTATCCACCTTTTGGGTGGAATGGACACAGTGACCTTGGTTTGCAAGGAGAGCAATGGCTGGGGGTAGAAGAAGCACCGTCCATGTATCCGTACGAACACAACAACAATCAAGCAAGCAATGATCAAGAATGGAACCACCAATGGGGAAACTTTGATGGAAAAACATACCAACATGCTGTTAACCAACGACTACTTGGCATAGAAGAATGCATATAAAGGTGTAGAAGTCGGTTGGAACAATGTGTGAAAGGATCCCAAGATCAAGCCAACGAAGATCCACAACAACTCCACAGAACAACCAACACTTTCTCTTGTCTCATTGTTGAAGAAGAGATAAGAATTGAAGAAGAGCTAAGGCAAGAAAAGGGAAGGAAAGAGGTGACCCAACCGGTTGAGTCCTCAAATAGCATAGATTGCGACCTTGGCAAAGTCTTACTCAAGTTCGAAGAAGAGTTAAGGCTAGAAAAGGAGGGAAAAGAAGTAGAATTAGCCAAGGAGATTGCGGAGTTGATAAGTCTTAATGTAGATTACATACTTAAAGGCCGATATGCTTGAGAGGGAGAGTGACTCAGAAAATAAGAAGGCATAAGAGCTCTCTATATTGGTGGAAGAACAAGAACAAGAATTCGCTCGGAAGGCGAGGGAGATGCAAATGGAAGCCGAAAGGAAGGACAAGGTATTTAAAGGTTTGAAAGAAGAACTCATCAAGAAGGACAATGCCTTGAAGGTAGCACAAGTGTTGATATGTGACTACATCATGGAGTTAGACAAAGCCGAACTTCCAATCAAGGCTTTTGAAAAGAAGGGGACAAAATGAAGATCAACCAAGAAGCCCTGCACTACACAAAGTGAAGCAAGCTAGCCATCTGAAGGTTGCCCACAAGCAAGCCACCAAACATACAAAAATGATAGGAAAAATAGAAGACTCAACAATCTTGATAAAAGGGATGATGTAAACAAATAGAGTACATGCTAGGGAATTGATGGAGTTACAAGTGATATGGGTAATGCTCTTCAAAGCTTCATTAATGACCAAATCTCTTAGATGCTAACCATTTGTTTCCTATAGTGTGTGTAAGGTTCCCATTTCTTGATTGGTTTATTTCATGGACAAACCACATATTGGGGTTGATGTAAGGGTAGCAAAGGTGATAGGTGATGAAGTTCAAAGGCCCTCTTAAGACCTCAAGAGTAGAAGCACCAAAGGTAAATTTTTAAGTGCTTACTTGCTTTGAAGAGATCTAGTTGCACACACTCACAACTCAAGCATATCCAATTCTTGTATGTTGTGTGTTTTATTTGTGTGCATTCATGTTTTTAAATATCTCTTCATGCATGCTTAATTGTTTGCATCTTGCTAGTTAAATGCCATAACATGATAGGCATTAGGATGCATTCACTTCACTTACACACTTGCACCTATTGCATGATCTATGTGTGAGAAACTGCATGAGAAGGCATTGCCTTTCTTTGCCATGGTTGAAGTGTCGCGGTTGGATAACCACGGCATGCAAGCGACATAGATGACTTCTCTATGCCGCGGTTGAACAACCACGACATGCAAGCAACAGAGATATAGTCTCTCTGCCGCGGTTGAAGTGTCACGATTGACCAACCGCGGCAGTCGGGACCGCGACAGTCCATCATACGAGAAACGCCTAAAACGCTACAGTTTTATGGATGCCTATAAATACCCCACTTTCATTTTAGGTCGTTCCCAAGAGTTCAAAAAGCTTATTTTTCCCTTAGAACACATTTCAAGAGAAAAATTCACAAGAACTCACCTTTATACACTCAAAGTCATTCCTTTGTGCATCAAAGTTCATATATCATCATCTATGACCATATAGGATGCATCCATGCATGGTTTTACATCATCACATCTTGCTTAGTAAGATTCTCACTAATTTCATCTAATTTTAGTGTCTTTCTTAATAAGTCATCTCTTTATTCACTTGTATATTTTTAGATCATATGCTAGATACAAGATAGAGATTGTTTGTGATGAATTGATTGAGTGTTGTATTGTGATAGCTTTCTAGGTTTTACTTAATCTTGGTTAGCTAAGTTATTTGACATGTCATTTAGCTATTGATATCTAGGAATGAATTAATTGTCATATAATCATTCTAGATAAGCATCTAAGGTTCCGTAGCTTTGTTTGCTTTTTGAATATTATCATATATTCACATAGGTCACTTATCTCTTCATTGAGAAGTAAGTCTTGTGTTGCTATAGGAATTAGGTAGCTTAAATCACAAGTAATTGGACTAGGTTCACTCATACCGGGGTTAGGTAGGTGTGTGATTATTGGCCGGGATTAGATTGTAATCATGATCACATTTAGTGGATTCGAGGTTCAAGTGTATCGCACTTACTAGCCCATGGTTTTTCCCGTGAGGGTTTCCACGTAAATATCTTGTGTCATTTACAATTCCGCACTTTATACATTTGATATACTATTATGACTAGTTAGGGGTATTTTTGTCAATTTGACTTATAACGAAAATTGGGTAAAATTGGACAAAATCTATTCACCCCCCTCTAGATTAATATTAGGTACACCTTAATTTGTTTTAATTTTGATTAGAGCGGGTTCCTAGATATACTTAGGTGATCCTAGCTTATTTTGGTGTGTTTTGCATTTTGTGTGATTTTCGATCATTCATACAGTTGCATTCATTTCATTCATTCATAAACACTATGAGTGGAAACGGTGGAAATTGTGGAAATTGTGGAAATGGTGTTGGCAACGAGGGTGCTTCTAGCATGAGACCTCCCCTACTTACAGGGTTGAATTATGCCTCTTGGAAAGGCAAGATAGAGTCGTATATTTGCCAAATCCTTGATAGGGCATGGATGGTGGTTGAATATGGCTACACATCACCGATGATGACTCCTTCGAATGGAGGAAAAGTTGTACTCAAGCCCAAGGCGCAATGGAACGCACAAGAGTTTGATGCATCAAAATGGAATAGGAAAGCGATGCATGCCATCCTATGTGCAATTGATGAAAATCAATACATATTGTTTCAAAACACCAGGATAGCTAAGGAGGCATGGGACATCTTAGAGGTTGCATATGAGGGAACTGAAGTTGTCAAGGACTCTAAGCTTCAAGTCCTCTAAACACAATTTGAGATGCTTATGATGGAGGAGGACAGACACTTCAATGACTTCGAGATCAAGTTGATGGATATTGTCAATCAAAGCCATCAACTTGGTGACCCGTATTCAGATAGGAGAATCAAGCAAAAAATTATGAGATCTCTCCTCGATAGGTTTGAATCAAAGGTGATGGCTTTAAAGGAGAATAACAACTACAAGGATATGAAGTCGAGTGAGGTAATTGAGAGGCTTCTAGCTCATGAGTCTAAGAAGGGTCCTACCTCTACACCTCCTAAAAACCAAAAGGGAATTGCTTTGAAAGCCTCTAAAGATGAGAATGAAGAGAATGATGAATCAGACGAAAAAATGGCCTTGTTGATGAGAAGGTTCAAGAAATTCTACAAGTCTGAGAAGAAGGGATTTGGATCCAAAGGCCAAGACTTCAAGAAAAAGACTCCCTACAAGAAGTTTGAGCCTAAGCATGAAAAGACCAAAAGGAAAGGGGTTCGATGTTTTGAGTGTGGTGGCATAGGACATTTTACTCCCGATTGTGCTAATCATAATATCAAGAAGAAAGGAAAAGTAATGGCTGCCACATGGAGTGGAAGTGATGACTCCAATGAAGGAGATGAGTATTCGGATAATAAAGAACTCATGGCTAACTTCATAGCCTTTGCCTCTTCTTACAAGAGGAAGTGTGCTAGTGAAGAAGAGAATGAGAGTCAAGTGGACTCAAGTGATGATTGCTTTTCATCACAATCCACAAATGGAAATGTGGATAGAATGGATCTCCAAGACAACATGGTGAAGTTTGAGAGTTCAAGGTTAAAAAACAAGAGAGAAATTAGGAGATTAAAGGAAGAAAACCTATAACTCTCAACACAAGTTGATCACTTAAGTGAAGAAGTGGTGAGAATCATGGAGAGTGAAGATAAGCTAAGAAAGGAGTTAGACTTATCTAAGAAGAGTGAATAGGGGTTGAAAAGGGAGCTTGAAGGTGCTAGAGAATTGATGTCCAAGATGGACTCTAGCATTAGAAAACTTGACCACATGTTAGATGTTGGAAAAAGGCCAAGTGACAAGAGAGGTCTTGGATTTGAAGATGGTATGGAGACCTCCACTTCCAACAAGACCGTGTTTGTTAAGAGTTTGGGCAACAAAGTAGCCTCACCCGTGCAAACCCCTAGGAAGAAAATTGATCTATGACAATGCTCTCATAGTGCACAAGTGATGGTGGCTCAAAGAAGACAACCACAAGCTCAACCCTCAAGAGCTCCTCAAGTTAACTTTCCTCAACAAATGGCTCTCAATAAAGGAAAGAGACCAATCATGCAACCTCAAGCAAGGAAGCAAGCTAGACCGGTTTAACAATGAAGATACATTGAACCAATTCAACCACAATGATATGAGAAGGCTCCAATGTAAGCACAAGGTTATGATATGATCCCTAAATTTATCCCTACATGTCATTTTTGTGGTTTTGATGGTCATATTAGACCAAGGTGATTTCAATACATTAAAATGTGTAAAACTAGAAGCATGATTGAGAAGAAAAAGAAAAGAGCCATGATGTATGTACCTAGGAATGATAAAATTAATATGCATAATCCTAGGACTTCTAGAACCCATGTACCAAAGACCACTAGGAAAGAAAATGTTTTACTTAGGTGGATTAGAAAGAATGAAAATGTTTACCATGTTGCACAAATTGCCTTTCTTAACCAAAAATTGTCACCGGGGTGAAAATTCCAATTAACAACTTTAAGGGACCAAGATCTCGATGGATCCCGGTCGGAGAGGTATCAAGTAGTTCAATACCTTAAGGGGTTTACTTAGTGAAATAGATCAAGAATGGTGGGCACAACAAATAAGAGAGACAATATGATAAATAACACAGTTGCTTCTCACCTCTTTTATTGAAAATCATACATAGTACAAGTACAAATAAAATCTTCTATGTCTATGGAGAAGGGAAAAAAACTATTGGTGGTGGTGCTCTTATACGTGTCGATAAGTAAAAAAGTCCTCCCTCTGGCGTAGAACGATATGTTATAGATATAGTGTTTCATCCTTGATTAAGTTTCAATACCTAGAGATTAACTAGCGATCTCCAAAAATATCTCTACTTCCTGTTGTGTCACCAATGATCCTTTGTTTGGTGGAGTCATGATAGAGTTGACTTTGCTTTCAAATAAGTTTCTCAACGGCGGGAAGGAATCCAACTCTATACTGATTTAAACCTATTTTCTAGGTGCCTTAGTAATTCACTTTTCCTGGAGCTTTAGTCGCTTGGCTGGCAGGTTCTGGAAAAGACCCAGGAGGTTTAGACTTACAGGATTGTGGTAACCGAATGTCCAGGTGCTAGGATACCGATTGATGCTGTAGTGCGGTATCAAGATGGTGTAACATCAAGGTGCCTAGGGCATCCTGAGTCTTCAGAGCCGTGATCCTAACATGCCTAGTTATTTGGGTATTAGCTGTCCTTGTAGCAAGATACCTGGAGAGCGTGGAGTTGGGATACTGGATCCACCAAGTAACGGGGTTCCAATGACCCGGTCTTCATTTTGTCATCCCGGGATCTTAGCACTCTTGACTCTGATCCGGATGGGCTGGTATTGCTCCGAGACACTCTGGTTCGGATCTTCTATTGATGATAGCTGGATTTTGCCTCCTAGCCTAAAATTGGGATAAAAAATTCTTCTTTGATCCCACTGCCATTTTTGGCGGTTAACAGAAGTCCCATTTGACTTGAACGCCAACATCTAGTTGGGGTTGGAGTCAGGATTCCTATTTTACTCGAAGGATTTGACTTCCAGTTCAGTTTTGCATCTTACCTGGTTAGCTGTCAGTATCTTGTAAGAGATCTTCCTTGGATATGTAGGTATTTAATGCGAGATCTGCGTGTTAGATTTTGAGTGGTCAACTTGTTTTGAATGAGCCGTTTTTTGGCGCGATTTTCTCAAAACTGTTCCTTGCACATTTCTAGTCATTACTTCCGGTTTCCTAGCCCATTCGAGTAACCTTTGTCTATAAAAAAGTCATCATTCCTTCTCTTCACACACTTGCTTTTTTTGAATTTCAAAAGAATTTCCTTCTAACCCTAGCTTCTCCTTCTCGACCTTTTAACAATCTTTCAAGCTTCTTCTTCTTCTTTGGTTACAATGTCATCTCCTCCCAAACTACCTATCTCTTCCCAAGACCTTCCTCTAGCCTTTCCTAATCCTCGCCCAGATTTGCCTAACCATCCCGATAGTCTCGACGCCCTTCTAGATGGGCAGTAGGTGGAATCAGAGGGGAATTCCCAGACATAGAAAGGGAAGAAGAGAAATTGGGAGGAAGTCGATGCTTCTGGCGATAAGCAACCGCCACTATGCTGTTGTTCTACAAGAAACCCAAGAATTGGGTCGGGTTTTCACAACAGATCAGAGGAATCGGTCCATATTACCGATGAAGAAGACGCCGGGGATGTTGGCAAAGCGGAGGAGGAGGACAGTGCACCGGGTGTTACCTTGGCCGGGGTACACACCGGTTCTTTCACCTTCTTTCATGACAGCCAGATCATTCCTGACTCAGTGTGCATTGTAGATACCCTTACCGAATTGAGAAGGGATACAAGATTTCTGACTCAATTACTTTATCTTTGCCTCATCGAGGTTATGACGTGTACACCCCCCCCATGGGTTAACTTCTTATTCATAAGGCGGCCTTCGAGTGTGGGGTCCGGCTCCCCTTTCATCCCACACTTCGCCGAGCTCTGGTTGCTTTGGAACTGGCTCCTCTACAGATCTCACCAGGATTCTAGAAGCACTTAACCCGGTTCCTGGTGCTCTGGAGGGAGCAATACTAGCGGGATAAGATAGATAAGGAACTGGGTTTCAACGAGATTCGATACATGTTCCAGATAGCGAACATTGTGCCCCATGGTCAGTTCTACCTGAGGGCTGTTAATGTGATGCATTTTTCCAACCCTAGGGTGAATGTGAAGTATGCTGCACCCTGGAAAGAAGAATGGATAGTTGTTGATGGAGATTAGGGGGGTACGGCCTTCATTGAGGGTTTTGAGCATTTGGTCCCAACCCAGTTCACCGTGAAAGACAAGTAGGGTAAGGGGGTGCTTTTGCAGGAATCCCGGGGTATCCTTTACCGGATCATAGAGAGGAGGTATATAAACATGAAGTACCCTACACTAGATGCTTTTGAAGGAAAACGGCTGGAAAGGTCCTTAAGGATTTCTATTGCTCTTCCGGGTATATAGTTTTATCTTTCCTTGAGTGTTGTTTTTTATTTTTTATTTATATTTATTTTTTTTACTGACTGGTTCTTTTTTCCTTGGCAGTTTCTGCTACCCCTCTGATCCTTCCTGCTCCTATTCCTTATGGGTCGAGGCAACCAAACCAGCATCCCGTCGGTTCTCCAACTCCTTCTTCCTTTCGGGATGTAGGTGCTGATGCTGGGTCGGGATCCTTGCTTCTTGTACAGACCCCTTTTCTTCCTCCGGCTCCAAGGATATCGCTGGAGGTCCCATCTACCTGTATCAATTCCACCTATATCAACTCATTCTCTAGTTCAATGGATATTGCTTGTCAATCCTTCTTCTTCTTCCTCTACCTTGATTCCACCGCGCCCAACACTCAGTGCAATGTTAGCATGGGCTGCTAGGGCTCAAGGTTCACCAGTTCGAGCCCAAAGGCAGGTAAACAGTTTTGCTACTATGTCGCCGAACAAGTCTCCTACCTTAACTCCTCTTGCTCCTCCAATAGTGTCTTCCGGATCCTAGGTTAGGATAGAGGAGGGTAGAATTTTATCTTCTTCGGTCAATCTTCCTGTTGATCTCCCTTCCAGCTCAAGGTCCTAGGATCTTGCTCGGGATGATGTGGTATCCCGATTCGCCTCTGCCTACCCTAGGGGAAGTCTGCAGAATATGGTTTCCCTACCCTTTGACGCTTTGATGAAAAAGAGGGCTTCTTTAATGGCAGAGGTACAATTTCTTTATCCCTTTATCCTGTTTTGGATATTCCTCACGGATGGTACTTACATTGCCTTTTTACTTGTGCAAGCGTTCAAATTTACTTTGGCGGTTGGCCAACAAATGTTGGCCTTGGGGAATCCAATCTAGCCCTCCGAACAGATTTAGAAGAGGCAAAGGAGGAGCTCACCCGAACTAAGCAAATAGTGGGCCCTTTGGTGAAGGTTGCCCAAGATTTTGAAGGTGGTAGGCAGGCTGCTTTGGTGGAGCTAGGTTAAATAACATAAGCCTATAGATCCGAGGTAATCACATCTGCGCGTCTCCGGGTTGAGAGGAAGACCGTGAAGGCAGAGATGGCACTCCTTATGGATGAGAACAGGTCTCTGCGGGAGGCTATGAGGGTTCTGAATTCGAGGATGGATGAGTCCTTTGAAGCTGGATACTTCACTACCTCCTAAGAAGCAGTCCAGGGCCTACTTGTTGATACAGACCTACAGGGTACCTTCGGGTTGGACTAGAACTTGATCCTAGCCAAGGCGGATCAATTTGCGGATGCTAACCAAGGTTAAAAGGGTCCTTCCAAATCATGTGGTGCTTCAAATCTTTCTTTAACTCAAGAGTCCACCTTACCGGTTGTTGACTTGGTCGGGATAACCAAGGTGATTCAAGATCCTCCCGCTGCTCAAGGAGTCCAACAGCAAGATTCGACTCCCCTTCTACCTTAAGAGTCTGATTTGCCTGCTATTAATTTGACTAGGATGATTGAGGTGGTTCCGGACTTTCTTGCTGCTCCTGAAGTTTAAAAGTAGGATTTGATACAGGCTATTAAGGTCACCTCGGAGGAGAATGTTCTTGGTGGACCCTATATGCTAGATGCTAGATGCTAGAGCAGGGCAGATTGAGACAGAAGGCATTGGGACTGAAGGGGATCAGAGTTTTGTCACAGCGAATCCGAGTAAAGAGGCAAGAGAGAAATAGGATGTAGGCTCTACATGATTTCTCCTAGTTTTTAAACTATGTAGCCTAGAAATGGGGTTTGGGCACCCTGATTGATTAATGTCAATTCCCTTGTTTTTGCATTCATACTGTCTTGCTTATGTTATATCCTGATGCTGGTAATAAATTCCTTATAATGATTTCCATATGAATCCTGCAAAACCCTTGACTGGAATGTTGCTGGTTTGAACATATAGTAATTCCCTTCATAAGGAATCCCAGTGTGAAATCAATCCCGTATGTTAGGTAGGGTGAAATTTCTGATATCCAGACAAGATAATATGATCAGTCTAATGATCAGTCTTGGTAGGCAACTCTAGTTGTTTTTGCCCCAAGCTTTTGAGTATAATAGCTGTGAAGTAAGACATCCAGTATCCTGACAAGGTATCTGGATCCTTCTGGTGATTTTTCCTAGTAGGCGACTAAGGCCACTTTCGCACCAGTTTTTATATGTAGAAATAACTATGAAGTGAGGCACCAAGTACCCTGATGAGGTATCCTAATCTTTTTGGCGACCCGCCCTGGTAGGCAACTAAGGTCATTTTAGCACCAGGTTTTATATATAGGAATAACTGTGAAGTGAGGCACCAGGTACCCTAATGAGGTATCCTGATCTTTCTGGCGATCCGCCCTGGTAAGCAACCAAGGCCACTTTAGCACCAGGTTTTGTATGTAGGAATAACTGTGAAGTGAGGCACCAGGCACCCTAATGATGTATCCTACCGCCCTGGTAGGCAACCAAGGCCACTTTAGCACTAGGTTTTATATTTAGGAATAATTGTGAAGTGAGGCACCAGGTACCCTAATGAGGTATCTTAATCTTTCTAGCGATCTGCCTTGGTAGGCAAAAAAGGCCACTTTAGTACCAGGTTTTATATGTAGGAATAACTGTGAAGTAAGGCACCAGGTACCCTAATGAGGTATCCTGATCTTTTTGGCGATCCTCTCTAGTAGGTAACCAAGCCCACTTTAGCACCAGGTTTTCCTAGAGAGGGGTATTCCCCGTCTGAGGCTTCAAGAGATCCATATAGGGTCTCTTGGTTTTGGAGGATAAGGCAAACCACTAGGCCATATAGAACCCGATCCTTAGTCTGGTAAGTGACTACACCATTTCAGCACTTATGCACCAGATCCTTCTTGGTGGAGGGTATTCCTCGACCAAGGCAAAATGAGTGCCATGTGGCTCTTCCTAGTCTTGAGGTGATCAGTCATGGCGAGAAGTCAGTAAGGCGAATTTTGGAGAATTAGGTAGGAGAAAAAACTGTCTTTATTGAATTTCTGAAATAATAAAAAGCATATCGAGGCATGTATACCATCCGATATAAAACCCCTCCTATATTTTTTGAATTCCTAAGGGTAGAATCTCTTGAGATGATCGGCATTCCAAGTGTGGTCTATTGGGTAGCCTTCCATGTCTTCTAGCTTGTAAGCCCGTTTTCGAACCACCATCTTTATCAGGTAGGGACCTCCCAGTTAGGGGCTAGTAACCCGTCAAACCTCTTCCGTGTGTTCTAGGTTACTTTCCTTTGGACCAAGTCCTCTTCTTTGAAATTCCGGGTCTTCACCTTTTTGTTGAAGCATCTGGTTATCTTGCTCTGATAGGCAGGTACCCGTTTGGTAACTTTATCCCGTTTCTCTTCGAGGAGGTTTAGGCTAGCCTTCAGTTTCACATCATTATCTTCTGGTTAGAAGTGTCGAACTCTGAAGGATGTTAACTTGTGCTTGATAGGTGAGTCTGCTTCTATCCCAAAAGCCAATGAGTAAGGAATTTCACCTGTAGTAGTCCTTTTAGTGGTCCGACATGCCCATAGCACATTTGGGAGTTCATCCACCCACTTCCATTTTTTTTGCTGGAGCTTCTTCTTCAGGAGTTTCTTGGTTGTCTTGTTGGTGGCTTCTACTAGCCCGTTTGTTTGTAAGTGAGCCACTGATACAAAATGGAGATCAATACTCGCCCTTCACAGAATTGCCTAAAGTTGGTATTGTCAAACCGTTTACCCAAATCAGTGATTATGGCCATCGGGGTGCCAAATCGGCATACGATGTTCTTCTTGACAAAGCTAGCGGTGTTTGCTTCAGTGATCTTGGTGAGAGATTTTACTTCTACCCATCGGGTAAAATAATCTATAGCTACTATATCGTGTTTGGCCTGACTAGAGGCAGTAGGAAGAGGTCCGATTAGGTCTAGTCCTCAAATGGCAAAAGGGTAAGGAGTACAAATCGAAGTAAGCCTCTCAAGAGGCATATGGTGGAGGTTTGCTGTCTTCTAACAAGGTTCACATAACTGTGTAAATTTCTTTGCGTGCTGGTGAAGAGTGGGCTAGTAGTACCCAATTCTAAGAACTTGGTAGGCTAAGGTCTCTCATGATACATGATTGCCGCAGTCCCCCGCGTGTACCTCGTTTAGAGCCCACTGGGCATCATCGGGATGCAGACATCTCAACAACGGGAGGGATTTTTCTTTTCGATAGAGGTATCCTTCCACTAGGTAGTAGCTAGTCGCGATTCTCTTGAGCTTACGTGCTTGATCCGGGTCTACAGGCAAGATCTCATTCTGGAGGTATTCTGCTATGAGATCTATCCAGCACGGCAAACGGCTTACTAGAGTCACTTCCACCCTTCTAGCTATGCTGGATTGGAGTATCAGTTGAAGGGGTACTCCTCTAGGTAGTGCCTGTCCTCGGTTGAAGGGGTACCATTTGTCTTTAGCTGTGAATTGGGTTGGGATGGGGTACTCAAATCCCCCAATATAGGCCGTATTCCCCCATTCTCCCTTGACAATGAACCACTCTTCCTTCCATGGTGCAGTATATTTCACATTCGCACCAGGAATGAAGAACTTCATCTCATTAGAGGCCCTTAAATAGAACTAACCCCGTGGTACTAAGTTTGCTATTTGGAATAAGTAGCAGAGCTCGTCAAAGCCCGGCTCCTTTTCTATGTTGTCTCTCGCACACTGCTCCTTCCAGAGCACTAAGAAGCCTGTCAGATTTTTCTAGAAACCTGGTAAGATCTGGAGGTGTGCTAGTTCTAGGGAGACCAAAGCCCAGTGAAGGGTCGGATGGAGAGGGAGTAGGACTCCGCATTCAAAAGCCGCTTTGTAGATGAGAAGGACATCCCGCGGCGGGGTGTAGACTTCATATCCTCGATGAGGAAGGGAGAGATCGATGTTATCCGGGATATTATACTCCTCCTGTAGCTTAGCCAAGGTTTCCACCATGCACACAGGATCAGGAATGATACGCCCATCATGAAAAGAGGCAAAAGAACCGGTATGCACCCCGGTCAAGGTAACGACTAGCGCACAACCAGCCTCCTCTACCTCACCAATGATCCAATTGTCTTCTTCGTCGGTGAGTTGGACCGGTTACTTTAACCTATTATGGAAACCAGACCCGATTCTTGGGTTTCTTATAGAATGACGGCGTAACGGCATTTGTTCATCGCCGGAATCATCCATTTCGCCTCGACCTCTCTTTTCACCCTCAATATTAGAGAACTCGCCTCTGATCCTCCATTAAGAAGATCATCGAGACTGTCGGGTGAAGGGGGCAAATCTAGACAAAGTTCAGAGGAAGTAGGAAGAAGACCTGGGGAAAAAGTTGGAAGTTTTGAAGGAGATGCCATTGAAGAAGGAAAAGAAAGCTTGAAAGATCACTAATAAAATGAGGAGAGAAAGGAAAAGCTAGGTTTTCTTTTTTCTGCTTTTGAATTTTGAAAACGATAAAGAAGAGAACCAGGAATTTTGGTTTATTTATAGATAGGTGGTTACACACAAGGTAACCGGAATTGATGAGGGGCTGATGACCGGCGACGTGCTTGGAAGACATGCCAATGACGGTTTCATATTAATTGCACCAAAATGGCTCGTTTTTGAAATCCGTAAGCCAATCACCATCTGATAGGTGTCTAATACAATGATTATCAGCGTATCTATGGGGGATTTCCTTCCCAACAATGGTACCCAGCAAGATAAAAAATAAGCGGACAAGGCAAGGTAGAAAATCCTTCAAGCAAAGGTAGAATCCTAACTCCAACCCCGACAAGACATCGGTGTTCAAGTAAGGGGGGACTTCTGTTAATCGCCAAAATAGGCAAAGGACCAAAGAAGAATTTTCCACCTAGATAAAAGGAAGAGACACAAGTCAAGATACCACCTAGCTACTCTTAGAAAGAAGAATGCTAAGTTAAATCTGGATACCTACCTCCTCCCTCGGATCAAGCTAGCAAGCCCAGTAACCCTGGTAACCCCTAAGTAGCCCGATATGAAGTTCTACTCAGAATCCTATCATAGAGCTCGGCAAGGTACCCCGCTATTGCACCAGACAGGTATCCCGCTACTAAGATCAACAGGGTACCCCGCCATTACATCAGTAGGGTACCTCGCTGCCGCATCAGATAGGCATCCGTATACTACATCCGCTGAGTACCCCGCTTCTACATTCAGCTAGGTACCCTACTGCAAAAATAGTCGATATAAAGATACCCCGTCGACCAAGCACTTAACCAGGAAAACATCAAACTACCAAGAGGCAGGGTACACGAGAACCCAGATGAACCCAAATACCTCAAGGGAACCTCTCACCAGTTAACCATAGGAAACATTAACAAAATCTGAAATCCGTATGTCTAAGCGGACAAGTCTTAAAACTCCAAAGCCAAGGGGATGAAACACGGTCGTTCATGTCCTAATAATAAGGTAGACTCCACCCCGCCATGCAAAAAAATCCATTGGAATAAGAAACCACTCTTATTAGAATCCTCCCCAAAAAGAATCACTTGATTCAGAAAATAAAAGCTCCTACAAGATCGCCTTCTTGAAGGAAAGAAAGTCCTGTGATCACCAAAACCCTAGACTGAAAGCATATGAGTGCATGGAAAGCAATGGGACCTATATATACGACACTACATTCACCAAGAAGGGGATCAGAAATTGGCCTCCCCAAACCCTACACTCGTTTTCAATTCTACTTATCGATACGCACGAGCATGTCATCTCCATCACCTAACAGAAACCTAGAATACCGTCACTTATCGCCACCGCCCTAATTTCATCAATTGTATGCATAATTTCATTAATAAAATCGCACCAATTAATCTTTTCTTGTATCGGTTTTATTTTGCTTTGATAGAAGTCTTGTCGGTATCGAACCACGTGATACCCCTCCGACTGGGATCTATCTCGATCTTGATCCTTAAAGTTGTTATTTGGAGATTTTCCCCAGTGATAATTTTCCATTAACAATTATCATATGATGTTTTGAGGTATTGGACATTAAATCTTAACGTTAAGTTTTTGATAGTGACTATTGAAACATGGCTTCTGGACAAGTCAAAATATCCAAGTTCAAAATGTGGTCACATGAGTAAATATGGCAACTAGGAGAGCTATAGGCGGTCTATGAGCTCTTGGGGATTACTGATATTATTCACGAGGACACATAATCTCCAATAAAGATTGTCTAGGGTTTTAATGAGAAATATTTACTTGTTCTATCTTTATTTAAGAGTATAGTTTTAGCTCTTTAGTGGTTTGAGCTAAAATTAATGGATCGGACCTAAGTGAATCATTTGTTGATTGTGATTGAATTATGTTTGTTGAAGCTTAAATTTATATAGCCTGCCAAGATCCCCAATCCACACGAACTTACAAGGATCAATTAATATATTCTATCAGACTAATTTATGGGTCCATCTAAAATTGTATTTAATACATTAAGAATATAATTTGTAAATTATTTATATAATGGGCTGTTAAATTATATTAATGTATTATTGAAAGGCATGTGAGTTTGTTTCTGGTCTAGTTCACATGCGGGCTTTTTATTAAATCCATGTAAGCCCATATATTCATGTTGGGTGGCAAGGTTAAATAAATAGCCTATTATACTGTTTTATTTTGTTATTTAAATAAATGGGAATTAATTAATTATTTATTTATTTATTTAATTAAGAATCAAAATCTTTTTCTGACTAGGAAATATGTTTCTTAGTAGTATACTATTGTTGGTAGTATAATAGGAATCAAAGACTTTATTTGGTAAGTAGATAAATAAAAGGATTTTATTTATCTAATTAAATTAGGAAGTCTTTGATATAGTCATAAAAGAATGAAACACTAAAGAGTTGGATTAAGGTTTGGAAATCAAAAGAATGGTAGGAGTCATTGGTGAAAACACAAATCCTCTTATTGTGAGGATTTTGACCACCTTCTAGATTTCCTATCATAGGATTCGGCCAACCCTAATTAAAAAGGAAGAGGGAATTCGGTCACACACTATATATGTAGTGATAGAATTCGGCCACCCTCTAAGGCTTGCTTGAGAGTTATTTTTCTTCAGTTTGAAAAATAGGATCCATCTCTTAGACTAGTTTGAGAAATTTCGGACAAGAAGAGAAAGTGAGGAGAATGTTTTATTTCGATAGTGCACTAGTAGTTTTTACATCAAAAGGCTTTGTACACAAATTTGAATGAGGTTCACATGAGTTTTGATCAAAATATTGATAATTCAAAAGTGACCGGAACGTTCTTTGTTATCTCTTGGAAGTTTTGTGACTAATGAAAAAGAAAATTTCTTTGTTATCCATCTTTAGGTACTTAATTCAAAGAAAAGGAGACCACGCTCGTAGGTGATTCATGTTCGTGATTGGATTGGAAGTTCTTACGGAATACCATCGATGCGGCCTCAATCGGATCACGTGACAAAGGTATGGTACGTTTGTTCATATGTTAATTTAATCAAGGGTTAAGGTTCATCTTTAAAAGGAAAATTTTTTGTTATATACTAAACCTATTTTTCGCATTCCGCTGCGTGTATAAACTATTTTTCCCTACAATTGGTATCAGAACCTTGGTTGCACCCTTGATTAATTAATGTATGTACATAAGTGGATCTATTTCTTTTTATGGATTATATGCATGTTTTAGAAAGAGATGGCACACTAGGTATTCTTATATATAATTACAAGTGGAATGCATGGATTTATATATGTTATGTTTATATGAATTGTTGTTGCTCGATTTTGGTCATAGAATTTCAATGTATTTTTTGTTTCGGAATTGTAACAATTAGGGTGGTCTATTATCGCCATAATTCCTTCTGGGTAGTTGCTAAGTTTCATTTTATTTTACGATTGTAATACACATACTGCAAAAAATATTGTATTAAAATTCTGCACTATATATATATATATATATATTATTAAAGTGCAGTATTTTTTAGCTAAAAAAATTTAAAATAAAAAAAATTTTAAAAAATAAATAAATAAACCGCAGTATTTTATATGTTAAAAATCTGCTGTAATATATTCAAATATTGAAGAATCGAAGTGTTGAAGAATTGGAAGCAGAAAAGGTAAGCAACGATACCACCCTAGGACTTGTGCGCACCCTTGATGTAGTATGGGCTACGCACAGCTTGCCCATATGGGTGAGGGCTGCGCACGCCCATGCCGGGCAGCCAAAGTGTGCGCATGGGACAACCATATGTGGCTTCAGTGCGCAAGTGGACGATGGCCATTTGAAGATTTGTTCGCCAAGTTAGGGTTTTTGTATTCCAAAAAACATGTAATTTACTTTCTTTTCTTGGATGGACCCAAATTGTGGCTATTTATTTTTTAGTAAATATTACAACATTTGTTATTGTTTGATAACATGTCCTATAGAATAGGAGTGCCACTTATATATCTCTTTTGGTATGAACATGAATTGAATGATTTAGGTATCTAATTGGCATCTAGATACCATGGTAAATTATTCTATGAAATTTAATCTCACGCCTTAAATAATTGAGTGGGAGAAGGTGTTTTGAAACACCTATGACCTCCAAGGTTAGTTGAGCTTTACGTTTTGAGTGATAACCCCCCAAGGGGTACCCATGAATGAAATTTAGCAAGATACTTCCTTACAAGGATAGACTAGACAATTGACTCAAACGAGATCTACTCTCAGAGGGATTTTCTTGAGAGAAAATATTGAAGGTTAATATCTTGGTAACACACTCAATGTGTTTTTATTGATATCCTCCCAAGAGTTCTTGCCAATAAAATCACAAGGCTAAAATTGAAAACATTGGTTGTTATGTTAACAATTAGGTGAGACCAAGTCCAACTAGTAAATGGTGCGAACTCCTAAAGGAGGCGTAACATTTATGGATGTTGGATCACTGTTGAATTTTACGATTGAATTATTTATTAAATTTAAGATAAATATTAGAAAGTACTTTATCATGATTATTTACTTATATATATTTTTTATTTTATTCAGAAATCATGACCCCATCCCTAATGAACATCTTGAAAGATAACACTTTAACCGGTGATAATTATGTTACATGGAAAAGGAAAATTGGGTTGTTGCTGTAAGCTGAAAAACATAAGTTTGTTCTGACTACTCCTAAACCACCTGCTCCTAATAATGAATCTCATGTGATGCAAAGAGATAAGTATAAGCAGTGGAATACCTCAGATGATATGGTAAAATCTTACATTATGGCTACTATCTCCGACGTGTTGCAACAGCATCATAAAGGAATGGGGTCTGCTACTGATATAATGATGTCTCTAGAGAAGATATTTGCTATGAGGTACAGGACGACTAAGAGAGAGGCAATGATTTCTTTCATGAATCTTAGGATGAAACCTGGACAGGCTGTGAAAGATCACATGATGAAAGTCATAACACATCTCAACATTGTTGAACTAAATGGTGATGAGATAGATGGTGATACAAAAATTGACATGGTTGTCAACTCACTGTCAGATTCCTTTAATCAGTTCAAGTTGGACTACACCTTGAATAAAAAGGAATACACCTTACAGGGCCTGATGTAAGATGTTCAAAGCGCTGAAAAGATCCTTGTGAAAGGCAAAGGTCAAGAGATTCATATGGTTCATAAAGTTGCTACTGTTAAGACTCATCAGAAGGTCAAGAAACAACAGAGGAAAAAGCAACTTGGGCCTAACAAGAAGGAAACCAAGAAAGTAATCAAGATCAAAGGGAAATGCTTCCTTTGTGGTGAAAAGGGTCATTCGAAAAGAAATTGCCCAAAGTCCTAGAATAAGAAGGAAGAAGGTAATGTTAATTATCTTGAAACATGTTTTCTGACAGATTCTATATATTCTTAGATCATAGACTCTGGAGGCACTAATCATGTTTGTTATTCCTTGTAGGGGTTCCAAGAAAGAAAAAGGCTGAAAAAGAATGAAATCAACTTGCGCTTGGGCAACGGAACGTTAGTGTCTGCAAGTGCAGTGGGAGATATTATAGTTAATCTATATTCTAGTAGACATTTAGATTTGATAGACGTTTATTATGTACAATTCAAGAGGAATTTAATTTCAGTTTCTTGTTTAAATAAATTTGGATATTCGGTTACTTTTAATAAAGTTTTTATTATTAGTAAGAATGACAAAATTATTTGCAAAGGTACATTAGAAAACGGTTTATTCTTTCTACATAGAAATGTCTCTCACTCGTTAGACACAGAATTAACGGAACCTAATCATAAAAGAGTAAAATTATCAAAAAATGAAGCCTACCTATGACATTTGGGCCTAGGTCATATTAACCTTAATAGGATTAAAAGATTGGTTAGTGATGGACCTTTAAGTGACTTAAAGGTTGTGATCTACCAACTTGTGAATCTTGTTTGGAAGGTAATGGAAATATATAAATATGTATACTGGGTGTGTCTAATACAACCTAGAGGGGGGTGAATGGGTTGTTAATTGATTATTACCAAATTTTCAATTAGTCAGTGTTAACATATAAAAACCCAATTCAACAAACAATAAAATCAAGTATAAAATGCGGAAATTAAAGAACACTTGATTTTTACGTGGAAACCTTCAACAAGAAAAAACCACGGGCTGATATGTGCGCCACACACGGTCCTCGAGTCCACTATATGTAATGATGATTACAACCCTAGGTTGACCTCTAGTCACACTATTCTCGGTTACTAACCTACCACTACTACCCGCATGCCTTTTATAGCGAATCTAGACCAACCCTAGACAATATATATATGAAGAGAAGGTTACACTCTCAAGTGAGCACCTCCTAATCTACCCGCAGGGCTTTTCATCCCCAAATTGAAATGGGGATGGGGATGACCCCTCCCCATCGAGATTTCCCCATTTTCCCACAATTATATTGAAATGGGGATGGGGATAGGGGGAGGTCCCCCATCCCCATTTCCCCATTTCCCCCAAACATATATAAATATAATTATAATATATATTTTTATTTTTTGAAAACCCTAACTCCCTAAGTATATATACACTTTTTATATAAAATGCACTAATGAATTTTATTTTGTATTTGTAATGGAATGTTTGTTTTTATAGTTTAATTTGTAAATTTTAGTTAAATGGGGAAATGAGGGAATGGGGGAAACGGAGAAATGGGGAAAAACAGGGAAAAACGAGAAAAATGGGGAATTAGGGATGGGGATGGATATAGGTCCCCCCAAAATTCTCCATCCCCATTTTCGGGGAAATTGGGGGGGGGGGGGGGGATGGGGGAAGGGTCTAGGAAATGGAGATGAGGATTTGGGGGTGGACCTATATCCATCCCCATTCCCCAAACTTGCATCTTTAGCTAGTACAATTTTGGTTGCAAAATAGCAAACAAAAATAATAAAAACCTTGCAAGTGCACAAATCGTAAACGATAGCACAATAGTAAGCAAGGATCATTCCCACGAAGAATTAATTACCTATGGAAATTATGAGTTTGAAAACACTAAATTAAGACACTCTATGACTCTCAAACAACTTGAATAAAACACAACTCACACACACGAATGGGGGGTTTTGAATTGGTTATTAGAAACTAAGAATTTGAATTAAACTAAGATCAAGAATGCAGCAGAAAATATATTTAGAAAAATCAATAAGGAGAAGCTAGCTAGATCTTCCTATTCACCACTAAACATTCATCCGATTCATAGACAATAATGGAGTTAAAGATATCAAACATGATGTAGATGTTCACGACAAGATGATGGTGTCTCACTCGAGTCGTATGATTCTCTCTCAGTTGGCATGTAAATTGTATGGTGTCTACATAAATACTTATATTCCAAATTATAAACTAGCATGGTGTCTACTTAGATTTCATAATTGGAATTCATTAAGTATGAAGAGAATATGAGCATCACATAAAACCTAGAACATGGTATCTATTCTAGGTAATTTATGAAACAATTTCCCTTAATTGGACTTTATTTCAATTAATTGTTACAACCAAGGATAGATCCGTATGATGTTCGGCTTGTATCCTTGCAACATAAATCCTAAAATCATGCTCCTAAGGTGATCAATCAAAGAAACATAATAAAAGAAAGACAATTCTTATGGGGAAATTGAATGCATCATGTAAGAAAAACAATACTCCATTAAAACCCTATCTATGAAATCGAAATCATGTATAGGGCTTCAAGTTAGCCCTAACTATGAGAAGTTTAGCTACACATCATAACTATGAAAACAATTAAAGACATTAAAACTAAAGAAAGGTAGAAGAAGAGAGAAAATAAAATTATGAAAGGTCTTCGGTCTTCAATCTTGAGTAATGAATTTCTCTGAACCTGTTTCTTGAGAAAGCTCTTGGAATTTATAGGTGATACCTCTTATAGATTCCCAAATTGCTTTTATGTAGGAGACCCATCAAGTAGGAAAGTAGAATTAAACAAGGAATGAAAATCCTTTCCTAATTTGTGTTTAGGAAGTTTCCCAAACATATTTTGATCTCTTAAAGTCATTAGGATTTGATATGGGAAGCTTCAGGACGAATCTGGCCCAATTCGGAGTGGAAATCTTCTAAAAATACGTAATTACGGCTACCCAGGTAATGTGCATGCCCGGCGGTCTACTCCACGGTGCTCCTCTGCTATGGACCGCTGCCCGGACCGCTCCCCAGACTGCTGCCTAGGCAATGTGCATGCCCGGCGTTCTGGCCCGCGGTAAGGCTTTCTAGCTCTAACCTTCGGTCACTAAATCGGCCATAACTTCATCTAGAAAACTCGGATCGACAAACCGTAAAGTGCACTGGAAACTAGACTTCCGGGGCTTTTTGAAAACATGTAGATCTCAACCTGGTTCGATCTGAGGAAGGAGATATGGTCTTCACAAGTTTGATGTACTGCAGAAGCATTTCTCCAAACTTCACTAAAAATCACCTTTTTGTTATCAAACTCACTCCAAGAGCTATCTTTTACACAAACTCAACAAAAACATTAAAACATTCAATTGTACTCAAGAACATAACATAAAACATAGGAATTAGGAGTCTCAAATATCAACATTTATCGACCTAACATACAATGCTTATGCAACTTCACTTAGAAGCCACAAGACTTTGACTCTTGAAGAGAATTAAAAGTCTATGTGAATATAGCAATTATGATGCACAAATGCAAAGAGTGCTAGACTGAACACTGTATGCTTAACTAGATGTGGTAATGAATACACAAAAATCCTAGTTATCAACTAATCCTCAAACAATCTCCACAACTTCAAATAGATGCATTTAATGAGGTTAAACAACCAAAGAACAATTAATGAAATGGATTTTTGTTCTTAACAAACAATTGAGATGTTTTATAAAGACCTATAAATGATTAATGACTTAAATGCTTATGGGTGAGGATTAAAGAGTCAATCAATGAAGCTTGAATAGCTTCTTTCTTAACTAGGTGTGTAGAGATTTTCTAACAACCTAATGGTGAACATAACAACCAACAACACATAAACATTCAAAAGCTTAACTAGTTGATTAAAAGACAATCTATCAAACTGGTCATCAAGAAATCACACAAGAATGTTTATGACTTAGCTTTTTAGGCAAAAATGACTTAATCAATTAAGCTATCAAAATACAAACCCAATCATGTCATCATTCATCAATAAATGCATTCAATAAAAGATTTCTACAAATCATATGTAATAAAAATGAACTCTTGGACTTTAAGAACAATAAACAAAGATGAAATGTTTGTTCTTACTTACCAAGTCAAGAATGATGAAGACCCATGGAAAATTGATGCATGAAACATGTTAGATGCACATGGGTTTTGGGTTTTGAGAGTTAAAGAATACTTCTTGGAGCTTCTCTCTCTAAGGGAACTCTTCCTCTCTCTAAAATGTGAATTTTGGAGTCCTTTGTCGGCCAAAGGAGGAAGAAGAAGAAGATGAATATATATAAGCCATAGATGAAGTGACGTCATTTTTGAAAAAAGTCCCAAAAAAACTGGCAATTTTGTGCCCTTATTATGCTACCGGTGCCCACAGAATCAAGGGTGCAGAAAATCAACCAGACATACTGGTTTCAATTTTGCGCCCTAATTCTACGGATAGAGATCGCAGAATTCCGTCACAACGCATAGCTCAATATTTGAGTGCACCGAAACATGACCAAACGATATCAAAACTTTTCGTATGATATATCGTTGAAAAGGCATGAAAGTATAATTTCTACTCCAATTTACAGAATGATATTTCGATGTTAGCAGAAAACGTTATGGTCATTTGAGTGACAAATGGTCATATTCGGATAACAGCTGTGATGCCTTGTTTTAGTGATCACTTTGGAGATTTCAAAACCAATCCAAATGATCATGAAATATTACGAATAATATACCGTTGGAAAGGTATGGCTGTCTAGTTTGTCTAGAATCTTACAAAACTCAATTTCAATCTTTTTATAAAAAATTATTGTCACAAGACCATACAAAGGTCATTTTTGAAAAACATTTAAACCATTGAAAAATTAATCTTTTGAAACTAGACACTTACTCCAAATAACCAAACAAAATCTGACACTTATCCATGAGAAGAATGAGACCTTCTCAAGTGGTCGATCATCAGCTAAGACATGCACACCATCGTGCAAGTGCGGACGTTTCCAATCATACAAACGGAAACGAATTACACAACACTTAAGACTAAAATGAAGTGCAAGTGTGGTTGTGAATAAATAATACGCATGAGAATGGATAACATCATGAATAATCACCAAGCATGTGAAAGACAAAAGATATGCAATATATGAAAATGCATAAGTGTGATGATAAAGCATATAAGCACACAATTAACAGAAAAAACAATGCAATCATATAAATGCAATGAAAGTGTGTGTGTGCTAAATGACATAGATGCACGAATCAATGAACCACACATGCATGGTAACAAATGCAAGATAGATAAAGATGCATGCAAGTGTGTGTGTGCACCTAATCTCTTCAAGAATCAAGGTTAAGTGATATACCTTTTGAAGCTCTTGATCTTGAAGTCACCGGGATGCTTGGAAACTTGCCTTAATAATCATCAAGATGACCTAAGCTACCCAATACACAATCATCCCCAATATGGTATGTCATAAAATAAGCCAATCATAAAATAAAGATCCTTACAAGTAAGATGACCAAAAGGTCATTCATGACCAAAGGCGCAGGAGCCACTGAATGTTTAGGATTAATACACACTGATGTATGTGGTCCTATGAGCATTTGAACTAGAGGTATGTAAGGTTTCCCAAATTTTGATTGTCTTATTTCATGGACAAACCACATGTTGGGGTTTGAATGTAAGGGTAGTTTAGGTGATTGAGATTCAAGCTCAAAGTCCCTTTCAAGACCTCAAGAGATCAAGCACTTCAAAGTTAAATTTCTAATTGCTTACTTGCTTTGAAGAGATAGTTGCATACACCCACAACCCATGCATAAGTCTTATTCTTGTATGTTGTGTGTGTTTATATTGTGTGCATTAATGTTCATTAATCTCTCTTCTTGCATGTTTAATTATTTGTATCTTGCTAGTTAAATGCCATAACGTGTTAGGCATTAGGATACTTTCACTTCACTCACACACTTGCACCTATTAAATGATTTATGTGTGAGAAGCTGCATGAGAAGGCATTGCCCTTCTCTGTCGCGGTTGGATAACCTCGGCAATCCAACTGCGGCATACTAGCGACATAGATATCTTTTCTCTGCCGCGGTTGAAGTGCCGCGGTTGGATAACCGCGGCATGCAGACGACAGAGATACATTCTCTCTGCCACGGTTGAAGTGCCGCGGTTGGATAACCGTGGCATGCAGGCGATAGAGATATATTCTTTCTGCCGCTGTTAAAATGTCGCGGTTGACCAATCGGGCAGTCCATTAGTGCGAGAACGCCCAAAACGCTGCATTTTTGTGGATGCCTATAAATATCCCACTTTCATTTTAGGTCATCCACAAGAGTTCCAAAAGCATATTTTTCTCTTAGAACATATTTCAAGAGTAAAACATCACCAAAAACTTACCTTTAAACACTTAAAGCTTTTCCTTTGTTAATCAAACTTCATATTGCATCATCTATAGCCACATAGAATGCATTCATGCATGGTTTTGCAACATCACAACTTGCTTGGTAAGATTCTCACTAACTTCATCTAATTTTAGTGTCTTTCTTAACAAGTCATCTCTTTATTCAATCGTATGTTTTTAGATCATATGCTAGATACAAGATAGAGATTGTTTGTGATGAATTGATTGAGTGTTGTATTGTAATAGCTATCTAGGTTTTCATAATCTATGTTTAGCTAAGCTATTTGACATGTCATTTAGCTATTGATATCTAGGATTGCATTAATTGTTAATTCATCATCCTAGCTAAGCATCTAAGGTTACCTAGCTTTATTTGCATTTTGGATATCATCATATATTCACTTAGTTTTTATTATCTCTTTATTGAGAAGTAAGTCTTGTGTTGCTACCGGGATTAGGTAGCTTAAATCACAAGCAATTGGACTAGGTTCACTCATACTGGGATTAGGTAGGTGTGTGATTATTGACCGGGATTAGGTTATAATCATTATCACATTTAGTGGATTCGAAGTTTGAGTGTGGCGCACTTACCAGCCCGTGGTTTTTTCCCGTTAGGGTTTCCACATAAATATCTTGTGTCATTTACAATTCCGCACTTTATACACTTGATATATTATTGTGAATAGTTAGGAGTATTTTCGTCAATTTGACCTATAACGAAAATTGGGTAAAATCGGATAAAATCTATTCACCCCCCCTCTAGATTAATATTAGGTACACCTTAATTTGTTTCAAGGTGGATATGAGTACTTCATCACTTTCACAGATGATTATTCTAGATTTGGCTATGTGTATCTCATTAGACATAAGTCATATGCTTTTGACGTGTTCAAAACATTTATAGTTGAAGTAGAAAATCAACTTGAGAAACATATAAAAATCTTGAGATTTGATCGCGGTGGAGAATATCTATCTAGTGAGTTTTAGCAATATCTTATTGATAATGAAATAGTTTCTCAGTTTTCTGCACCAGGCACACCTCAACAGAATAGGGTAGCAGAAAGGAGAAACAGAACTCTTTTGGACATGGTTAGGTCTATGTTATGTTATTCAACGCTTCCTAAATCTTTTTAGGTATATGCTTTACAAACTGCAATGTACATTCTAAACGATGTACCATCTAAGTCAGTTCCTCAAACACCGCATAAGTTGTGGACTTGGCGAAAACCTAGTTTACAACACTTAAGGATATTTGGTTGTCCTACACATGTGTTAAAAGGAAAGACAGAAATGATTGAGTCCCGCTCGGAAACATGCATATTTGTGGGGTATCCAAAAGGAACTAAAGGATTTATTTCTATAGTGCTTGAAATCTTGAGGTATTTGTTTCGATAAATGCTAAATTTCTGGAAAAGGACTATATGAATGACTTTGTGCCTAAAAGTAGAATTGTCCTGAATGAGATGTCAGGAGATACAATTCCACAAGAGGTTTCACAACCTAACCCAATTGTAAGTTCCACACCATCACAAGATCAACAACCTACAATTCCTCTTCGTAGTGGGAGGATTAGAAATCAGCCCTAGAGATACATCGGTCTAGGAGAATTAGTGGAGAAACTCCAGGATAACGATGATCCCTACACGTATAAGGAAGCATTGGAAGATGTTGATTGTCACCATTGGCAAAAGGCAATGCAATATGAAATTGAATCTATGTTCAATAACAAATTCTGGTCTCTTGTAGACTTGCTTAAAGGGATAAAACCCATCAGGTGCAAGTGGGTATACAAGAGGAAAAGAGGAATGGATGGAAAGGTGGAAACCGTCAAAGCTAGATTAGTAACTAAAGGTTACACACAAAAGGAAGGTATCGATTACGAGGAAACCTTCTCTCCTGTGGCCATGCTTAAATTCATTAGGATACTCATATTCATTGTAGCATCTCTAGACTTAAGGATTTGGCAAATGGACGTTAAGACAACTTTCCTTAATGTAAGTCTTGATGAAAGCATCTATATGATGCAACCAGAAGGATTATTGAAAAAGGCCAAGAGGAAAGGGTATGCAAGATGCAAAAGTCCATATATGGACTAAAACAAGCATCCAGATCCTGGAACATAAGGTTCGATCAAGTTGTGAAAGGTTTTAGATTTATTCAAAACCCTGACGAACCCTGTGTATACAAAAGGATTAAAGGTGACAAGTTGGTTTTCCCCATTCTTTATGTTGATAATATACTACTTATCGGAAACGATGTAAGTGTATTAACATCAGTAAGAGAATGGTTAGCAAAACAATTTGATATGAAGGACTTAGGAGAAGCAAGTTATGTTCTTGGTATCCAAGTAATAAGGGATAGAAAGAATAGAACGATTGCATTATCCCAAGCTTCATACATTGATGAAATCTAGTCTAGATTCTCCCTGCAAGATTTCAAGAAAGGTATGTTACCTTTCAGACATGGAATCAAACTTTCTAAGGAACAAGTTCCTAAGAATGAGCATGAAGAGCAATTCATGAGTAGAGTTCCATATGCCTCGGCAGTTGGAAGTCTCATGTATGCAATGCTCTACACTAGACCAGATATTTGTTTTCCTGTTGGCATAGTTAGCAGGTTTCAATCAAAACCTAGTCCTAATCAATAGACGATAGTCAAGCATATTTTCAAGTAGCTCAAGAGAATAAGAGATTATATGCTTGTATACTCTGTAGGGGATTTAATTCCCGTTGGGTATACAGATTCTGATTTCCAGTCGGATTCTGACTCCAGAAAATCTACTTCAGGATCTGTGTTTACTATTAGAGGAGGATCAGTCATATGGAGGAGTATCAAGCAATCATGTATTGATGATTCCACCATGGAAGCTGAGTATGTTGCAACATGCGAAGTTGCCAAAGAGGTTGTTTGGCTCCGCCAATTCTTGGTTGACTTGGAAGTGGTTCCTGATGTGAATAAGCAGATCACTATTTACTATGACAACAGTGGATTAGTGGCTAATTCGAGAGAACCAAGAAATCATAAGAGAGGTAAGCACATTGAAAGGAAGTATCATCTTTTAAGGGAGATTGTGCATAGGGGTGATGTGACGGTTACCAAAATCGAGTCAATAGAAAATCTAGCGGATCCCTTCACAAAGGCTCTACAGCATAAGAGTTTTGATGGGCACCTAGAGAACATAAGAATAAGAGATATGACACTTGCTATAGCTCAAGTGGGAGATTGTTAGGATTATGCTCAATAGCAAGAGTGTAATAATGTAATTGACAATCTTTTCATATTAATAAAGTGATTTCTGGTTTAACAAATCTTATAGCATTTATAGTTTAATTATTATAATTGTCAAAAGTAAATAATCATAAGGTTAAAAGACTATGAGATATAAAGAATTATTTGTACATCCAGATATGTATGAGGTAAACATAATTCTTTAGTTAGTCTTAAATATTGTTCATAACTTAAGATAAAGGTTGGGAACATTTACCTTGTTAAAGTTGTAGATTCTTTTGCTAGCATTTGAGTGGGATCAAATGTGATATGATGAGTCTAAAATCATCAAAGTGTCTTTGAGTAAAAGAATCTAGTGCACTAGGTGCATTGAATAGGATCACAATGAAATACTTTATCTGTAAGATCCTTGATTTGTATTGGCTTGATTCCATTGCAAAACTCTCTTTATCTATAAGGTTAAAAGCGACGTCTTATGCAAATATCTTCTTCAAGAGAAAAATCACACACTTGGATGCTAAGGTATCAAGTTTATTCTTCCTCTTGCAAGGCGTAAGCACACACACACACACATAATTCATTCATGTGTATCCCTGTATTGTTGTACAAACATTTGATATAACACATTCACACACATTTATGTATGCTCATGCATTGGTCTCATATAAACAAACATTGTAGAATTGCATGTTTTATCACTATAGCTTAGATATGACATACTTGTGTGATATTGTGTTTATTTGTTTGATTTTATTCTATTTTGGACTTGAACATGATCTCATATGATTTCTTATTGAGTCCCAGTCATTTGGTTACTCATTCATTAGGTTTCGAGTCCAAACGATGTAGTTACGCTACTTTGCGTTCTCATTTGTTGAGTTGTCTTCGTCATCGTTTTCCGAGATGAATTCTCAACCTTTTTGCTAAGTTTTGTAGTCTTTGTTGTGTGTGAGGGAGTCACCATTTGTAATCTAAAGACGGATTCGAAATCAGAGTTCAGAGGCCAGAATACGGCCGAAGAATGCTAGAGGTGCGTAAGAGGAGTGAGATTGGCCAAAGGCCAACCTTGGTGTTCCACGTGTGCCACACGGCTGGGATGCCTCTCTTCCCACGTGTGCCACACGTGCCTCACACGTGGAGGTGATGTGGCAGCCCTTGATTGGTCCATTTTTCCCTCCCTTGAGTTCTTTCAAATGCTCTCCTTTTTCCCTCCAAACATTAAGTGTAAAAAATTTGAAAAAGATGAAATCAGAAATTTTCTCTCAATTTTAGTTTTCTTATTTCAATCTTAACTCTCTCATATGAACTCAAAATCGAGTGATCCAAAAGCCAAAAATGTTGGTCTTGAAGAGAGCTACAAACCCCAAGCATTTTCAAAGTCATTTGAGTTTGTGAGTGTTTTCAGTTGGCAGATTTTAGACCGAGACTCAAGTGTTGAATGTGAAACATCTTCTTCTTACTTTCTCTTTTGATCATCTCTTTAAATCTTCCTATTTGATTGATGAAATGTATTAAGATGAATGTTAGATCACATGCTAGGTTTGTTTGATTGATTTTTTTGTTGAATTTTAGTCTTGTGATCTCATTTGAACATATTTTGCTAGACTTGATTTATCTTAAAATTGATTCTAGAAATGAAATATATGATGTGCCTCATGAAATTTTCTAGGTTTAATTTCATGATCTAAGAACTAAGATTTTTTTTTGTGTGCTATATTGAATATTCATATCTTGTTCTTATTGATTAACATGTTTTGATTTCTAGATAGTTTTGTGATTTAGTGTTGAAAGCATATTCTAGAATGTCATTGAACATGTTCATATAGTTTGATTGATCATCTTCCTTTATTTGATTGTCTGTGCATCATTTGCATCCCTTAGATCATTGTCTTGTGATAGGCTGGAGTCTCTTGTCAAGGTGAGTGAAGCCTTTGACCTGAGCAAGAAGACTTGGCTAGGAAAGTGTTCCGGATAGCCAAGCACGAAGTCTTAGTTAGGATCAAGAGGATCTAGATAACTAAGCAAAAGTCTTAGCTAGGAAATTGGTACTCCAGATGGTTGAGCTAGGGAAGCTTGACTATGATCATTTATGATCTAGATAGCTAAGCAAGGAAATCTTTCTAGAGGTTTGAGAGCCTTGAATAGGGAGTTGCTCTCTAGAGGTGTAGGACACATCTTGGATAGAGAGTAGGCTAGGTGGTTCACTAGGCCTTGAGGGTAGATTAAGAGTTGATAACGTAGGGTGGATATCATTGGTTGATAGCCTTGAGTGTGTAAGTCCTTTTCATATGGTGGATTGCTTTGCCAGTGGTTGTGGTTATCAATCCGTGGATGTTTCCTCTATGAGGTCCACCACGTAAAAATACTTATTTTCATTTTTGCTTTACTTTTTATTACCTTCCATATCATGTATTGATTGTATCTCTTGTATATTGATTTTTACATGTATTCACTCATACTATACAATTGTTAAATCATATCAAGTGTACATTTCATTCTTGTAATCCGTAAATTTTGAAGTTGGAAGAAATTGGGACTATACCTATTCACCCCCCTCTAGGTATAATATACACTACATCTCTCTAGGGAATTTCATTATCTAGAACAGTCAGTGGATAAAAGTTTTCGTTATAAGGGCAATCGGAGAATGTATCTTAATCCTGAGATAAATGATGGACTTATGGTTACAAGTGTTATCATTTGAGCTATCAATGAGTACAATTATATAGCATAGTCTATCCTCAATAGTTTAATGGTATTCATTTGATAATCGATATAGGACTTCATTTATAGATATGGACATCGAGGCTCCATTTATTAAATGAGAGAACAATATTGTCATATGGATGTTTTGAGGTATTGGATATTAAATCTTAACGTTAAGTTTTCGATAGTGACTATTGAAATATGACTTATGGACAAGTCAAAATATCCTAGTTTAAAATGTGGTCATATTAGTAAATATGGTAACTAGGAGAGCTATAGGCGGTTTATGAGCTCTTGGCATATACTGATATTATTCACGAGGACACACTATCTCCAATAAAGATTGTCTATGGTTTGAATGAAAAACATTTACTTGTTCTATCTTTATTTAAGAGTACAATTTTAGCTCTTTAGTGGCATGAGGTAAAATTAATGGATCGGACCTAAGTGAATCATTTGTTGATTGTGATAGGGTTATGTCTATTGAAGCTTAAATTTAGATAGCCCGTGAAGATCCCCAATCCACACAGACTTGCATGGATCACTTGATATATTCTACTGGACTAATTTATGGGTCTATCTAGAATTGTATTTAATACATTAAGAATATAATTTGCACATTATTTATTTAATGGGTTGTTAAATTATATTAATGTATTAATGACAGGCATGTGGGTTTGTTTCTTTTAGTAAGAATGGGTTTAGTTCACATGTGGGCTTTTTATTATAGTCTAATGGATTTAATAAAATGGAAAAACAATATATAAGCCAATACATACATGTTGGGCGGAAAGGTTAAATAAATAGCTTATTATATTGTTTTATTTTATTATTTAATTAAATGAGACTTAATTAATTATTTATTTATTTATTTAATTAAGAATCAAAATCTTTTTCTGACTATGAAATAAGTTTCTTAATAGTATACTATTGTTGGTAGTATAATAGGAATCAAAGACTTTATTTATTAAGTAGATAAATAAAAGGATTTTATTTATCTTATCAAATTAGGAAGTCTTTGATATAGTCATAAAGGAATGAAACACTAAAGAGTTGGATTCGAGTTTGGAAATCAAAAGAATGATAGAAGTCATTGGTGAAAACACAAATCCTCTTATAGTGAGGATTTCAGCCACCTTCTAGATTTCCTATCATAGGATTCGACCAACCTTAATTAAAAAGGAAGAGGGAATTCGGTCACACACTATATATGTAGTGATAGAATTCGGCCACCCTCTAAAGAGTTGCCTGAGAGTTATTTTTCTTTAGCTTGAAAAATAGAATCCATCTCTTAGACTAATGTGAGAAATTTCGGCCAAAAAGAGAAAGTGAGGAGAACGTTTTATTTCGATAGTGCACTAGTAGCTTTTACATCAAAAAACTTTGTGCACAACTTCGAATAAGATTCACGCAAGTTTTGACCAAAAGATTGATAATTCAAAAGTGACTGAAACGTTCTTTGTTATCTCTTGGAAGTTTTGTAACTAACGAAAAAGAAAACATTTTTGTTATCCATCTTCAGGTACTCAATTCAAGGAAAGGGAGACCACGCTCCTAGGTGATTAACGTTTGTGATTGGATTAGAAGTTTTTGCGGAATACCATAAACGTAACATCAATCGGATCACGCGACAAAGGTACGGTACTTTTGTTTATATGTTAATTTTATCAAAGGTTAAGGTTCATCGTTAAAAGAAAATTTTTTGTTATATAATAAACCTATTGTTTGCATTCCGCTACGCGTATAAAATATTTTTCCCTACACAACCAAGAAGAAAGTCTACACGAAACTTTATCAACAAGGGGAGAGCAATCCCGCAAATTCTATTTAAAAGAGATGATAGGAATCCCAAAATAACGAATAGAAAGGGAGACAACCGTGTAACCAAAAAGATTGATTAGCTGCTGACTAATTGCATTGTGCACTCCAGAAATGAAAGTGTTGCTCATAACATGATTAGCGCAAAGATCCGACAACAAGGAGAACTCATCAAGGGCTGATTTAAGAACAAGAGCAGAATGATATGAACCATGGCAAAACATAATGAGATCATCGGCAAAGCAAAGGTGAGAAAGCTTAATCTTGTCGCACTTCCAATGATATTTGAAGTTAGGAGAGTCTGTTATATGATTGGCTAAAAGTTTCGAGAGGACCTCTATTACCATAACAAAGAGATACGGGGACATAGGGTCCCCTTGTATAAGACCCCTCTTTCCGAAGAAAAAACCAGCAAGCTCACCATTAATATAGATAGAGAACTTATAAGTAGTAAGGCGAGCTCTAATCCAATTTATGAGTTTCAAAGGAAACTTAAACGTAGCAAGAGTGTCAAGTAAGAAGTCCCAATCAACCATGATAGGAGAGATGTATGAAAATGGTCACATAAGGTACATAAGTTCACCATATATAAGTGTACAAATAGTGATTGTTAGGCATTAAGTGCATCCAATTCAATTTAAGGGTTCGTTCTTGCCTCAATCCGATTTATACCTATTCATAGAGCTAACGGTTGAAGAGTGTGCCGAGAGCCCCTCGTACATCAAACTGCAACCAACATTTGTGAACACATTCTACAAAACGATGCTAAATTGAGTCTCAATATTAACACAGTAATGTAAAATGGCAACGTTAGGTACAATGAATGTGGAATGAGTGATGTATCTCTAACCATAACTCACCTAAAGCCTCTAGAATGAGAAATAGCCTAAGACCAATAATTGTAACTCCAACCATGACTCACCTAGAGCCAAAGTCCAATTGTTAACAAAAACCTCATCTAATAAAGCAATTAATAGGTTTATCCATTCTTTCTAGCTAATTAGCCAAGACTATGTCCGGAGAGGCCCTCCAAAGGCACAATCCTAACTCTAATTTATTCAAACCCATCCATGAACATGCAATTTTGACCTTCCATCAACATAAAAACACAAAATGGGATATTTGATTACAACTACTCCTAATTTACATTAATCTACTCATAATCCAATCCATGAATACATATTAATTTCCAATCATCCATAAACATGCATTTCAAGATAAGAGATATATCAATAAATAACAAGAGTGAATCAAAACACAAATTAGATATAAAAACAACCAACATATATATTGAGCACAAATTAGGTTTACAAATATTCCCAAGTGGGGATTATATATTCAAAAAAACAGGAAATACATAGAGAGTGAGAAATAGATACAACCCTTGAAGAAAACCTCCTCCAAGAGCTCCTTCTTTTGTCTAACTCGAATTTGACCAAAGCCTACTCCTATCTCTATGCAATCTACTCTTAAATATGGTGGATGATAGGTAGAAGATGAAATGGAAGGCATCCATGGAGGAAAACCTCCATGGATGCACTTGAAAGCTTCTCTCTCTCTTATTTAGTTAGAAGAAAATGAAGAAGAAGAAAAAGAAGAAGAAGAAGAAGAAGAGGAAGTGTATGGGGAGTGTATTCAGTTGGAAGAGAAGAGAACAAGGTGTTTATAAGGGAGGTTAGGGCTGAAGGTTGGGGTGAAAGGACGAAACTGTCCTTGAAATTCACCCAAAAAACAACTTTTTGGAGTTGATCGGCGGTTTGGTTCAACGGCCTGGCAACCATTCGAAGTAGCCGTTTGGACTTTTCAGCATTTCAGCATTTCAATATCGTGCACCGTTACGGAAATGGGTATAACTTCCTCTAGAAAACCCGAAATCGTAATACGTAAAATATTCTGGAAACTAGACTTCCGAGGATTTCTGAATATATAAAGATATAAAAATGGTTCTATATGAGGAGGAAGATATGACCTTCCAAAGTTATGTACTCTGCATGAGCATATTCAATTCAACCCTTTTGTCAATCTTTATCGAATCTGCGATTAACGTTCGGTGGCCTGGCCTGGCCACCATTACAAACCGCCGAATGAAGTTGATGCACACTAGAATTGATCAGTGGTTAAATTATGGCCACCGATTGGAACCATAGATTTGCTTCTTGGACTTCATTGATGTTGATCGGCGGTAAGGCTCGCCAAATGAAATCGCCGATTGGTTGATTTCTGGACTTCATCCATAAGTTGTTGGAAAATGCATAAGGGGCTTATGACGTGGTCTCGTGTAGCATTCTGTTTCGATGACGGATCAACCGTGGACACGGCTAGGTTTAGATCATAATGTGGTCTGTGTCAACGGTGAGGCATGACACTCTGCATACTTTCCAACTTCTTCCATTTTTGGCTCATTTTACCTCCCTAACTAATCTTTAAGCTCAAATACCTGATGTAAGGAATATGTACCTACACAAGGCTCAAACAAAACACTATATACAAAAATTCACTCGAAAACGAGACAAACGATCGGAATTGGGGGACTTCAAATAAGTATAAAATAGTCTAATCAAAAGGTAACCCAGAATACCCGGTAAGGTTTGACGAGGTACTAGCCTCAAACTGGGAAGGACCTTACTTGATAAAGATGGTAGTCCACAGTGGAGCCTACAAACTAGAAGACATGGAGGGCTACCCTATAGACCACACCTGTAATGCTAATCACCTCAAGAGGTTTTATCCGTGAGGTTTGAAGAAGCAGTCACTTTTTCGACCAGTATCATCTTAAGTTTGTATCATCTAAAATATGCTTTGTATCGTCTAAAAAATCAATAAATAAGTCAGTTTTTTCTCCTACATGTTTCTCTTATGATCGCTTTGGAAATTTCGCCTATGATCACTTTAAGACCAGAAAAGCCACATGACACTCTTAACGCCTTAGATAGAACCCACCCCTCTCTAGGAACGATCTAGTGCACAAGTGGTCATAGTTGCCTACTAGACTAAGGATCCGGATTCGTGGCCTCAGTTTCCCGCCATATCCTCAAGACCATGAGAGCCTAAACGTCTTGGTTGTTTAGCACAACCTTGTAGGTATTTTCAATTACCTTTCTTGGAGTTCTATCGAGAATCGCACAAGAATCTTATCGATATACGATGCTTGAGATAATGCTAACTGTTTGTTCTTATGATCCCTTATTAATTGGATCCCTTGAACATAACTCGCCTCTCGTAAATCTTTCATTTCATGGAGTTCTCTATCGAGAATCGCACAAGAATCTTGTCCATATACGATGCTTGAGATAATGCTAACTGTTTGTTCTTATGATCCCTTATTAATTGGATCCCTTGAACATAACTCGCCTCTCGTAAATCTTTCATTTCATGGAGTTCTCTATCGAGAATCGCACAAGAATCTTGTCCATATACGATGCTTGAGATAATGCTAACTGTTTGTTCTTATGATCCCTTATTAATTGGATCCCTTGAACATAACTCACCTCTCGCAAATCTTTCATTTGGAATTGGTTAGCAAGATAACCCTTTACTTTTGATAATACTCTCACATCGTTCCCATTAAGTAGGATATCATCTAGGTAAAGGACCAGGAAAATTACTTTCTTGTCAACGATGCACTTGTAGACACAAGGCTCATCGGCATTTTGCTCAAAGCCATAGGTTTTGATAGCACTATCAAACCTAATATTTCGAGATCTAGATGCTTGCTTCAGTCCATAAATAGACCTTTGCAACTTGCAAATCTTTTGCTCTTGATCTTAGGACACGAATCCCTTTGGTTGCATCATGAAGATGCTCTTGTCAAGATTGCCATTCCAGAATGTAGTCTTGACGTCCATTTGCTAAATTTCATAATCGAAATGGGCAGCAATGGATAAGAGTATCCTAATAGACTTAAATATAGTAACTGGCGAAAAGGTCTCGTCCAAATCGACTCCCTCCTTTTAGGTATAACCCTTTGCCACTAGCCTTGCTTTGAAGGTCTGTACCTTTCTGTCTACTCCTCTCTTTCTCTTGTAGATCCACTTACTCCCTATGGGTTTTATCCTATCAAGTAATTCTACAAGATCCCAGACTGAGTTAGAGTACATGGACTCCATCTCGAGATTCATGGCGTTAAGCCATTCCTTTTTGTCAGAGTCTTCCATTGCATTTTTAAATGACAATGGATCATCCACACTGTCATTAGAGGCGACACCTTGTGCCTCTCCAATACCTAAATAGCTATCAAGTTATCGTACAACCCTCCCACTACGTTTAGGTGGTAGTGTGATCTGACTAAGAACCGTCTGACTATCAGATGTTAATGGAACAACAACATCGTCAACAACTCTTGTTGATTGTTTACTGGTCGAACTAGCTTTTAATTCATTTAATACAACCTTACTTTGAGGCTTATGATCATTCTTATAGTCTTCCTCAAGAAACATTGCATTTGTCGACACAAACACTTTGTTTTCTTGTGGACTATAGAAGTATCCTCCTCTAGTCTCTTTTGAATATCCTATAAATAGGCATACTTGTGAATGAGGTTCCAACTTTCCAGATTTGTTCTTTAGTACATGTACTGAACACCCCTATATGCGAAATTGTCGCAAACTAGCTTTACAACCATTTCATAACTCTAGAGGAGTCTTAGGAACAGATTTGGATGGAACTACATTCAATATATAAGCCATAGTTTGTAGTGCATATCCCCAAAAAGAGTTTGGCAATGATGAGAAACTAATCATAGATCTCACCATTTCTAATAGGGTTCTATTTCTCCTCTTTACTATATCATTCTGTTGTGGTGTTCCTGGAACTGTGAGTTGGGACACAATCTCATGCTCAACCAAACAGTCCTCAAACTCTTGGTTGAGATACTCACCTCCACGATCTGATCATATAGATTTAATAGTTTTGCCTAATTGGTTCTCAAATTCAGCTCAGAATTCTTTGAACTTTTCAAATGTTTCCAACTTTCGTTGCATTAGGTAAACATATATATATCTTGAGTAATCATCACTAAAAGTGACATAATACTCAAACCACCCCTAGCTTTAACATTTATAGGTCCGCAGACGTCTGAATGTATAAGCTCTAATGGTTGTGTAGCTCTAAGCCCTTTTCTAGTAAAATGTCTTTTGGTCATTTTACCTTATAAACAAGACTCACAAACAAGCAAAGTGCTAATCTCTAATTGACTTAAATATCCACCTTTTACTAGTCTATCTATCCTGTCAAGGTTGATATGGCCAAGTCTTAAATGCCATAGATACGTTTCATTATTTGGAGAAATCTTTTGTTGCTTTGTTTTAGGTTTTTAAACTTTAAACAATTAAGTATTAAGCAGCGATGTATGTAAAGACGGTCTTAAAACATACAAGTTGTTTTCAGTCAAACCAGTACACATATTCAAACCGTTTCTAGAAATAATAACTGATTTATTATTAAAAGAAACTAAATATAAATGTTCCAATAATATTGATACATAAATCAAATTCTTTGTAAATCTAGGAATGTAATAAACATTATCTAATGAAGAGAAAACAATTATTATTAAAAGCTAGACTAACTACTCTTACTACTCTTGCTGAAATGACATTCTCTGTTCCAACGCACATTGAGAAGGCCCCCTCTTCAATCTCTGTCCAAGAATCAGTCCACTATAACGAAAAACAAACATGGTTAGTTGCCCCTGAATCAACTATCCAAGGTGAAGACTCATCTTCCACTAAACACGATTCAATGATAAGCAAATCAAATTTACCTTTCACTTTCTTCTTCCTAAGAGCTCCTCAAGGTACTGCGGACAGTTCCTCTTCTAATGACAAACCTTGTCACAATGGAAACACTTCCCTTTTGCTTTGTCAGTCGTGGTGCTCTTCTTCTTATTTTGAACTTGTTTATTCTTGGGCTTAGCCTTTGCCTTGCTAGCAAACCTCTTCCTTTTCTTTAATCCAAGTAAAGATAGTTCAGCAACATTTGCCTTACCGGTCTAACTTTTTTTGTCCTTAATCCTGGACTCAAAAGTTGTGAGCTCATTAAGCAACTGAGTCAGATTGAACTTCAACTTGTTCATCCCATAGTTTCTTTTGAGCTGATCAAATCTCTTTTGAAGAGTTATCAGTATGATGCTCACCTGGTAAGCCTTATCTATAGTTCCACCATTGACTTCATTAATATTGAAATTGGACATCATACCTAGGACATATTCCCGGACTGATAATCCTTCTTTCATACGAGCAGCCATTGCGGAACGAACAACTTCGTGCCACTTTTGCTCAGAAGGTTGCCCAAACATGGCATGTAATGACTCTATCATCTCATATGTTGTTGTCATTGCTTCATGTTTTGTATAAAGCACTTCTGTCATGCTAGCTAGCAAATAAATGCGGGCCTTTTCATTTTGTATAGTTATCCCCGGTTAATTTGTCGTTGGCAAGTATTGAAAGTAAAATAGAAGACGTTGCTAAAATAAACATAAATAAAAACTTATTCATTCATTCATACATTTAAATCATATATAAAATAATTCGGCATATAATAAACATGATGCATGAAACATATTTAATGAACGATAAAAATCCCTAAAAAAGTTACTATGCCACGATAATCCAACATGCCACAAGTGCCGCCTTAGGGTAGGTCAAGTGCTTGTATGTCGGATCGAGACATTCTCAATTAAATGATACTCCAGAATGACTCTTTATTTTATATAATTTAATCATCGTTTATTTTAGTCAGGGTTATAATTAACTATTTAATTAAATCCTTGTGAGTGTAACCCATCATTTCAGATCTCTAAAACTTAACTTGAGAGTTACTGCCTTAGGGTCAATCAATCCCAAAATACATCTAGAAATCCTATCCATTATGAAGTTAACTTTGGTATTAACTTTTATGGAGACCTTCCTTAGGGAGGATGAAAACAAAGTCGTCTCTAGGCCCCACTTGAATCTCACGATGTTTCTACTAATGATGGAGACTACAAGATATAATGTTATATATTCCTCTCCCACTCACTATTTGTTTGTTAGGGTTTTCTAGTGTTTCTAGATGAACCTAGATTAAACGGCTAAGAAAAATCTAGTTCTTTTAGGTTATGTTACTAGAATCTCATCCAATTAGCATTAAATACTAAACCGGATTTTTAACTATTAAAAAACTAATTTATTATTCGAATTCCAATCTATGTAAATTACTTTAAATAGACTAGACTTAAATGTGAGAATTGCCAAGTTTTAACTATTAAAACTAAATCACATTATTTGGTCTAATTATCATTAAGGCCTTAATCATATTAATCTTAATAATGGATTGGGCTTTTACTAATCTATTTAATTAAACTCTTTAATCAAATATCAGTAATTAATGAGAATTACCAGGTTTTTACTCCTAAAAACTAATCTTATTATTAATAGCCATTTATGTGATTATTCAATTTTAATCATATTAAAAAAAAAAAAAAACATCACATAAAATAAATGAGCTATTAATCATGTATGATATATTATAATGCAAGTGTAGGCACATGTAATCTATATGGCATAAGTATGCATGACAATGCTTTAATCATCTCATAAATAAAATATACATGAGTTGACCGAGTGCAATGAGCTATATAACTTTTAAAAAAATAATAATCTAATTACAAAATTTAATCCAAGGCATTCCTTGGTCTTCTTGTAATCTCTTTTTCTTCAAGTCCGTCTTTTGCATCTAATGGGCTTTTAACCAAATCCAACTTGATTAACCCTAATATTTTTAATGGTGATCCATCTCATGAATCATAAACTAAGGCCCATATGTTACACTTAACATTTATTGGAGGCCCAAGTTTTTAATAAAAAATATTTTGGCCTATTCACGCTTCCTAATACGCAAACCCTAGCGTCACGAACACTCAACCTTGCGCTTTCATACTTAGCCGTCATTATCACGAGAGGGTGGCTATCCGCAACCTTACGCGTAGCGTGCGGCTGCTAGCCCTTGCGCACAACAACGCAGCACTTACATGCCTGGCGCCAAGTGCACGGCATCCCTTGCACAACCTTTGCGTAGCTGCTGCTCTTGCGCACAACCAGCGCGCAGCAAGCCAAGCATTCCGCTAATTATTACAACCCGAAACGAATTTAACTAAAACCATCGTACCACACAATTACTGATCAACCATGTTTAGAAAAAAAGATATAAACATCATACAACCCTAGATTGTGCCTACATATATCATACATATCAAAAAGACTTTGAAAACAAATATAACATATTCGTGTATTACGAAAATTGGCTCTGATACCAATTGTAGGTCGTGCAGCGGAAAAGACAGTTTTTAAATTAATAAAACCAAATTAAGAATGATAGGTTTCAAAAATTTTCTATCGTCTTCTTGGGACCTTTTGTATATTCACGAATATGAGAAATCGATTTGTTTTCATACCTTTGAAGAACACTCCTTTGTTTTTTTTCGATCCAATACCACTAAGCCTTCCTAGCTATGTCTTACGATCTAGCAACTGTATATGTGGGCATGTCATAGATTCCGGGAGCAGTTGAATGGAGGCTTGAGAGAACCGAAAGACAACACCTTGGTTCTTTCTTGAATTCGGCCAACCATAGTGAGAGAAAAAAAATTTCTTTTTCTTTTTCCTCTATTGTGACCGCACCTCTTGATTCTCTATAGGGTTCCAAATAGTTTCTTTTTTCTTGATAAGTGTATCTTTTATACTAGGAACCTAGGGTTTAGTAAATCCAAATTTAATTAGGAATCCAAATCCTTTTTTATTTTATTTTTAATTATTACTTTTTACTAGGGTTTAAACATTTGACATATTTAGAGTAGATAAAAATAATCACTTATTATTTTATTTGCTCTTGTCAAGGAAAGAAACTAAAACCTCCATATGACAATTTAATAATTCTTAATTATTAATATGTCAATTAAATAATCATATTATATAATAATATTTAATTCAACAATTAAATAATATATTAATTAAATAATCACATCATTTAATTAATTCCCAAAATATATTTAAGTTACTTTCGTGACACAATTAATTGGACCATCCAATTCTCCGTGAGTCTTTGCTACTATCAATCATATAAGGCTAGCAAGGGGACCTAATGGACCCACAGTTTTTAGCTTCAATAATAGTGAGAAAAAAATTAACAAAACTCTTTAATTAATATTTCACAATTATTAACCTTGGAGTTATTCCACTAAAAACCCAAGGTTGTACTCTCATAATTGTAGATGTTTTACACAACCAATGTATCGGTGTCCATTGATATAGCTATTACATATGGTATGATCCTCCACAAGTAGTTCATAATTAGAGCTAGGTCATAAAGTCCGTTATACCTCTCTAATTTTATCTTTTCCTTTATGTACTGTTGATTCTCTTGATTGATTAAATCCTTCATTCCATTACGGAAGAAGGAGAGCACTCTTAATCGAGCCCCGAATCAACCCTTAAGGGAACTACTTATTTACTTCTCGTAAGAAGGGGTGGATTCCACTATTGTGCTCATACCTTCCCAGCCACAAGCTAACTTGTGATTCCAAGATACAGAGATGTTGACCAAGAATGATATTCTGATCTCACCCATGGTAAATTAAAAACCACGATCTAACCTGAAGGAGTCAGTAAGACACTCAGGATTTAGATCACTCATATATAGCCATCATTAGTCGATATATATGAATCTTTCCAACTAACGGATCTTAGTGATAGATTCATATAGATAGTGGCCAGTCTTATATGATCACATCATATAACACCATATGAGTAGTCTAGGATAAGACCACCATACAATACGAAATGGACTGTAGTTGTAGATTAACCACAAATAAAGTACTCATCTTTATTTGCTTTAGATTTCATGTCTCAAACTTAATACCTTTGTATATGACATTCATATACTCAGTTTGAGATTACATTTGGCAATCTTGGATGTTTGCATATATAATATAAACATATTAATTAATATTTGAATGAAATAACTACTTCTTTTATTATTAAATTTATAACATTTACATTTACTTCTTTTATTATTGAATTTATAACATTTACATTTACTTCTTTTATTATTGAATTTATAACATTTAGAACGGTCGAAGAATGCCTGAGGTGCGCGAAAGGGAGCAAAGGAGAAGAGAGGAGGCAAGATGCCACCACCCCTCATTCCTATGGAAGTGCTTGGCTACCACGGGAAGAAGGCCTCTCGACCTCCCCTTGGTGGCCACGCACCTCCATGGGAAGAGAGGCTGATTGGTGGCCAAATTACTTCATTGCCCTTCTCCTTCTCCATTTGTTTTCCCTCCCGATATATTCAAATGTCGTGCCAAATTCCTTACAACTTTTACATTTTTGTTTTTGTCATATCTCTCTCACCTCGACTTTGAATTGAGTGATCCAAAACCCAAAATTGTTGGTCTTGAAGAGAGGAACAAGTCCCAAGCATTTTAAAAGTGAAAGATGTCCAGATTATTCACGATGATCTGATTTCAGTTAGTAGTTCATCTTTTCTATTGGTAATCATCTTCTTTGCATTTTTCTTATGATCAACTTGATAGATCTTATTACTTGATTGATGAAAAATGTTTAGAATGATTTTGATTCCAATTTTAGACTTGTTTGATATATTTTTAAGTTATAGCTTTTTGTGATTTTGATTGAACATATTTGAAAGCTATACTTGATTCCTATGAAATTGATTCTAGAAATGTTTTGTGTAATGAGCTTGATTGCTGATTTCTAGATTTAGTTTCATGATCTAAGAACTAGGACTTTTGATTGAGATATTGATTGTTTTGATCTAGTTCTTATTGATTCACATTATTAGATTTCTAGATAACTTTGTGATTGATTGTTGAAAGCATATTCTAGTTATCTAATTGCAAGTTCATAGAGTTTGTGTGATCTACTTTCTCTATTTGATTGTGTTTGCATCATTTGCATTTACTTAGATCATTTGCCTTGCAAAAGGTGGGAAGTCTCTTGTTATTAAGTGATTCTCAACATAGAGCAAAGAAGACTTGGTTAGGACATGTGGTCCGATTAACCAACTAAGAAATCTTACTTAAGAGCAAGGGGTTTGGAATAACTAAGCAAGGAATTATAGGCAAGAAGTGTGTGGCTTCAAGTAAGACCGAGCAAGGAAATCTCCATAAAGACTTATAGATAGTCTAGGTTAGAAAGTGGCTTTCTAGAGGCAATATATTTGTCGCGGTTAGGAAGTTGTGGCAAAGTGACTCACTAGGCCCGAGAGTATATTAGAGGTCGATAGCTTGAGGAGTGTATCATGTGTTGATTGCCTATGAGAGTGTTTCTTCTTTTCATCATAGTGAATTGGGGTTTACCGGTGGTTGTGGTATCAACCCGTGGACGTTTCCTCTTAGGAGGTTTACCACATAAAATTATCTTGTGTCAAGTTTTGCTTTACATTTCATTACTTCCATAACATGTATTGCTTGTATCACTTGTGTGTTGAACTCTCATTGACTTGATAAAAGCAATTCATTTGTTAGACACACCAAGGTTAGCACATCCTTGTTGTGTTGCAAAAGGAGTTTGAAGAAATTTGAGCACATACCTATTCACTCCCCCTAGGTAAAATTACACTATAATTGCTTAAGGGAATTTTAGAGTGGTTCTTTCCACTTTTTTTGTTGACCAAGACTAGGTTGCTTCCTTGGCTAAGCTTGTATGATAGGCCTCTTGACTTGGTGAGCCTTGGGTTGAGGAAGGATAACTTGTGAGGTTCTCATTTGTAGAGCTTGAGCTTGCCCTTTTGGTGCTATCTTTACTTGGGCACTTCTTGAACACTCTCCTAAGTCAATTTTATTCTTAGGGTGTTGAGGAGGAGGGGGAGGCTCTTTGATGTCCATGCTCTTAACAAAGGTCATCTTGCTTAAGGAGGAAGACTCATTGTTATCAATGTAGTCGAGACCTCTCTTGTCATTTGAAATCTTCAAGTCATTTATCATCCCATCAAGCTTCTCCTTACTCAAGGTCATGTTGACAAGTAGACTCCTAGCTTTGTCCACCTCTTCTCTTAACTTAACTTCAACCTCCTAGGATTTCACTACTTCCTCACACAAGTAGGTGACTTTGGTTGAAAGCTCAAGATTTTCTTTCTTTAATCTTTGAATCTCCTTTTTGTTTATCATCCTTGAGCTTTCAAATTTCTTAATGTAGTCATCTAGATCCATGCTCTCCACATATCCATTTTGTGGAGTGAGAGGAACAATCATTACTTGAGTCATCTTCCTCTTGACTCTCTTCATCTTCTTCATCAACTTCTCCTTTCTCTTGTGGGAGGAAGCAAAGGCTATGAAATTTGTAACATGATCTTCATCATACGAATATCATTCTCCCTCTTCCGAGTCATCAATTTCACTCCAAGTGGCGACCATTGCCTTTCCCTTCTTCTTGTTCTTCAAATTCCCACAATCGGGAGAAATGTATCCTATGCCACCACACTCAAAACATTAGATGCCCTTTCTATTGTTATTTTCTTAAATTGGTTCAAACTTTTTGAAGAGAGTATTTTTCTTCAAGCCTTGGCCTTTGGATCTGAAGCTCTTCATCTCGAACTTCACAAACTTCTAAAATCACTTCACTAATAAAGCCTTGTCTTCATCTGAATGCACCTTCAAAGCTATTCCCTTTTTCTTCTTAGAAGGTTTGGAGGTAGGACCCTTCCTAGATTCATAAGCTAGAAGCCTTCCAATTACTTCACTTGGCTTCATATTCTTGTAATCACTATTTTCTTCTAGGGCCATCACTTTGGAATCAAATCTCTTGGGAAGAGACCTCATAATCTTTTGCTTGATCCTCATATTTTAGTTAGGGTCACAAAGTTGATGGTTTTGGTTCACTATGTCCATCAACCCATCAACTTCACTTCGAAGTCATTGAAACACTCATTCTCCTCCATCCTAAGGGTCTCAAATTGAGTTTGTAGGACTTGGAGTTTAAAGTCTTTAACCACCTTGGTTCCTTCATGAGTCATCTCTAGGAATTCCCAAGTTTCCATTACAATCCTAGTGGTTTCAATTAATTTGTATTGATTATCGTCCATGGCACAAAGGATGGCGTGCATAGCTTTGTTGTTCTACTTGGAGGCTTCGAACTCTTGAGGACTCCATTGTGACTTAGGCTTGGGGACATCCTCTCCACCTCCTATAAAAGTCATTGTTGGTAGATTGTAACCATCTTCTATTGCCATCCAAGCACGGTCATGTATTTGGCAAATATAAGACTCCATTTTGCCTTTTCAAAAGGCATAATTTATCCCTGTGAGCAAGGGAGGTCTTGTGCTTGAAGCACTCTCGTTTCCACCACTGTACTCATTCATAGTGTTTAGATGAATGAATAAGATGAATACAAATGTATGTATCCACTAAAAACACAAAAAATGCAAGACATACCAAAAGCAATGATCTTCTAAATATGTCTTGTTAGGATTATGCTCAATAACATGAGTGTAATAATGTTATTGACAATCTTTTCATATTAATAAAGTGATTTCTAGTTTAACAAATCTTATAGCATTTATAGTTTAAATATTATAATTGTCAAAAGTAAATAATCAAAAGGTCAAAAGACTATGAGATATAAAAAATTGTTCGTACATCTGGATATGTATGAGGTAGACACAATTATTTAGTTAGTCTTGAATAATGTTCACAACTTAAGATAAAGGTTAGGCACCTTTACCTTGATAAAGTTGTAGATTCTTTTACTAGCATTTCAGTGGGATCAAATGTGATATAATGAGTCTAAAATCATCAAAGTGTTTTTGAGTAAAAGAATCTAGTGCACTAGGTGCATTGAATAGGATCACAATGAAATACTTTATCTAGAACCGTCAGTGGATAAAAGTTTTCATTACGAGGACAATCGGAGAGTCTATCTTAATCCTGAGATAAATGATGGACTTGTGGTTATGAGAGTTATCATTTGAGCTATCAATAAGTACGATTATATAGCATAGTCTATCCTCGATAGTTTGGTGGTATTCATTTGCTAATCGATATAGGACTTCATTTATAAATATGGACATCGTGGCTCCATTTATTAAATAAGAGTATAATATTATCATATGGATATTTGGTGGTATTGGATATTAAATCTTAACGTTGAGTTTTCAATATCGTCTATTGAAATATGGATTCTGGACAAGTCAAAATATCCAAGTTCAAAATGTGGTCATATGAATAAATATGGTAACTAAGAGAGCTATAGGCGATCTACGAGCTATTGGCGATTACTGATATTATTCACGGGGATACACTATCTCCAATAAGATTGTCTAGGTATGAATGAGAAACATTTACTTATTCTGTCTTTATTAAAGAGTATAATTTTAGCTCTTCAGTGATATGAGCTAAAATTAATATATTGAACATAAGTGAATTATTTGTTGATTGTGATTAGGTTATGTTTTTTGAAGCTTAAATTTAGATAGCCCGCCAAGATCCCTAACCACACGGATTTGCATGGATCACTTGATATATTCTACCAGATTAATTTCTAGGTCCATCTAGAATTGTATTTAATACATTAATAATATAATTTGCACATTATTCATTTAATGGGTTGTTAAATTATATTAATGTATTAATGAAATGCATGTGGACTTGTTTCTTTTAGTAAGAATGAGTCTGGTTCACATGTGGGCTTTTTATTAAAATCCAATGGATTTAATAAAAGAAGAAAAACAATATATGACTCATGTATTGGACATGGGCGGCAAGGTTGAAAATGTTAGCCTATTATATTGTTTTATTTATTATTTAATTAAATAGAAATTAATTAATTAATTATTTAATTAAAAGTTAAAATCTTTTTCTAACTAGAAAATATGTTTCTTAGTATTATACTATTATTGGTAGTATAATAAATATTAAAGACTTTATTTAGTAAGTAGATAAATAAAAAGAATTTATTTATCTAGTCAAATTATGAAGTTTTTGATATATTCACAAATACACTAAAGAGTTGAATTATGGTTTGGAATTCTAAAGAATGATAGGAGTCTTTGGTGAAAACACAAATCCTCCTTGTGTGAGGATTTCGGCCAAAAATAAGAAATCTACCTAGGATTAAGATTTAGACTACAAGGCATAAATCCTACTTAGGAGAATATTTAGGCCATCACCCTATATTTTAGTCAAGAGAATTCAGACACTATAAAATACGTATGGCAAGAAGAATTCATGAACTAATATAATATATATGGAAAGAAGAATTCTTGAACTAATATCTATAAATATATTATTTGTATGGCAAGTGGAATGGGTCTGATATGAATTTGTGCAATATATATTTTAATATAGTGCAAAGAGAATTCGGCTACAAATATATATATGAGTGCAAAGAGAATTCTGCCACCATTATATATATTTTTTTGCAAAGAGAATTGGCTACCCTAAATTGCTTTAGAGAAAATTATTTCTTTTTCTCAAAAGATAGAAAATCAACTCTAAGACATAGTGAGATTTCAGCCAAGAAGAAAAGTGAGAAGAAAACGTTTTATTTTGATAGTGCACTAGTAGCTTTTATATCAAAAGAGCTTTGTGCACAACTTCAAATAAGGTTCACGCGAGTTTCGATCAATAAATTGATAATTCAAAAGTGACCGAATGTTCTTCGTTTTCTCATGGAAGTTTAAAGTTACTAACAAAAGCAATTTTTTTTTTTTTTTCTGTTATCCATCCTCAAGTACTCAATTCAAAGAAAGGGAGCCCACACTTCTAGGTGATCCACGTTCGTGATTGGATTGGAAGGTCTTGCAGATTACTATCGACGCAACGTTAATCGTCATGCAACAAAGGTATGATACTTTTATATGTTAATTAATTAAGGGTTAAGGTTCATCTTTAAAAAGGAAATTTTTTTTGTTAAATACTAAACCTATTTTCACTTTCGCCGCATGTATTTTTCCCTACAAGTCTAGGAACCCGGTTTGAAATCAATTGAAACTATTAAAGCGTGTGTCTAAATTATCTAAATAGGGGGTGAATAGGTTTTAATTAAGTTAATTACCAATTTTTCTTAATTAGTAAATATTCAAAAAACCACCTGAATATAAACAAATACAATCAATCAAATTTAAGTGCGGAAAACAATAAATTACACGTTAATTGATTTACATGAGAAATCCACAACTGGAAAAAACTCACGGGCTATTGTGCTAGCCACACATGGTCCTCAAATCCACTACTTGAATGAAAGTTTACAACCTAGGTTGACCTCAAGTCAAACCATACTTGGTCACTAACCCTTCCACTCTACCCAACGGGCCTTTAATAGTGATTCTAGACCTACTTGCTTGTGCACAAAACCACTTAATCACAAGGCTTAACACTTAAAGAAGAGAACACAACCTAAGTGAATAAAAGAGGTATAAATGTTAGGTCAACACATTTAAGCTTAACTATTCATGAATGAACATGTCAAATTCCTAAAAATCATGTTCCTACATGTCATATAAACACTTAGCTATAAAGGATAAAAACAATCCTAAATGCAATAGCTATCACAATACAATAACCCAATCAATTAACACAAAAGCTCAACAAGTAGATAAAAACTTAGTGATCGGACTATTTTATACCTGTTTGAGGTCCCCCAATTCTGATCGTTTGTCTCGTTTTTTAGCGTATTTTTGTATATAATGTTTTTTTTGAGCCATGTGTAGATCCATATTCCCTACAATAAGGTTTTGAGCTTAAAGATTAGTTTGGGATGCAAAATGAGCCAAAAAAGCGCTGAAATTGTACATGCTCGTGCAGAATACTCAACTTTGGAAGGTTATATCTTTCTCCTCAAATTGAACCACTGGAGATATTTATATATTTAGAAATCCATGGAAGTTTAGTTTCCAGAACATTTTACGAATTACGATTCCGAGCTTTCTGCAGGAAGTTATGCCTATTTCCGTAACGGTGCGTGATGCTGAAAAGCTGAAATGCTGTCAGGTCAAAACGACTACTTCAAACGGGGGCCTGGCCGCCAATTGAAACCACCGATTGCCTCTAGAGAGTCATTTTTGGCATGAAAATTGAAGGACAATCTTGTCCTTTCAGCCCTAACCTCCCAACACTATATAAACACCATTTTGCCTCTTCTCTCCACAGAATCCACACCCTACACATTTCCTTCTTCATCTTCTTCACCTAAAAAGAGAGAGAGGAGCTTCCAAGAGCATTCATGGAGGTTTTTTCTCCATGGATGCTCCCCATTTCACCTTATACCCATCATTTACCCATTTAGGAGTAGATTGCAAGAAGAAAGGAGGGTCTTTTGACCAATTTCGGACAAAGCAAGGAGGAGCTCTTGGAGGAGGTTTTCTTCAAAGGTTGTATCTCTATTTTCTCATCTCTTTGTATGTCTTGTTTTCTTAAATGTGTAATCCCCACTTGGGAATATTTGTAAACCTATTTTTTGCTTAATATATATGATGGTTGTTTTTATATCTAATTTGTGTTTTGACTCATTCTTTCTTTTGTTGAATATATCTCTATCTTGAAATGCTTGTGTATGGAGATTGGAAATAAATATGTATTCATGGATGGGATTAGGAGTAGACTAATGTAAATTAGGAGTAGTTGTAATCAAATATCCCATTTTGTGTTTGTATGCTGATGGAAGGTCAAAATTAACTTTGTATGAATGGGTTTGAGTGACTTAGAGTTAGGATTGTGCCTTTGGAAGGACTCTCCAGGCATAGTCTTGGCTAATTAGCTAGGAAGAGTGGGTGAACCGATAAATTGCCATATTAGAAGGGTTTGGTTCATTGTTCTTGTTAACAATTGGACTTTAGTTATTTCTCACTCTAGGGACTCTAGATGAGTCATGGTTAAAGTTACAATTATTGGTCCTAGGCTATTTCTCACGCTAGGGACTCTAGGTGAGTTATAGTTAGAGATACAATCACTATTTCCATATTCATTGTACTTAACGTTGCCATTTTACATTACCGTGTTAATATTGGGACTCAATTTAGCATCGGTTTGTAGAATGTGTTCACAAATATTGGTTGCGGTTTCGTGTTTGAGAGGCTTTCAAGACACTCTTAAACCGTTAGCTTTATGAATGGGTATAAATTGGATTGAGGTAAGAACGAACCCTTAACTAAAATTGGATGTGCTTAATGCCTAACAACCAACTATTTGTGCACTTATGTATGGTGAACTTGTTGAACCTTGTGTGACCATTTTCATGCATCTCTCCTATCCACCATTTTATTTATCAATTTAAACACCATTCTTACCCTTCCATATTCTCTTTATTTTTATTTATTTTCATTTCCATTCTCAACACACACACACCGCATTGTAAATACATTTCACACACACTATTCTCACCCTTCCACATTCTATTTGCATGCTTACAATAAACACTAGAACTTGAAACAGTTGACGAATCACACCTCCCTGTGGAACGATACCCTCGCTTGCCGCTTTACTAGTCTTTTGCTAGTTTAGAGCACATTGAGTAGGAAAACCTCTTTTAAATGAAACGATCTTTTGATTCTCGCGATTTCTTAATGACGGAAAAAGCGGAGTATCACTTAGTCTAGATGCTAACAAGTCATAAATGAGCTATCTTGCTAAGGAAGAACACTAGAATAGATGAAAATGGTGTTCTACTTACCAAGCCATGTGTGTTGAAGGAAACCCATGTAAGAGAACATCCTAGATGATGCTAGATGATGTTAGATGCACATGGAAATGGGTTTAGGTGAATAAAAATGGGTTCTTGGTTGCTTTTATTGTAAGACACTCTTAAGCTTCTTAAATGAGTTAATTTCTAAGCTCTATATCTACCAAGAAGAGAAAGCAACATATATATAGAAGACCCAGAGTGAAGTGACGTAGTTTTTGCATATGGAAAACCAAAAGTCGTCACAACCGCTATGCGTGCCACGGTACGGACATGTTGTCTACACCGCGATACACATAACGTGTTGCCTCTGGAAACTTTCACGGTGGGGGACCATTCCATAGGCAAGGTGCACCAATCGTGGCATGCACGATGAAAATCATCAAAGGTTACGCCTGACACAGACCGTAGCACAAGCACGTGATCCTTGAAAATCATCTAATGGTTAGGAACACGTGACTCATCCCGCGATCATATGGTAATAGACATATTAAAGATAAAGAATGAACCCCTTGAATTGCTTGAATTTGTTACAAGTTAATTCCATACATTGAGTACTCATAATTGGGGATCATTGATGACTTAGTTCTCTCACCTCACATTCATATATTCTCGTTAACTACTTTTGTAGTTTAATTTAGTATTAATTCAAATCATCAAACAAAATCTCTTGGTTACTTTTAATTGCTTAACTTTAATTAGACTTAGTTGTAATTGATAATTCACTTTTTTTTTTGTGGGAACGTTCTCTACTTTTCGATGTACTTATCTCACAATTCGTGCACTTGCGATTAATATTTTATAACATGATTTTACACATCAGCAACTACCAGGGGGCAATGAAGAAAAAGATGATCAGCTGATTCACTACTAACTGATCGAGCCAAAATTGGTATGATTTTTTTCCCTCATTCCCGACTCTTTTTGTTTGATTCTCGAGCATTTCCCCTTATTTAATGTTGCTAAATCAAGTGTTTCAGGTTTACTTAGGCTTTAGGGGCATTTGTGAAGAAGGTCAAGACTTTGGTGCAAAAAGAGCTCAAGTTGGCAAAACAGGGTATTTTCGCCACCTTGATAAAAATGTGTGGCCATTGGCGACATGATGACATAAGTGGCGACATTTGCATTTCTCAGAATTAAAAGCAACAGGTGTTATAGCCACTTTGTGTCACCATGGCACAAAGTGGCGATAGAATGAGCTTCAAGCATCAAGTGTTGTCGCCACTTTGTGTCGCCATGGCAACAAAGTGGCGACAAAGTGGCGACATTTCAATTTCCTCATTGTCGTCACTTGCATGATTGGGGGAAAAAATGAGAAAAGTGGTGACATGTGAATCTCAGAATGAGCAACCGTTTATCGCCATGATCTCGCCAATGGCCACACAAGTGGCGACATCACTCCACATCGGATTTTCAAGCAGTTATCAGTACATTTCCGAGTGTGACTATATATCCCTCTCTTCCAACTTGAAAGGCATCCAAGCATTTAGAAAGCAACATATTTTACAGAGCATTAGACCTAGTTTCTCCTTCATACATCACTCTCTCAACTTCCTCCATTCTCTAAACTTGAACTATCTTTTCCATCTAAAACCTCAACACTAATGTCTTGATTACTTCACTCAACCATTCATCTCTTACCATTCTCTACATTTCAATACCTTTGTCACTCACCATTAGACACTCACATATCTAGACACATCCTCTTCTACCATTCTTAACACTAGGAGCAACAAAGGAAGGGAAGGAGCAAGCACTAAAAAAGAAGGCCTAAGAGTGATTTCCTTAACTATTACTTCCTATTCATTTGATTTGTAACTATGTGTAACTAAACTCCTAATCTAGGGGATAGATTTGAGAAACATTTGTTGTGGGTTTTTGCTTAAACTATGTGTAATTAAATTTCTATTTGTTTTCTATTCACTTAATATTGAGATTCTATACATTTTGTGATTTGCATTGTATATCACTAGTAAATTATATTATTGTGTGGGATAATTTGTTGTGAAACCAATCTTGGATTGACACCCTTGATTGGTTAAGGAGCTTAGTGAATAGGATAGATTAGTGGTGGATATATCAACCCTACTAATCTAAACCTTTGACTTGTACCAAATTAATCCCACATTGACCCCCTTTCCTTAATTGGTTAGGCATTGTGGTGGGAAGATGTTTAGTATCCATAAAAATGGCCTAAACACACTATAGGAAGCAAATGGTTAGCATTTATGAGACTTGGTCATTAATGAAGCTTTGAAGAGCATTACCCATGACACTTATGACTTCATCAATTCCCTAGCACATACTCTATTTGTTTACATCATCCCTCTTATCAAGATTGTTGAGTCTTCTATTTTCCGTATCATTTTTGTATGTTTATTTTAATTGCATTTTTTGTGGTTTGTCAAACCACACAACTATCCATTCATTATGATTTATCTTATTGTAAAATAGATTAGTCAATCAATCTAACGTATTACTATATTTCCTTGTGGAACGAATCTTGCTTACCACTTGTTAATAATTAACATATTAAAGGATTTTTAAGTGGCTAAAACATGGTTTTCAAAAGAACATAAAAGCATATTTTCTTAAACACACAAACGACCTCATCACTAACCCCACAAATACTACAATAAGAACCCAAATGGAACCCAGACCTGCAAAGGCGATCCTCAGTAGGAAGCCTGTTCAACATAAGACTCCAAGTCAAAGTTGAGCGAGAGGGAGGAATAAAACAAAACCAAACATCTCTCCACCAAACAACTTGAGGAATATCATGGAAAAACTAGGAATAAACATCCTTACAAGAAACACGATCATCCCGAGAATTAGCCTAAACCAGAGAATCCATAATAGAAGAAATCGCAATCCGATCAATCCGAAAACACAGATCAGGGAAGCACTCTCGGAAACCATCGTCCAACACCCATATACCCTCATGAATAAAATCTAAGACCCTCACCCGGAGCGGATTAGATAAATAATCTAGAATCCCTAAAACCTCCAAAATAGGAACCCCATCCAATTATCACGCCAAAAGTCCTGTTGAGAGTTCTCACTAATCAGCCATATACCTTCTTTAAGAAGAGAACAATAATTGGTCTTAAGAGAAGACCAAATCGAGGATTTGACATACCCTCCCTGAGGTTTCTACAGCTGCCTGAAATACCTCTCTCAAAGAAATAAGAAAGCAAAACTATGAGATGTTATAAACTTCCAATTGAATTTCTGTAACAGTGAGTCATTCATCAATTCAAGATCTTTAAGACCAAGACCACCTTGAGAGTATGGCCTACAACAACATTCCCAAGCGACCCGAACCAACTTAATTTCCTCACAAGAGCCAGTCAAAGTTCCTCAACTTGCAGTTAATTAGTGATAGTAAAGAAGAAGACCACTTGTAAATCATGAAAGAGTGCACAAATGAACCAGTGATGATCGATCTGATCGGAGTAGCATGATCGACTAGAGAGAGGGACTTGCCCTTCCATTTAGCGAATTTAGACAAGATCTTATATATATATAACGTTATTCTTCGGTACAACAATATGTGATCACATATGATTGTATATGATCATAAATATATATAATGTTATCACAGATGAATTGCACGTGATCAAACAATTAAATTATTGTGATCACATGTTAGAACATGCAATCACATATTAGTTGATGTGGTTATACCAAAGAAGACATGATCATAGTCAAAAATTTATATGCTGCATCATGTAAGGTTAAACCTAAGGGCAGTCCATATATATATATACACACAATTTTTTTATTATCAATTCGTCTTGATAAAAAATATATAAGGACGAAGAATGTAAACTATTAGATTTACATACTTCGACTTAAAGTGTATGCAATTGTCAAAACTTCTTCATAATCTATAGTCCACATTCTTCGTCCTGATATATTTTATATCAGGACGAACTGACAGTAGAAAAATTGTATATATATATATGTTTAAGATATGCTATACGTATAAGATATGCTATACGTATATATACACACTAAATATAATTATTCATTCCAAAAAACAAAAGAAAAAAATTGATTTATAAAACACATCTAAAATAAATTATTGTCATTCCCTTGTTTACTAAGATGCTACTCATTGGATGGAATTATCGTTAATGTAACGGTGTTCGTCAAAAATGACTATTTTGAAATCAATTCCCCATAACCATTTCGATAGTGGTGATTCAAGTCGATGGAAGGATTAAATTTTTTTTTTTTTTTAAAATAAAAAACTTACTTATTTTATTTTAATTTCTTTTAATTTTTAAATCCTTAGTTTTTATTCTAGATAGACCCGGTAGCCGAAGTGCCGAACACGTGGGGAGTATATTGATATCAAATGATCAAGCTTTGTGTCAGCCTAGGAGACTCTCATGCTCCCTAGAAATTTTCTGTTTCTGGAAACGATGACGATCTGCTTCTGAATTAATTTTCACCCAGGTGCATATTTCTCTACCAATGTATTGTTTGAAATTACATCGGACGTAATACAATATAAATGTAATTTCATAGATTTCTAATTTTATATGAGCGACTGGGCTTTGATTTTCATGATCATTGTGGAAGGTTCTCTTTCAAAATATATATATGTGTGTGTGTGTCCGGTATCCCAGTTATTTTGACTTCATTTTTGTTTTTTATTTTTCTTATATATTTTAGTTAATCTCGGCAGTGATTATGGCATTTGTATTGATTTTTCCCTAATAGAAGATATTTTTGATATGGATGTTTTAGAGTTTGAAGTTGGTACAAGTTTTTGAGCTGTTTGGGAAGAGTGGATACTAGTTCAATTTATGCTTAGGTTCAGAAGATATGACAAGTAAATTTTGGAGATGGGTTTTAGGTTTGACATACATACTTGCAGTGGCAATTATCTGGATTACTGCCAGTTTTGTGGTTCAGTCTGTTGTAGATGCCGGTGTATCACCTTTTCTCATCACTTATATTTGCAATTCATTGTTTGTGGTTTACATTCCTATTGCTGAAATCGGGAGATATTTGGTGGATACCTATGGAAGTGTATTATTCTGGACAAGTAAAAGAAGTAGCCCTTTACAAGAATTGGGAGACTCGGAACAGGCCATTCTTTTAAGAGAGAGTGATGTAGGTGTGAACGCCGATGGATCATATCCATCTGTGCTTGTGGAAGGAGGAGAAATTAGTCAACATGGGAGAGTTATTGACTCTGGATCAGAATTTGTATTGCATGAGTTTGCTAGGACTTTGCCTAGTATTGTTAAGGAAGAGGCTGGAAAAGGTGTGGATACAAAAGGGCGATGGACACGCACTAGAGTGGCAAAGGCCAGCCTGTTGATATGTCCCTTTTGGTTTTTGGCACAGTTGACTTTTAATCTCTCATTGAAGTATACTACAGTGACAGTGAGCATTTTCTAATTCTTTTTTATTGCATGCCTTGTTTTTGATGTGAATGTATGTTTCAACAGCTTGGTGTAATTAGCTTCTTTTCCCCTTGTTGCATGCAGTCAAATACTATCTTAAGCAGTGCATCAAGTCTTTTCACCTTTTTGGTTGCTCTAGCATTCCTTGGTGAGAAGTTCACTTGGTTGAAGCTTGTAAGTGTTCTTCTCTGCATGACGGGAACTATAATTGTCAGCTTGGGAGACTCAGAAACTAGTACTAGTTTACGTGCAATTGCTTCAAACCCTCTTCTTGGAGACATCCTTGCCCTAGTATCAGCTGCATTTTATGCTGTGTATATTACCCTTATTCGCAAGAAGTTGCCTGATGATGATGAAAAAAGTGGCCATGCCAGTATGGCACAGTTCCTTGGGTTCCTTGGGCTTTTCAACCTTATCATTTTCCTGCCTGTGGCTGTTATACTCAATTTCACCAAGCTAGAGCCTTTCTATATGCTGACCTTTAAGCAGTTTGGTCTAATTGTTGGTAAAGGTATGCATTGAAGTCATACGGTTCCTTTTTTAATTTCCTTTGATATTGATTTGGAAATTTATTTGCTTCTTGTTAGTAGTATTCTTGTTTTCTTGAAGTAGTGTTATTGTGTTGTATATAACATAATTAGTAATTACATAATTCAGCATTTTTTTTATGTTACTGGCATATTGTAGGTTCTCTGCGACTATGACATTGAGTACACCCTTTTGTATTTAATTGCACCCTCATAGTCATGCTGTGCTTTAATTCTGAGCAAACTATTATCTGAACTTCTTATTATATCATGTCCTTAGGGAGAAGCATTGTGACAATTCCTTAAATTAGCTCATTAGTGGATCTAGTACATAGGATCCATTTTCCAAATTTGGAATTATAAGTTTGTTCAGAAATTTAAGTCAACTGCCAAAACTTATTTGAATTAAATTGTGAAAGTTAATTAAGCAACCTGGCGGTTGACATCCTTTGTGGAAGCCTGTTTCATAACACACATTCTCGCATTTGTTATCTAGAGCTTATGCTAGGTGTTCATTGCATACTCTAACTGGAGGAATTGCAGATGATATGAAAATTTGACTAAGTTGGTTATATGCCACTCTCCATTAGATTGGTGTAGGGTAAAGTAACGTAGTTTGATCAGAATTTGAATTAGATTTTACAAATTGGGATTTTCGGTTTGCTAGATTTGGAAGCAAATGGTAGTTAATGCAGTTACTGTTGGTTGCATCATATTATATGCATGTTGGTGGTAGAGCACCTATATGATGATTCCCATACAATAGTTGTTCATTATATGCTTTGGTAGTAGCTAGTAGATACATTATATGGATTGACGGCAAAATATTTTATCCAGATTCATGAAAATGCATGAACTGGCTTTTACTTTTTCTTCAAAGGAAATAGGCTGAATGTTAACAAAGAATCAAGGGCCTTAAAGTCAGTCTTGAAAGAGTAATGCATGCCCCAGGAGACCAGAAATTTGATATATCACTATGGTTAAGGCTTGTTTGGAATTTGGATATTCCATGAATCGCCATACTATACCCTTGCTTTGATGGAAAGACTAGTTTAAAAGTTCATAGATATTTTAATGCCATCTTCAATGTTTGAGCATTCTTTAACCATGATAATAGGATGGCGTAAAAAGTTTAATATTGTTCCCAAGTACACCCACTTGCTTTTGGCAGCTTTATTTTTTTTTTTTAATTGAGGAAAATACTTTTATTTCCTCCTAACTCATGTGGACTGAATTTCCTTCAGCATCTACATTTTCTCAATTTAACTTGCTATTCCAAGAAATAGTGTCATCTTATTTCCAGAAGTGTTTCACCTTTGTAGAAGCATTTGTTGGATGCATTGCTATGTTATGTGAAGTTGATGCACTGCATTGTATGGAGATGAAGATAGTCGAATTATTCAAAATCATTATGGGAGAATGTTGTAATATATTTTGTGCTTGTAATTAATGAAATTTCTCCTTAAATCAGGTTGAAGTTATTTCGATCACTCATCATCCATCAACAAATATACAATCGTTGATGCCATTTGAACGCCCTAATTATATCTCGTGAGTTTTGGGGTATTATTATTTACTTTTGGTCAATGAGAAATCCATTATCCTTCATGTCAAAGGGTATTGGATATTTTACAGTCCTTCTCAAGTAAGAACATCCTAATTTTAATTCAATCCGGACCAAGTTGTGTGTGTAGTGGTAAGCTTTTGGTCCCAAGAAAATGTCACCGGGGCAATCCTAGTTGGAGAATTCTGATTGGATATGATATCAACCACATGTTTATTTTTTTTTTTTCTATGAACATATAACAGATTTATCTTAATTTGATCATATGATTTATTAATTTTTATTTAATGTTTTATATTCATACAATTCTTAGTTATTTTCATTTTGATGAAATATGTCACTACAGTGTCTAATTTTTTTGTTTTTTTTTTTTTTTTGTTTTTCTCTTTCAATCATTTTTAGGTTTGCTAGATAATGTGCTGAGTGATTATCTATGGGCCAAGGCTGTACTTCTAACAACCACAACAGTAGCAACAGCTGGTCTTACAATTCAGGTACCCTTGGCAGCTGTTGTGGATTCATTAACAGGCAATGCCCCCCAACTCATGGATTACCTTGGAGCTCTGGCTGTCATGGTTGGGTTTGCTGGCATCAACATTCCTTCTGATGTTTTTTACCGGTCAAAAGAAGCAAATCTTGAATTGGAAAATGAAAACGTTAGCTTAACTGCTCAAGAACGAGCTAATCTTGAATTGGAAAATGAAAATGTTAGTTTAACTGCACAAGAACATAACCCGTCCATCCTTCAGAACAGCACTGCAGTTTCCTAACACGTTGGCCTTTCTTTCATGACTAAGGCAAAAACTTATAGTTGAAATGTACCATATTGCTGCTACTTTATTTCCCATGATTTTATAAGACATTCTTTTTAATTTTGTTACATAGAAGAAAATTTATGGTCGATGACCTGCCTTGTGGCAGCACATTATGTGTTTAGGTGCTGCATACTGAGAAATCAGGCTAGCAAAACTGTTGTGCCTTGGAGCCTACTGGCTTGTGTATGTAGCTTAGCTAGTTAAAGATATAGGCTCATTCTTTTTTTTTTTTTTTTTTTTGGAGCAACATGACAATATACAATTTTAAAAAATAGTCCACGTCATTCTAAACTCATCCATTGATTGCTTTTAGATAAACATCCAATGGTCATGACTTATTCTTTAATGAATGCATAGGAATCCTAAAATGACCTAGTAAGCAAGTCACTTCTCAATCACGAAATTACTTGACTGTTTGTTTTTTAAGAATCTCAATAGTTACCGTTTGTTCTTCTTCTCTTGTTATAAGTTGTTCTTCTTTTCTCTTCCTGCCATAAACATCTCCTCCTACTTCTAGCCTTAAAGTGTCAGTCCTCTCAATAGTTACCGTTTTTCTTCTTGTCTTTGTATAAGTTGTTCATCTTTTCACTTTTAGCCATAAAACATCTAATCTCTTACCGTTTTTCTTCTCTTCTTCTTCTATATTTATGTTCCAGCCTTATAGTTCTTCAGTTCTTCATCTTATAAGTAAACTGAACTAGTAATTGCTTGCCCAGAAAGTGCAGGTGGGCAAGCCATCTAGAATCCACACAACACAATTCATATATATTTGTTCCATCAGCTGTCGCTCTCCAACCCCGACCCATTCTTCGTTGCTTCATCAGGTGTGTTTCCGCTTCACTATTGTTGATTAGTCGTACCTTCGAGTGTTTTCCAAATTTTTGTTGTATTTATCATTCCATAGTTTCTAGGTGTAAATGGAAAATAACATCACGTTACGTTGACAAAAACCTATTGTTGCAATTACTATAATTTTATGAATAACACATAGAAAACATAATCATTAGATACAAATATATTCGAAATTATTAAAATTATCGAATCAGACATATAATCATATGATCGATCTTACTTTACTGTGATTACTGTAATTATAATATAATAGTTACGTACTTATTGTAATATATGGTTTACATGTTATGATAATCATATGTTTGTCGTTTTTTATTTGTTTTTATTTGTGTGTAGTAATGGAAACGCATGGAGGTGAAAGTTCGGTTGACACCAATGACGAATTGAATAAATGTGAAGTGACCCCAGATATGGGCTCTTATGCTATTGATTATATGCCTTATACGTCTTTGGTAGGAACTTTAAAAGAAATTTATGGTTTGAGTTACAAAGATATCATTGAAAAGAAATTTGATTCGGTTGAAGACGTAGGTGTATTTTATCATGGTTATTCTAGGGCAGTTGGGTTCGGTGTAAGATTATCCAACAAAAACCATGATAGTGAAGGTAGAATAACCAACAGAGTATGGGTTTATGAGAAGGAAGGTTTTCGACACAAGAAGTACATGTGCAATACAAATTCGAAACGCAGGCCACGACTGCAGACAAGAGTGGGTTGCAAAGCTTGTTTCTCCGTTAGCTTAGACCGTGATACTAACAAGTACATTGTAAGGGCTTTCAAGGAAAATCATTGCCACGAACTAGCAACGTTTCGTGAGGTTGCTTGGGTACAATCTCACAGAAACATTGACGCTAAAGACTTATCCCAAATTGATGTCATGGGAAACTGCTGCATAAGGCCTTGTTTGACATATGAATACATAGTTAACCAAAAAGGGGGTTACTCTAAAATTGGATTCACACAGAAGGACATGTACAACCGGATTGATGCGAAGAGATGGGATAAAGCTTTTGAAAGTGATTCACATGCTGCACTTATGTACCTGCAGTCAAGGCGAATTCTGAAACCAATTTCTACTGCAGGTTCAACACAGACGAGAAAGATAGGCTAGCTAATATATTTTGGAGGGACTCACATTCCCTATTCGAATATCAGTGCTTCAGCAATGTTCTTGTTTTCGACAGAATTTACAAGACAAATGCATATGCCAAGCCTTTGGTCCTATTTGTCGGTGTAAACAACCACTGTGCGACTTGTGTATTTGGAGTTGCACTGTTGTCGGATGAGACTGTCCAGTCTTACAGATGGATCCTTAATACTCTCATAGATTCCATTGGCCATAAACATCCCATTTCTATACTGATTGATGGAGACGAAGCAATGCGACAAGCCATCGACGAGATATTTCCCAACTCACGGCATATGATATGTGGATAACACGTATCCAAGAATGCATCCACTCACCTTCATAAAGAGGAGAAGAAATCACCATTTCGATACTTATTGTATAAGCAAATATCAGAGGACGAATTCGAGGAACTTTGAAAAGAGATGTTAGAGCAACATGGTCTAAAAGAAAACGATTGGATGAGTATGATGTATGAGAAGAAGCATAGGTGGGCGGAAGCATATTTTAAAGGCCATTTTTGTGCAGGCATGCGCACAACTCAACGATGTGAGGTTATGAACAATTACATGAAGGATTATGTTTGCGGCCGTGAGAAATTGTTTGAATTCATCCCTCAAATTAACAGGGCCCTTATGCGGTTATGAAACAATTTCTTTGGTGACGAATACGTATCTAAGTGTAAGAGTCCATTCATTTTAAGCCACCTGAGGCCATTGGAGGAGCATGCATCTTCCGTATACACTTATCAATTTATCTTGACATTGCTGAACATATTATGCATGAATCAAAATATACACACATTGCATCGGAGGAGGATAACTGTCATGTATACCATCTGTCAAGATATCAATTTCCTAATAAGAAAAGGAAAGTTGTTTACCATTTGGACAGGGTTGGCGTTCAAGAAGTCGATGAAGATGGTGTTTGAGATTCAGAAAAACATAATGAACCTTTAATTCCGTGTGACTGCAATTTGTTCGAAGGTAAAGGGATTCCTTGTCGTCATATGTTTTATATTATGAAAGTGGAGCACCTTAGAAAGATTCTCGAGTCCATGATATTTAAGAGGTGGACGAAGTCAGCCGCACGTGATGTTGTTATCAAGCTTCAACCAGATGATGAGTTTTCGAAAGGAATCGATATTTCCCGGTTCGCTTCATTGAGTGCAGAGTGCAACTATCTTTGTCACAACGGGAGCCAAACTGAAAAAGGATTCAATTTGTTGAAAAAGGAACTCATTGTTTTGCAAAATACTTTGCGAGGGTTGAATGACAAAATAGAAATAAAGCCAAAAAAAATCAGACTGATTCTGGTCCATGGAGTCATATTACAAAAGATTCAAAAGTTGTCAAAACAAAAAGGAGGCCGAGTGGGCTGACTACACCTAGCACACCTGCAGGAAAACCCCATAAACGTAGAAGACCAATTCAGTGCCGTATTTGCCACACTACTAGGCATGACTTGCACAACTGTAAACTAAAGGACTCAGGCAAGTAGTAACTTGTCATTGTGTTGTTTTTTGTACTCATAATGGGCCTTTTTTGGAATTGTTGGCCTGCCTAAAAATATTATTTCAATTTACTGGTGCAGTTTGGATTGGGCCACCAACTTCATTAGTGTAGATACAATTGAGTATATTCATTGTTGTACTAATAATAGACCGTCTTGGAATTTTTGGATTGTTTAAAATATTATTTCAATTGACATGTGGAGTTTGAATTGGGCCACACAGACCACATCACTACAACACATTGATACAAGCAAAATTGACTTAGTCCACTACAAGCCACAAGTAGAATGTGAAAAGCTCAGTCCACTACAAGCAAAGGCCAAGCTAAATTGGACCAGGATAAAACTGACAAAAACTAAATTGACTTGTTTGTTCCTTGTATAAAATATTATTAGACCTTGAAAAAAGAATTGTATTAAAAAGATAGAAATAATGAGGGATAACTATAGGATCCCTAATTTTTTTAAGTAATGCTAGACAACTCAAAAATGTAGCCCAAATTTCAACCCAAATGATGTGGCAAGTGAGTTGTCATCACACACACACAACCTGTGATGATGTGGTTAATGAAAAAATCACTTGCCACATCATTTGGGTTGAAATATTGGTTACAATTTTAGGTTGTCTAGCATAAGTGAATTTTTTGACATAAAATTTGGCAAGCTTAGTATCAGTCCACTAGTGTCAACTATTCTAGAAATTTAATGTGATTATAGATTGTGATAGTTCAAAGATATTTGTAATAACACTAAATATATAATTATGGACAGAAACTGAACACTTTACATAAAGGTTTGCCATGCTTTTAATTTCAATTAAATATATTGTCATGGAGGCATGGAGCCACTGCCTGTGTTTCCATCAAACATAAACGTTAATATTAAATTGAAATGGTCACAAATAAATAAGTAAGCATGTTTTGTAATGTGGAATAAAGCATTACTGTGATAGAACAACAAACATAATCATGTATTGGGCAGCTAATTGAAACATTTATGGATATCATAATCTAAATATTTTAATGGAGTCTAAATAATGATCATGCATTTTGCCATCTATCTACATCCTTTTATCCTTTTGTTATGCAAGTAACCATTGAAAAATGCATGTACATTTCTCAATTAATATGATGTTTTCAATAGATTTAAGAAACACACCATATAATTACAACCTAAAAAATTAAAATAACACCTACAAAAGAAAATTTGCATATAATACAGATTAATTACTCGTGATATGAGTTTAGTGATTGAAACGCTATAACTTTTTTCTAGAGTCATCTCATTCTCATTAATAAGAAATAACAAGGTTTCCCATATTAATAATTATTTGTTATAACTGAACCGGTTGAACTCTAAACAAGTATAATCAATTACGTGTATTTACTTGTAATCACATTTTTATTCAAGTAATAAATATTTGTTATAACTGAACCGGTTGAACTCTAAACAAGTTTAATCAATTACGTGTATTTACTTGTAATCACATTTTCATTCAAGCAATAAATATTTTGAATTTATTATCTCTATATAAAGGAGTGGGATCTAGAACTTTCTTCATCTTTGAATAAAGATTTATTACTCGTGATACGAGTTTAGTGATTGAAATGCTATACCTTTTTTCTAGACTCATCCCATTCTCATTAATAAGAAATAACACGGTTTCCCATATTAATAATTATTTATTATAACTGAACCGGTTGAACTCTAAACAAGTCTAATCAATTACATGTATTTACTTGTAATCACATTTTCATTCAAGTGATAAATATTTTGAATTTATTATCTACATAAAGGAGTGGAATCTAGAACTTTCTTCATCATTGTCTTTTCAAATGAAAAAAAAATAAAATTAAATATCTCAAAGTTTAACTTTTTAATAATCCGAAAATGGTGCAAACCCTAAAAAACAATTAAATATAATTTAGCTATTTTTTTAAAATTAAAAATATATATATATAAAAAAAAAGCGAAAGTAAGAAGAAGAAATCTAGGGTTTATGAATGTAAACTTCGTTAATAAATAAGGTTTACCATAAACAATCACAAAAGTGGTTACAAAACATCACTGTTTAACAAGCATAAAAACCCAATATTCTACAAATACAAAAGATTTAAACATCATTTACCATATTCCAGTCACAAAAAAAAAAAGTGTCATCACAAAAGAGGAGTTTACAAAGGTTCACGCAATAACATCAGCGGCCAAGGGTAGCATGCACAACACTTGGGTTAACCTCATCCCAGTTTTCATCCGGTTGTATTATTTTCATGTAGTCTTTAAATATGTTGAAGCCGATCCGGTGAACATTTGAATAATTCCGTTGGCAATCACTTATTCTATATCTGGATTCCTTGAATCGCTTCCAACGGGTGTCTTCAGACGCTTGAAATTCGAGGTCAACGTTTTCCTCCTCCAATGCTACTAGTTTTTTTTTCCAGATGTGTCAAAACACATTGGAGGACCTCAAACCTTTTATTTTTTTTTCACTCGATTTAGATTTTTTTGGATCCATAGACTAGAACAGATGGATATTGAGATGTCAGAAAACTGATGTTATGATAATGACAGACACTTGGAAAGAGAAGAGAAGAAAAGAATGTTATAACTTATAATAATGACAGAGACTTGTGACCCTAATTTATACACAATTTAAGTGGTAGTCGAGGATAAAAAGGAAATTTATTTATTAAAACCAAATTTTTTTTAAAGCAATAAACTCTACTTTGGACCAAACTGAAAATTATCTACACATTGGGCTATAAAAACATTTTCTTTTTTCCGGAGGTTGAAATCAAAACAATTTAAAAGTGTTTAACAATCAAACATAATAGTTAATGAACTAAAGACTAAAAGTAATCTTGCAACTAAGGCCCTGTTTGATTTACGAGCAAGTGTTTATTTATATAATTAAAATTGTTTTTAGATATTAGAAAAAAAGACTAGTAAAACTTTTAACAATGAAATGTTTTTCACCCCCTGATCATAATCCTGGATCCGTGTAAGTGTCATCGAATATATCGATTGATTCATGGTTTGCCTAGACTAAAGGGTCGTTTGTTTTTTTGTTTGAATATTGAATAGTCCTGAATTTTATTGAAGACCGAATAGTGACTGAAATCTGAATATGAATGACATGTTTGTTTTAAACTAAAAATGTTGCTTATTTTTTAAAAGCAATAAACAAGTGTTTATTGTTTTACTGAGTAGGATGGCTCAAAAACATCATATATTCTTAAAAATATTGTAATAAAATAAATATATTGCGGCAACAAACAAATGTTGTTAATACATAAGATTATTAGAGGAACAATACGTAAACCCAAAGATGCTCCGATTTTTTTTGGAAATTGTACTCCTACTATTATACAGTAATATATAAAAACTATGTTAATATTATATTTATAATGAAATATATTCTCTACATGATTATGAGAAATTATTAACAATTTAATTTATAAAAGAAATATCGATTTTAAATATGAAATAAGGGTAGAAACATATAAATTTGAAATATTAGGGGAAAATTTATAAAATTGCAAAACTCCAGGGATGAAGTATTTTACTCTTTTGTGTACTTGTGATATCTAGCATTATCGTACTAAATTTAGCCTTCACCCATAAAAGGTGCATTGAAACCCAAAATGTGTCATGTGAACAGATGTGTATAAATATATAAACAGGTATCAAATCACTTGATTTTGTTTAATTACTTCAAGTGGATGAATTTAACCAAAGGTCATCATAAATAAATAAAATTAAATAATTAGTGTATACAATACATTGCGATCACAACAATTGAAAAAATATGGATTCAAATTCAAAATTGTAATATTGAAAGATATTTATCCATAATAGAGTTTATTGCTTTTTAAACTATGCTTTTGTGATGACACTTTCTTTTTTTGTGACTGTAAGATGGTAAATGATGTTTAAATCTTTAGGGGTTTATGGTTCTTATGCCTGTTACACAGTGATGTTTTGTAACCTCTTTTGTGATTGTTTATGGTAAACTTTATTTATTGACGAAGTTTATATTCATAAACCCTTTATTTCTTCTTCCTACTTTCGCTTATTTTTTTTCGTTTTTAATTTAACAATAAAGGTAAATTATATTAAATTTTTTTTTAGGGTTGGAACTAGTTTCGAATGGTTGTGACTTTGTGATAATGGCCAAATAGAAAAAAAATGGTGGTTTTGGGGTTCTGGGCTTCATAAATAACAAAAAAGGGATAATTTTAATTTCTAAAAATAATTATTAATGGTTTTGAAAGTTGCGTATAGATGGATGGTATTTAGAAGAACTAATCATCCATTGATTACACTAGAAGCAGAAAAACTGGAGAAAAAATACAAAGTTTTTGAAAATCAAGTAGGAATTTGACTTGGTTAAAAGATGGGTATAGGGATTGTAAAAATTGCTCCACAGTTGAACTTAACATCAGTTTATTTGTAAGTGGCTGTCAATAAAAATAGGTAATAACTTAATTAATTAATTCATTTAAATCAACTTGATCTTTATTTATATTTTCAAATCAAGTTTTTCTTTGTTAATTTTTTTTTTATTCAAGTAGATTAGTATGCAGGATATGTCTGTTGTTTTGTTATGGATAATAAATAAAAGAAAACATGCTATCTTATTAATTTCTGACCATATCACTATTCTTCAAAGGTTAATAAACTCGATCACACCTTATATGATGTCATTGCTAATGGTATAAACTATATACTATGATTATATTTGTTGTTCGGTTACATTAATGCTTTTCTTCATTACAAAACATGGCTCCATGGAAATATAATTTTGGTCACAATGAAATTAAAAGCATGATCACAAACCTTTCTGTAAAATTTTCAATTTCTATTAGTGTCATTAAAACTTTCTTTTGATGATCAGAAAATATTATGTAAAATAGCATTACATTTCTAAACAAGTTGACAAAGGTTGACTAAAATTAAGCCGGCCTTATTTAATATTATTATATTAGGGATCCTATAGTTATCACGGGATATTTCCATCTTTTTATTTTGACTAAATCTCAAATTTGTTGATGTTTATGTTATTATGGATGAAATGAAACAAGTCACTTTAGCTTGTGACCATTATTCTTGTTATGCTTTATCTTTAAAAACGTAGACCAACTATATGCTTACAAACGCTATCAATGGATCATTAAACCGAGATTGTTACTAAGAAGAAATCTTACGATTCTTTGCAATGTGTTATACGTCATTTGGAGGTCAACCTGGAAGAAGTAACTGAATCCCACGATAAATATTTTTCAATATATTTTTCTATTTTTGTTTTAACATAATTACCAAAGTTTTTTTACATCAATATGCCACATCATTAACCACCGATCATATGATGTACATATGCTTCATGATACAAACTCATTAATTAACTAATTTTCATGTTCCAAGGGTTTATTTATTTATTTATTTATTTTAATTTCTTTTTTAGCAAAATTTTATTAAAAAAGAAACAATAAAACACCAGACCACTAGAGAAAACCAGCCACAAGGATATTAAAGTACAGAGGATTAACTATGTCACATTATCATATTAATGCATAATTGCATACCCTTAATTGGTCAATTATTATTATAAATCAAAGCCCTATACCATTTTGTTCTCACTTCTCATTTTAACTTTTTTGCTATTCTCTTGTAAACAACTTTTTGGAGATATGGACGAACACGATCCTTGTCCTAAAAAAGCAAAAGTAACCGCTCCATCTTCACCAAATGAAGATAGTAATGGAGTAACTCTCCAGAAAATCCGACTTATGAAGGAAAGGGTTGTCAAATTAGAGGAAGATAGCAAGGTTCTCGTAGATGAAGTAACTAGGAGATTGTTTAGATCTTCAGAATCCTACCTTTGTCCGGTCCAGCTAGGATTTGATTGCGGTTATAGGGTTGGCTTTGAACTCATAAGGGGCTATGCAAAGAAGATTTTCCCAGAAGGAGAATGGGATAATGTTGATCCCATTAAAGCGAGAGGTGCACTGGACTGACTGTTCACGTAGTTGCAATATTTCCTCTTTTCTTTTGTTTGTTATTACGCGCTTTAAATGTCATTTTATGTAATCGCTTTTGTGTAATTTGTTCTTTAATGGTGTGATAATATATTTCAGTTTAAGTTTAAATTCGCTTGTTCACAACTCTATTGTTTATGTGATGTTGATATGTATTATCCATTTTCTTTGTTGTCCTTTTTATTTTAATTTAGCTTGTTCAAATTGGCAAAAATATAAAAATGAGAAAGGCAGATATGCACATCTCCACTGCAACTATTTAAAGTCATAATTGGATTCATTTCTGTCCAAACTCCATATTATCTAGAAAAATAAAACGTTAATGCACAATGAGTTTAGTAATTGAAAGGTCACAATAAATGTTTTCTAGACACCGATTAAAAGCCTTACCATTCCCATTAAGATAAACATAAAGATTTATTACTCGTGATACAAGTTTAGTGATTGAAACGCTATACCTTTTTTTTTCTAGAGTCATCCCATTCTCATTAATAAGAAATAACACGGTTAACATATTATTTTAAAATTATTTGTTATAAGTGAACCGGTTGAACTCGAAACAAGTCTAATCAATTACGTTTTTTTTTACTTGTAACTACATTTTCATTTAAGTAATAAATATTTTGAACTTATTATCTCTATAAAGGAGTGGGATCTAGAACTTTCTTCATCTTTGTCTTTTCAAAAAAAACAAAAAAACTTTCTTTATCTTTGTAATCACTATGGATCTCTCTAGACTGTCACCGAATTCTTTAGACAAATCAAGAAATAAATCAACTTCATCTAAAGCAACAACAAACCTATCGATTTTGTCTTCTTCACAGACAGCATACCCTTTAGCTTCCTCCTCTAAGAAAACAACTGCTGAGTCTCCTCTACTTGAGGATGGAGAGTTGGATCTACTCATTCAACTAAGTACCCTTGTGGAATCATTGGAGGCCACTAACTCCCGCCTTCGTACAAGTACTTTTACTGACAGTTCTTGGAAGAGGTCTCGAAGCAGTGGCTTTCACATTTGAAACATACAAAACCACTTTGAGAATGATCGTTGTGATGGATTCAATCTTTTCAGAGAATACATGAAGACTATTTAACCAGATGGGAATTGGGATGAGATTGAATGGACACAAGCAAGGATGCCCTGGATCGGTGACTACTGTTCTCTGTTTGTTCTTTTTTTCTTAAGTTTAATGTCAATGTTTTTCCGTATTTTTGTTATAATCACAACTTTTGTTATCGTAATTTCTGGAATCACAGAAAGATATATATGAATGGTACGCTTATTATGTGTTACTATTTTATAAAAGTGGACTTGTTATTTATTGTTTAAAACAAGAATTACAATATTTTTGTGTCCTTAGTATATTTAGCCTTGACCATGTTTATCATATACTCATTGTTGTATGAAATTAGTTGCATATCAGAGAACTAAGTTTAAATGATCCTTAAATGTGATGAAAATATAATAAAAATAAAAACAATGATATATATTCCAACTCATTTTTGTGTTTGTAACTTAGACAATTTTATCCATATAATGTGACAAGGAATGTAAATCATAATTATATGTATATTTTCATTTGTCATTTGGCACACAAATAGTTGGGTCACAAATGGCAACATTACAAGAATGATGGTCATAAGCTAAAGTAAATTGTTTCATTTCATCTATAATAACATAAAGAACATCAATAAATTTCAAATTTATTTAAAATAAAAAACTTTACCCATCTTTCAACCAAATCAAACTCCTACACGATTTTCAAAAACTTTCTAATTTTCTTCCAATTTTTCTGCTTCCAGTGTAATCAATGGATGGTTACTTCTTCTAAATGCCTGCCAACAATTATTACCATCCATCTATAAAAACCATTAATTTTTATTGTTAGAAATTGAAATTATCCGTTTTTTGTTTTATATGAAGCCTAGGACCCCAAATCCACCATTATCTTTCCATTTGGCCATTATCACAACCATCTAACAAAAAAATCACCGTCGAGGTAAATCAGTCGACATTTATAATGAAAATAAATAATATTTGTCGACCAAAAAAAAAAAAACACTAAAACTTCATATTTGTTTTTAATTAAAGATCTAAAAGTTTAACTATTTAACAATCTGAAACTAGTGCAAGGTAAATTAAATATAATTTACCTGTTTTGTTAAATTAAAAACGATAAAAAAAAAAAAAAAACGTAATTATGAATAAGAAATCTAGGGTTTATGAATATAAACTTCGTCAATAAATAAAGTTTACCAAAAACAATCACAAAAGAGGTTACAAATCATCACTTTTTAATAAGCATTAAAACCTAATACTCTAGAAATACAAAAGATTTAAACATGATTTACCATCTTCCTGTCAGAAAAAAAAAAAAAAAAAGTGCCATCACAAAAGCATAGTTTAAAACGGTTCACGTAATAACATTATCGGCCGAGGGTAGCATTTACAACAGTTGGGTTAACCTCATCCCAGTTTTCATCTGACTATATTCTTTTTATGTAGTCTTTAAATATGTTGAAGCCCATCTGGTGAGCATTTGAATAAATGTGTTGGCAATCATTTATACTATTTCTGGATGCTTTGTATCGCTTCCGCTAGAAGTCCGTAGACGCTTGATATTCGAGGTCAACGAGTTCCACCTCCAAGGCTATAAGTCTTTTTTCCAGATGTGTCAAAACGCGTTGGAGGACCTCATTCCTTCTATTTTTTTCAACCGATTTGGATTTTTTTCGATCCATAGACTATGGAGAGGTCAGAAAACAACAGTGAAACAGAAGAGAAGAAAAGAATGTTATGATAATGACATACACTTATAAAGAGAAGAGAATAAAACAAAGTTATTATAATGACAGAGACTTGTAACCGAGGATAAAAAAGAAAATTTATTTAAATATCATGGTTTCCAATATTTAAATATTTATTTGTCATTAGTGAATCTGTTGAACTCTAAACAAGTCTAATCTATTACGTGTACTTACTTGTCATCACATTTTTATTTGAGTAATAAATATTATGAATTTATTGTCTCTATAAAGAGTGAGATCCAAAACTTTCTTCTTCTGGTTAACTTTCTTCATTTTTGTCTTTTCAAAAAAAAAAAATTTCTTTATCTTGTTAATCACTATAGATCTCTCTAGACTGTCACCGAAATCTTTAGACAAATTAAGAAATAAATCAACTTCATCTAAAGCAACAACAAACCCATCGATTTTGTCTTCTTCACAGACAGCATACCCTTCGACTTTCGATCCTGAGAAAACAACTACTGAGTCTCCTCTACTTGAGGATGGAGAGTTGGATTTACTCATTCAACTGTGTACCCGTGTGGAATTATTGGAGGCCACTAACTCCCGCCTTTGTACAAGTATTTCTACTGACAATTCTTGGAAGAGGTTTCAGAGCAGTGGCTTTCACATTCGAGACGTGCAAAGCCAGTTTGAGAATGGTCGTCGTGATGGAGTAAATCTTTTCAGAGAAAACATGAAGTCTATTCAACTAGATGGGAATTGGGATGAGATTGAATGGACACAAGCAAGAGATGCCCTAGGCCGGTGACTGCTGTTCTCTGTTTGTTCTTTTTTTCTTGAGTTTAATGTTAATGTTTTTCTGTATTTTTGTTATAATCACAACTTTTGTTATCATTATTTCTGGAATCACAGAAAGATGTATGTGAATGGTATACTTATTATGTGTTACTATTTTATAAAAGTGAACTTGTTATTTATTGTTTAAAACAAGAATCACAATATTTTTGTGTCCTTAGTATATTTAGCCTTGACTATGTTTATCATATACTCATTGTTGTATGAAATTAGTTGCATATTAGAGAACTAAGTTTAAATGATCCTTGAATGTGGTGAAAACATAATAAAAATAAAAACAATGCTAGATATTCCAACTCATTTTGTGCTTGTAATTTAGGCAATTTTATCCATATAATGTGATGAGGAATGTAAATCATAATTATATGTATATTTCCATTGATTGATATTTTTTGTTTGTTCTATTTTTTCTTGATTTATATCTTTCAATGTTTTTCCTTATTTTTGTTATAATCACAGCTTTTGTTATCGTTATTTCTGGAATCATAGACAGATGTATGTAAATGGTATGCTTTCTATGTGTTACTATTTTATAGAAGTAGACCTGTTATTTCTTGTTTAAAACAAGAATTACAATTAGCAATAAATTATTTTTGTGGCATTACTATATTTAGTTGTGACTCTATTTATTATATACTTGTATGAAATCAGTTGCATATCTATTAATAAAACCGCCTTGCCAATAAAAAATGATCAATAATAAAATATATAACAATCATTTGAAGCAATGAGCATATGATTATCCTTTTTCTAGAGATTTAATCCTATTAAAAGTAAAGCCTGAATACAATTTCAAAATGATGTTACTTTCATTAAAATCATGCATGCATTACATGTTCTGTTACTATCACTAACATTAATACAATTAAAAACAACACGGCTGATGAAATACCAAAGAAAATTATATTATACAGTGTCATCATTCTTAAGCCAATTTGAATGGACTCCAAGTTAGGCTTTATTCTATGGAAACATGTTTCCAACTTCTGCATCTTTGCTAATAACACTTTGATATCTTCCACATCTTTACTGATTTCTTTAGTCCTTTGCCAAGTTTGAAAACTGTTGGATCTAGCTTCCACCAGTTAAAAAACCTGCATCGTTTACTTTCACAAGAATAAAACAACTTACCTGGATTGGTTTTCGTTTTAGAGATTTTCAATGCAGCCCTTTTCCCGCATTCACAGTATTTGTTTTTGAATGTAATCATTCCACTATTTGTGTTTCTTGATGTGCTTGAACTTCCTTCCATAGTGGGATGATGTATTCGTAGAAGAAAGAAATTTATCAATGTATATCATAAAAGATATGAACGAATGTTTACAAGTGTGTATCTGTAAAGCAAAACGAAAGAAAGATTTAAATCTGTGCATCTGTGTTGGAGAGAGGTTGTTTTATAAATTAAAATATTTCCGTTGGGTTTCCAATGATTTCATTTAGGGACAACCAAAGTAATTTCATTTGTATTTTTTAAACCTATCACTAATTGCCCAATGGATGATTATCGGTTAGCGTGAATGACAGGAGTTGGTGGAAAATAATCAATTTGAAAATACTCTTAATTATCTATTTTATTTGGGTAATCAACTGAACATGCATTGGACAATTACTTTGGCCTGATTGTATCAAAAGAGTCCCAAAAAAATTAAACAACAGACCAATCCACTATCAAGGACGGAGCCAGAAATGGTTTCCAGAGGAGGCGTCGTAAATTAGTAGTTGGAATATAAGTTAATTTATAGAGTTATAATATCTAAAAATTACTCTAAAAATAATATAGGAAAACATATGCAGGTCATTTATTCATGATTCAATAATACTGTTTAGGAGTTAGAAAAATAATTAAAATTTAAATTGTACTCAGTATTTTTCTAACATCCAAAACTATTTTAATTTTTATAATTATAAAAGTTTGTTTGATAAAATATCATAATAGCTAAACATAAATATATGTACATGTTTTTGAAATATTGTAATAATTCGGGGTATGGGGAGGGGGAGAGACTCGAACACACAATGCCAATGATAATAGTGTATTGGTAATTAATACTCCGTTATGCACATAATTGGTCAATTAGTTATCCCTTCGTTGCCTATTTATCGTTTCCAACACAAATGATAAAAGTGAACATTAATTAAATCGATTTACATAGGAGATTGTCATGGGTGTAAATTGGTGTTCTATATAATTGTGGGTTGCCAATTCACTAGGTTAACGACTTTATTTTTTTTATTATTTGAAATTCTCTCTAATTTACATAATGGAATGCCAATACTCATCACCTACCTCTGCTGACAAAACTGAAAACTACTATTCTTTCAAACTAGAAACAAAAAAGCCATCACCATCCACTACTGAGGAAACAACCACTATGTCCCATCTAGTTGCCGAAGATGTTTCCGCTGAAGTCATTCGAATTAATTGCCGTGTTGGAGTACTGGAGGAAAAATACAAGGTCCTGAATGAAAGGATGTCCATGGACACCTCTCAGAAGATTTTCCAGATTTCAAAATTGCATATTCGAGATATCCAACATCATTATAGTGCAGGTTATAGGGTTGGCTTCAAACTCTTCAAAGATTATATGATGATGGTTCAGCCAAATGGAGAATGGGAGAAGCTTAGTCCACTGCAAACTCAATTTATTTTGGACAATGGCACTGTCTGATTTGTATTATTGATCACTTTCTAAAGTGTGATTGTTTTTAAACTTACCTATGAATATGAACTGTGCTTCTTATTTCCAATTTCATGAATTCTATTGTAATGCGTGATTGGTAACAGACGACTCATTTTTAAATTTGTTATTAGACATTACATTAAAATATATTGTTATGGTCACGCATTTTACAGTGAGATTATTTGTTTCATAAGCTACAAACTATTGACTTGTTTTGTGTTTGTTGTGCGGTTATGGATTATTCAAAGATTGTTTTTTCTAAACTAAAATGGTACAATATTCATCCCAATGGATCAAAGACTATCGAGCCTCGATCAATTTTTTTATTTTTTATTTTTGTTTTGGTTTAACATAACATAATTACCAAATAAAATTTTATAGTAATATGCCACATCATTTACCAACGATCAAAACTATTGTTTTATAGTCACTCATTTTACCGTGTAATTATATGTTACATATGCTACAAACTATTGTTCGGTTTTGGACTATGCAAAGATAGGGACATCCCAATGGATCAAAAACTATTTCAATTGAGCATAACAACTAAACAACATCAAGAGAAGTGTAAAATTTTTTAAAGGTGTATGGCGGATACAAGGTGTTTGTAGAAAGGATAGATGGTTGGCATCTATTCTTTCTATTGGAACGGGAACATCTTTCGAGCCAACGATACAAAAGCTGTTTCAAGATGAAGACCATATTATGAAAAAAATCTTCCTAGAATCGGTATACGATATAGGCGATTTACAAACTTTTTTGTTACTGTAGGTCATGAAGATGGATTCAAAGCTTTCATAGACTATGGAAAGATTGTTTATCGGGACAAGAAATTGAATAATTTTCGGTTAGCGTGAAAGACAGGAGTTGGTGGAAAAAATAAATATATCTTTTTATTTGAAAATAATCATAATTATCTGTTTTAGTTGGTTAATCAACTGAACATGCACTGGGCAATTACTTAGGCGTAATTGTATCAAAAAAAAAAAAAAATTAACTACCAGACCAATTCCATATACAAATATGTCATAATTCGAATTCGACAAATTTATCCCCTCCATGGACACGTCATGTTTTTATTTGTGTTATTCTATTTGTTAAGGGCTATCTTGTAAGTATAACTTTTTGAGTTATTAAGAAGCGCGAAAGGTCTTTTTGGGTTTTAAGTTAATCACGGTTAATTGAAACCCTAACAAAAATAAAAAATTCATTGTGTTTGTGGCAAACAAAATATTCTTCATCTTCACAAATCTTGTGAAAGGTCTCAGGACTTAAGAAATTTGACGTTGCTTTGATTTTCACTCTGAAGAGGTGAGTCAATATTTAATTATTCATACTAAAGATTACATTTAGGGTTTATTTGTCCAAATTATATATAATAAAAAAAACAAATCGTTGACATTAATTGTCGATTTATTACCCAACATTTATTTATGCTATGTTATATATGCGTGTTGTTTGTTTCTTTTTTATTTTGTTATATTATATGATGCTTTTTAAGTCAACAATCAACATTGAGCGATTGAGGCAGGAGTTTAAATTTGTGTTTTATAAGGATTTCTTAATCATTATAATGCCACGATGTAAGAGAGTGCTTGAAACCACCGTTGAAGCTTCACAAGGAGAAGATCAGGATGAAGAGCACAGTGAAGGATTGTATAATGAAGATAGTCTAGGTGGGTATCGTCCCGCGTGTTACAGAATCAAGTCTTGGAAGCCTTTGCGATCTCGTGATGTTACAAAGAATCATCTCCATGTAAATCATGAATTGCACATAATGCTGAGGGTAAGTTCCTTTGATTGGATAATTTTTTTTTTTTATATAGGGAAAAATGTGATTTGACAAAATTTGTCGTGATCAGTACATTTAAGTTTTTCATTTCAAAAGCAACTATTATTATTGAGAATTAACAACAATTTCCATGTTCAATTAATGTTTTTTTTGTGATATTTATACTGTTTGAATGTTGATCATACAATCATTAATTATACTGTATTATATTTGAATGCCATATGTATTTTTTTGGTGATCTGTCTACTGTGAATGACGATCATACAATCATTTTTTTGTTACTGTACGATAACTAGATTGCTATATGTATTTTTGTTGTGCTTGAAAAAACCATTGTACAATAATGAGTATACTAGTTTGTCGGTAGGTTTTCAATTAATTTTTTCATTGACACAGCCTCATGACAAGGAAATAAGGGGCTGCAAAAATCGTTCATTTTGCGAATCCTGGTACAAAGAATTGCCTGACCCTATGAAGAAGAAGGTTTCTAAAGCTGGTTTTGGTTAGTTTATGAAGTTTTTGGGAAAGGATTTATCAACTAAAAAGCGAACAATTATCATGGACCTAGCTGACCGGTGGTGGGACACCACACATACCTTCCACTTCGATGAAATCGGGGAGAAGACGTTGACCCCGACAGATTTCAGTGCAATTACGGGCATACCAGTTTGTGGAAAGCCTCTTGAGTACGACTTGGATGCTTACAAGAAAAGAGACGAGCTCATCAAGTGGATTGGAGAGCCGATGGCGAATATTGCAAAGAAGAGGGTTACTTTTTAAGAGCTGTATAATGTGTATACATAATTTATGGGGAAGGAAATTGGTGAGAAGGATGTTGCAAGATTAACAAGGGTGTTCATAATCGCATTGCTTTGAAGCACTTTAATGTGCGACAAAGCTAGGGCAGCCAATCTGTACTATATGCCCAACCTGAAGGAATTGTCCTCAATAAGTTTGTACAATTGGGGTGGGGCTGGCCTTTCAACTTTGTACAGAAGCATGGATGCTGTTGTGAGAGGGAATCACAGTACTGGTGGTTTTTACCGGGCTTGAGAAGTAATGATTTCTACGTATTGTATTTAAAATTTTAGTGATTACATCATGGTTCTTTATCCTTTTTATATTTTTTTTGGTTGTGTTGGTTGCTATATATGCAGGTGTGGGCTTGTGAGTATATCAAGCCAATTGCAGACTAAGTGAAATGCTTGAGAGATGATAAAACTTACCCTTAGGCCTTGAGATGGGGTAGAGGGAAGAAAATAAAGAACGTTGATATAAGGGATAGTTTGAGGAACCTGAAAATGAAGGATGTAAGCAAAGCATTGAACACCATAGGAATTATCTCTATATCTTAATTTATTATTCATAACTGTTAAAATTTTGTTTTGTTTCAGGTAAATATGCACCCATGGGGTAAGGCTGATAAACAATTACCTCCTTATGTACGACAATCGTTCCAGGACACTAAGTGTAGAATATTGTTAGATGGGCCATGCAGGTACGTGTGGTACTTAGGAGAGCGAGTGAGTGTTCAAAGCTTGGGATTGACTTCACCCCATGTACCCAAAGTCCCACCAGCATTTATGCTGAGGGACTACCCAATTACTGCTGATGAGGCCAAGGTGTGGATGAGGGGTTTAGATGCTTCTGATTTCTTGGAGCCAAACGTTGATGGTGCAGGAAACTACAGGGACTTCGTAAAGCGACATATAAAGTTCAAGCATTACCCTATTGATGAGGTTAGTTTAAGATGTAATGTATACCCTATAACTGTCCATGATTCTATGTTTTTTGATATTGTTGTATTTTTATCAGAGTAGGATGTGTTGGATCCCAAATTGATTGGTTGTTTCGAGTTACCGGCTTGGCAACTACCCCTTGTGGAATGCAAAGACTCCAACTTCACATGCGTGCTAATGCAAATACCGAGGGACAACACCTAAACAAAAGTGCCTGCACCTTATCGGTATGTGATTAGTTATTTTTTGTGTGTCTTGTGAATTATGAATCGATATATGTCATATGTAGTTCGTTATATAGCATTATTGTGGGGTTTATAGGTGCACGTTGACCAAGTTAATGAGCTACTGTCTATGATATCTGGGATGATCAAATTGCTCATTAAGGGACAATATGATCAAGTCGTGAAGATCGAAAGAAATGGTGGTGTGGTAAGTTCAGTTGTTAGTTTTTCCAGTTATCTTAATATATGACTTGAATTAATCTTGTTATCCAAAAAAGTTTGTTGGTATTGTTTACAAAACAAAGGTGGGGAGACTTCGAACAAACTAGTGGATGAAACAAGTGGAACGTTTAAGTCGTCATCAAAGTCAGATCCTTCTAATAGGGATAGCAAGGGCTGCAGTTCTGGTTATTCGAAAAGTGATGATGACACTGATATTGGAGAAAGACAACAACACGGGTCCCCTGCTGAAGGGATTCTAAATGAACGGAACGATAATTCCACTCCCGCTGACAAAGGTATACGGATGTCAGGATTGATGTCTGAAGATACAAGTTTTATGACTTAGGGTTTTGTGGACTCAATGCAAGAGGAAGATTCAAGGCAACCGAGGAATGGAAATTTTACTGGAAATGACACCCATAGCAAAACAGTCAAAGGTGCATTTTGTTTTACACCACCAAGAGGACCAAAAAAAAAAAGAGACACATGAAAGGAAAACCAGTAAGACTATTTTATACTGCTTGAAAAATCTTGCTTCGTTTTCCTACCCATATATTTCCTTTGTACACTAATACAAGTCAACTCGATTAAATTTTTCCAAATAATTTGGCACCTTAGAATATTCTGTGTATTTGTTGATATATTGTTTTTCTTATGAAGTCATAAGGAATTGTTGAACTCAGAAATTGGAGTGATATATTGTTTCCAATCTGAGTAATTCCCCTGACACGATATGTAATGTTGGTGTATTACAATATAATTCTATAGGCAAATATGCTGCTGTGGAGGAACAACAGATTGAGGGTACAACAGATGTCTTTTTGGGGACACAGGCAGAAGACGTGGCCAGAGACTTAGAAAAAACCCTTCAGAAAGATGTTAATGCCCCCATGTTGCAGGTAGCTCCTCTTTGAGCTGGTGCATCGGACGAGAAGCTGAAAAAATCCCCTGACATAAAGAATACAAAAGGTAGAAAGAGAACTAAAACAAATGGTACGAATCTAGGTCAACCACCAAGGAAGTCAAGTAGACTCCAAGGAAAGTGATATGAACAAACTTATTTTCTAATTCTTTTTAATCTGAACAGGATTTATTTTGTATGAACTGATGTTGCGTAATATTTGAAGGCTTTTTAAGAACTTATATGGCGAAATATTTGAGAGTTTAAAAAATATTTAGTGATTCTACTTTTGTTTATGTCATAATGAACATCAACATTTTCTTAAATTTTTGAATATGACATCAACCTTGTTTATATATATCTATATATATATATAGGTACAACAAATATTGATCATAGTCTTAGACTTTGTAGCACAGTATGACTTTGCCTGTCTATTGTTTTGTAATTTAGATCATCCAAATTTTATTGTGATTACTATAAATAACCGAGAAACACAATATCGGTTAATCGATCAATAATATTAGACTTGAATTTTATTTATTTATCTTTTCAAAGAAGTGGAGCGTTAGTGGAAAGACAACTATCACTTTATTAATTTTCGTGTAAATTTGGCATATGATTTCCATGCATTGGGCAAGTTTCTATTTGTAGGGGTAATAAGTGATAAACCCTTGTTTTTTTAAAAAAAAATTGAAAAAAAATTGAAAAAACTTTCCATAAGAAAACTTTCCATAAATGAAAACAAGATAAATTATATTTTGTCTTGGGTACTGCTATCTAGTTGTTACCAGTAACATTACCGAATATTTATGTGACAGAGAGGAGATAGAGTTGGTTACTTGTTTGTTTTTATTTTCAAATTCTTAATTTTTATACACTATTGGATTGAAATCAAAAGACTGAAATTGGCCCAGTATCCTTACTGTTAACCGAAACTTAGCCAAACCCATGTTTTCTTATAGGAAAAAAAACCACTACAGAAGATTTAAAAACAAAGTCCTTCCATTTACAAAACACTCGCAAAATTACAAACCCTAACTGTTGTTTCTTCACCGCTCCTTGTGTCTTCATATTTCTCATTGCTGTCATAGCATCGTTTCACTTTACAACCCACTAAGCTACGGTCATCTCACATTATCTTGTCAACTATCTTCTGCACTATATGTGTTCGTCTGATTTTGTTAAATCAGATAAATGGGCATGGAAGTTTTCAAAAGAAATCAGAGGACCTTGATAGGCAAGTGTAGCTTGTATCAGTACCTCTGATTTCTTTCGAAAGATTTCCATGCCCAATTTTTCTCTAAATGACTTTCTTCTTGGCACTGTTATTATTGAGTGGTTTTGTATCATATGTTTTTGTTGTCAGGTTTATTGTGTAGCTTGTATTAGTACCTCTGATTTCTTTCGAATGACTTCCATGCCCAATTTTTCTCTAAATGTCTTTCTTCTTGGCACTGTTATTATTGAGTGGTTTGCATTATATGTTTTTGTTCTCAGGGTTTATGGTGATTTTGGTAACAGGTTTTACACTCTATGTTTATTCAATGAAGCAAGTGTAGCTAGTATTATTACTTCTGATTTGTTTCGAATGACTTCGATGCCCAATTTTTCTCTAATGTCTTTCTCCTTTGCACTATTATACTTGAGTGGTTTTGCATCATATGTTTTTGTTGTTAGGTTTATGGTGACTTTGGTAACAGGTGTTTTACTCTATGTTTGTTCAATGATTTTGCAGTTTTAAGGGTTTGCAGTGATAAATTATGTTTTAGTAATGTTTTTCACTTTGATAGGTTTGCAGTGATAATTGATGTTTAAGCGTAATGGTTTTTAATTCTGTTTGTTGAAGTTGCAATTAACCAGAACTCGATCCATTGAAATTTTCCTCTCTTGATCTTAACTATTTACTGATATCTCTTATTCTTTAACTATTACCTATTAACCAGGTGAATATCATTATAGCTTGTATTAATGTTTTGTAGAGATTTCATATTTAATATAATAAAAAGGCATGCAAACAAAAAGCATCAAGGGATCACAGAACAGCAGGATGGCGGGCTACTTGAGGTGGAAGTTATGGGTGGGTTGCGGCTAGAAAAATTTGGAATCAAGCTGTGGAAACTGCACGGAACTCGGGATGTTACGAAGAATCATCTCTATGTGGATAAAAACGAACACATTTTGTTCAGTGTACACAAGCTTATTCTTTATTTACGGTTCTTACATGTCATGATTAATATGAGCCTAATACAGTAAGAATAGGTGTTCAAGTAATTTTCTATTTATATTTGTAATCATGATTATGTAAATGCAGCCTACAACTTCCAAAATAAGGGGATGCGGAAACTGGTCCTTTTACAAATCATGGTATGATGAACTGCCCAATGCTGTGAAGTTGAAGGTTTCAGAAGCTGGTTTCGATGAATTTGTCAATGTTTTGGGAGATGAATTCTATGGCAAAAAGAGAGCAGTATTGAGGGCGTTAGCAGACCGTTGGTGGGATACGACCCATACATTTCACTTCGATGAATTTGGAGAGTTGACGATGACCCTATCGGATTTCAGCTCAATTACAGGCTTACCGATTTCTAGAAAGCCACTGAAGTATGACATGGATGCTCACAAGAAGAGAGATGAGCTGATCAGGTGGTTTGGAGAGCCTATGGTCGATATAGCCAAGAAGAGGGTTACTTTTCGAGTGCTTTATAGAGTTTATAAAGGATTCGAGAGGAACAAAATGCGGGCTGAAAATGTTGATAGATTAACTAGGGTATTCATACTTACATTGCTTGGCAGCAGTTTATTGTGCGACAAAGTTAGGGTAGTATACCTGTATTACATGCTAAACTTAAAAAACTTGTCCTCTATTGCTTTGTACAATTGGGGTAGGGCTGGCCTTTCTTGTTTGTACAAAAACATTGATGTTTTGGTTCGAGGGAATCATAGCACTTGTGGTTGTTGGAGGGTCTGGGAGGTAATGATTGGTAATTATAATTTAAGATTAACAGGTAACAATGTTTGTTTATGGTATTTTAATGGTAAACATATTGTTTTCTGGTGGCTGTTACACAGATGTAGGCTTGCGAGTACATACAACCTATTGCAAAATGTGTGAACCGCTTGGGGAATGGAAGGATTTATCCTGCAGCAATGGCATGGGGTACATTCAGTAATAAAGTTAATTACATTCAGCTAAATGGTACATTAAGGAAGCTAATAAGGAAGGATGTAAGCAATGTTTTAAACATTAATGAGATTCTCCCTACCTTTTAGTTTCATATTTATCAAAGAGCTTATAGTTTGCTTCCAGATATATCTCCATAATTTTGATTCCCTTCAAGTAAACATGCACTCGTGGGGAAATTTCGAGGACCGACTGCCAACATATGTACAGCAATCTTCTCAGTTCACAAAGAGTAAGAGTCTTTTAGATGGGCCATGCGGGTACGCATGGTACCTAGGGGAGCGTGTGACTGTTCAAAGCTTAGGATTAAGCTCACCATGTGTTCCCAAAGTCCCACCAGCATCCATGCTTAGGGACTATCCGATTAAAAAGGATGAGGCAATGCTGGGGTTGAGGGGATTTAATGCAAACAATTTCTTGGAGACTGATGGTGGTCTACAAAGGTACAAGGAGTTTGTAAGGCGACACGTAAAATTCACAAGTTACCCTGCCGAGGAGGTGAGTTTATCTGAATTTGTTGAATAATCCTTTTTCGGACTGTAAGTACCATGGGATAAATATTAGTAATGGACTTGGTTGTTACAAACATTGAAACTGTTCTTATTTTGTTGTATTTAAGTCGAGTAGGATGAACTTCACCCTAATTCCATCGGCCAAGTCGAAATTTCACCTTGGCAACTCCCCCTCATGATATGCAAGGAGAACAAATTCACTTGCCAACTACTGCAAATACCCAAGAACTATCCCTACATGCCGGTGCCTGAACACATAAAACTTGTGAGTTGTTTAGTTGCTTTTTTGCATTGGAAATTATACATGGACATTTGTTTTAGGTAGTTTAGTACATAACATAACTTTTTTTAGCATAGGTTCCTGTTGCCGAAGTGAAAGAGCTCATGTCTATGATTTCTGGGATGACCCAACTTATCATGGAGGCCCAGGTTGATAAGCTTCAAACCACTTATGCTCTAGTAGGGTGATTTGTATTTGTAAGTTATTTATAATTACCAGTGTTGTTTACACTCTATATATTGATATTGTTTGCCTATTATGTATTTTGGTCAATGATTGCAAAAACCTGATGTGGTGACGTCTAAGACACCCATGGACGAATCGTCTAATTCATCATGGAAACTGGAACCATACGATGGAGTTAATGAAGGCAGTAGTTCTGATGATAGTCTGGATGGTTTTATTGTAAGTGAGGATGGTGAGCCTGTAGAGAGTAAGAAGGCACGTCACCAGTCAGGTGACTCAGGTTCCCTAGAAATGATTTTTAAAGAACCCGACAACAAAATAGACTCAGGTGTGTTTGATTATCCAAATAATTGGGCACCATGTAATGTTGGTTTTTTTTAATGATAATAGGTCATTATGAGTTGCTCGATTGTTTTAATAACACTGGCCATACATCTTAAAAATAATTGTGTAGACACTGATTCTGTTAAGGAGGACGAAGACATTACCGGTGAGTTGGAAAGGAAACCTGAACAAGTCAGTGATACCCACATGATTGATTTAGAACCTCTACAAAGTGGTCCTTCCAAATAGAAGGTCAAGCAAGCACAAAAACCAAAAAAAAAAGGAAAGAAAAAATACTGACTACTGCATCCGACGAGAACCAACTTGAAGCTCCCAATCCAAAGAAGAAAAAAGGAAATCTAGACAGTGATGCAGCCAAGGAAAACCTAAAGCAAGTTCCAAAACCATCAAAGAGAAAAGGCAATGTAGACAGTGATCCGCCCAACGAGAACCTAAAGCAAGATCCCAAACCGGAGAAAAGGCAATCTAGATATGATGCACCCAACGAAAACCTAAAGTAGTATCCCAATCCGAAAAAGAGCAAGGACATTGTGCAAAGTGCTGATCCAAAAGAGAAGGTTAGGAAACAAGATAAAGGAAACACCACAAAGGTAGTCACCCCAAGGAAGTCATCTAGACTAGCATCAAATTAATCAGTGTTGTCTGATCACATACTTATCTACCTAATATTATAGTTAGGAAAACTTTCTGTGATAAGAAACTTAGTATCTATGTCACACATTGTGTAATGATGATCAATATATTATTTAAGTATAGTATAACTCTATCAACCTACAATTTAAAACTTTATGTAATCAGAATCTTAGTATGAAAACTTTATGTGATCACAAAGTTAGTATCTTTGCACGCATTATTATTTTGTAGTCACATATTGGGTAATGATGATCAGTATATTTTTTAAGTATAAATCAACCCAAAAATGATAAACTTTATGTGATCAAAATCTTATTATGACAACTTTCGGTGATCATAAAGTTAGTATCTATACGCGCATTATTATTTTGATAGTCACATATTTAATGATGGGATCACAAAGTTTTAGTATCTTTGCGCGCATTATTATTTTGATAGTCAAATATTTTGTAATGATGGTCAGTATATTATTTGAGTTTACTATATCAACCTCTAATTATAAACTTTATGTGATCAGAATCTTATTCTGAATAAAAAAATATATTATTTTGTACTAATTGATACTGATTAGGGATCTCATAACTTCAAACTCTTCATATTCAACTTTTTTATAAATTTTCCTTTCTATTGGTCGTTTCAGTTAACATAGGTTGGTCGGAATTTAAAACATACCCATGTGTAATGCATGCACAACCTGGTCGGAATTTACTAATTGATACTGATTAGGGATAGGGATCTCTTAACTTCAAACTTTTCATATTCAACTTTTTAAAATGTTTCCTTTCTATTAGTCGTTTCAGTTGACATGGGTTGGTTGGAATTTAAAACATAGCCATGTGTCATGCTTGCACAACCATTATATTTATTATTAAAACAATTTTCAATGCAAAGCCGAAATATTATTTTATATAAAACAATTTTGAATGCAAAGCCGAAATATTATATATTTTTTACCCATTTCAACTTCAAAAGACATGAAGCCTCTCTCTGTCTTCGATTCACAAATTGAATCCCTAAATACAACTCTTTTCATCACGTCGCTGTTGTTCCTACCACCAAATATAATGAGAAAGCATGGAAAGAAAAAAGGTCAATGGATCACAGAACAGTAGGATGTCGGGCTGTTTGGGGTAGAAATTCTGGGTCGATCCACAAATTGAATCCCTAAATACAACTCTTTTTATCACATCGCTATTGTTCCTACCACCAAGTATAATGAGAAAGCATGGAAAGAAAAAAGGTCAACGGATCACAGAACAGCAGGATGTCGGGCTGCTTGAGTAGAAGTTCTGGGTGGGTTGCGGCCGACAAATTGCGGAATCAAGGCATGGAAACCGCTGAGAACTCGGGATGTTAGAAAGAATCATCTCCATGTGGATATGAACAATTTCTTGGAGACGGCTGAGGAGGTAAGTTTATCCGATTTTGTTGAATAATCCTTTTTCCGACTGGAAGTACCATGGTATAAATACTAGTAATGGACTTGGTTTTCACAAACATTGAAATTGTTCTTATTTTGTTGTATTTAAATCTGAGTAGGGTGAACTAAACCGTAATTCCATCGGCCATGTCGAGGTACCACCTTGGGAACTCCCCCTCATGCGTCGCAATGGGTTCAGATGCACATTGCAACTACTGCAGATACCCAAGGACAGTCCCTACCCACCGGTGCCTGAACAAATAAAATTCGTGAGTTGTTGAGTTGCTCTTTTTCTTATGAAATTATATTTGGACATTTGTTTTAGGTAGTTTAGTATATAACATAGCTTTTTGTCATACAGGTTCCCGTTGAACAAGCGAAAGAGCTCCTGGAGATGATTTCTGGGTTGACCCAAGTTATCATGGAGAACCAGATTGATATTCTCCAAACCACTGTTGCTCTGGTTGGGTGATTTGTATTTGTAAGTTATTTATAATTGCCAGTATTGTTTACGACATGAATTGATCTTGTTTGCTGTTATGTATTTTGGTTTGTTTGCAGAAAACTGATGTGGAGACTTCGAAGACACCCATGGACGAATTTTATGATTCGTCATCGAAGTCTGAACAAAATGATGCAGTTACTAAGGGAAGTAGTTCTCATGATAGTCAGGATGGTGGGCTTGTAAGTGAGGATGGTGAGCCTGCAGAGAGTGAGGAGCCTGCAGAATTGCATTGCTAAATGCATGACAACCATTTCTGTAACAGATTCAATTAGAACCCATAATTCATAGCTTCTCTTGGGGATAGATTGGAAAAAAAATTTTCTGAGGTGGCTTGTTTTCTCAGTGTTGTTTTGTTATAATATTGTGTGGCTTTTTTTTTTCTTTGTTCTTGTTGTGTCTTGCCGCTTTCCTCTCGATGGTTGGCCGGTTTGTTATGTTCTCCTGTTCTAGCCTTATTGTAGGTTGTAACAAGACGTTTAAAAAAAATTCATAGGTTCTGTGATAGCCTTATTGTATGTATTTTTTTGAAAAGGCAGTTTATTGAACAAAAGGCACATGCCAAGGACATCAATACAGGATAAGCACAACCATGCACACCCACAAAACTAGACAGCACCAGGCACAAACTACCCAGAAACAGCCCCCAGAAACTAACACAAAAACAGATACAAGCCACCAAACCACACCAAAAACCAATAAAAACAAACACAAATTATATAGAGTATTAATATTATGATGATTTGTATTCATAAATGCATAGCAACCTTTTCTGCAAAAAAAAAACAAAAAAATTTCAGTAAGAATTATTAAATCTTTCTCAAATACTTGATCGTTTTAAATTTTTTTTCATCAAATTCTTTAATAATATTACAAACCAATTTTTTTGGGTGAAAGTACAGAGTTCCATTGAAGACATGTTAAAAAAATTGAGTAATGTATGTCATTGTTTTGGTCAATAAAATAATAATATCTTCATAAACTTCATTGGGCTATTGAGTCTTCTTGGTAACGTAATCTAATAACTTCTGTGCATACTCCAACTCTCTTTGAATAAAATATCATATATGATTATGGTAACCTTATGAGTGGGGAAATTAGGTCCATTTCAATAGTTAACACAATCAAAATGGTAGGAGGAAATTATGAAAAAGAAGTGGTTATGACCATTAACGGTCTGTTATGCACACTATTGAGCTACGTAGCACACTGTTGGCGGGTTACGACTGACACGTTGGTGGAACAAGTTATATGCTTTAGTTAAATATGGTTTGTGGTCATCACTTTATTCAATGAATAAATTAACATTCAATGTATGTAATGAAAAGTTGTTAAACCATAAATTACTAAACAATCACTCTCTAGAAATACTCACAAATCATTAACTCCATGCAATTAATCCTCTCATTTATAAATATGAGTCTACTATATTATACATTTCAGTTAGACAAAACCTAGAAAGGATGGATTCTGGCGACATAGACCCCATGTTGTTGATGAAGGATCAGATCGCTATTGTGGAGAAGTCGTTGAAGGACGAGCGACGTCGTTCTAGGAATCTACAACGTCAATAGGTGGTCTAAAACGCCAGATTAAATCATCGAGATATGCGCATCTTGCAACTCGAAATGGAAGTCACATGTCTTGCGAATCAGATCTACTCTTTGATAGATCACGTAAACCGTTTATACAGACGTCTCGAAGGCCTTGATCGGAGCTAGAAAAGAGAATGAGATTGTTGTTTGTTTTTTCATTTCCATTATGTTGTATGTGTCCTAATTAATGATGTAGTGTTCTCATGTTTGTTGAAATCTTTAATTAATGGAATTTTTTTTTATGCTTTATGTGATCGATAACCAATCTCAATTTTAGATACTCGATTACTGGATTTAAAAATTGTTTTCATGAACGTCTTTAATAATATTACAAACCCACTTTTTTTGATGAAATTACAGAGTTCTATTGAAGACATGTTAAAATGTCGATTAAATTAAAATTATTGAACTAAAACAATATGAACCTTTAAAAAGTAATTCAGGCAATTGGGTTGTTAAATGCTATAATATAAGTCATATATAGATACAACTGGTTGGCTGTTCAATTGACTAAGGTATGTCATTGGTCTGGTCAATAGTATAATAATAACTGCATGCATGTTATTGGACTGTTCTGTTCATTTTTCTCGGTAGCGTCATCTAATAACTTATGTTCATACTCCATTTCTATTTGAATAAAAAATATCATCTTTGATTATGGTAACCTTATGAGTGATCATCTCGTTTGGGAAATTAGGTACAATTCAAGTAGTTAAAACACAACAAATAGTAGGAAAAATTTTATAAAAAAGAAAAGGTTTATTTATTATTATAATGAACGCAAAGTTATATATGTGATCATAATTTATAGTTGGTAAATGCGTAATTTAATATCTGACCATACTTTGATTATTCACATGACAAAACAAGTTAACTTTTGTCATTAAAGGAAATGAGCGTCATTAAGGTGCATGCAGCTACCCTAGCTGATATTGTGAAGTTCAAAAATCGATAATTAATCGCGTCGAGAATATCAACCGTCAAATATTGATGCTAGTCATTGTGCCGTTCGATGCACGTTGCTAGGGGTGATGTTAAGTACTTCACAATTGATTATTGAACTCAAAATTATATATGTGATCCTTATTTACAGTAGGTAATTTCATATTTTTAATGTTTGAACACGTGTTGATTATTGATATGAAAAAACGAGTTAACTTTTGTCATTAAAGAAAATGAGCATCATTACGGTGCATGCAGCTACCTTAGCCGATATTGCGAAGTTCAAAAATCGATAATATCAACTGTCAAATATTGAAGATTGTCATTGGGCTGTTCAATGCACATTGCTAGGGGTGATGTTAAGTACTTCTTCGATTCCTAAACCCTAAATATTCAATTAATGAATAGATTAGTAGATGCTATTAATATTGGAATATATAAGGAGTGTTAAACTGTTAAATCCACTTAGGGTTTATTGTACATAATTAAGTTCCTCTTTGAAAATATAGAAAAATGACTTACAATGGTTCCATCAGCCATGAGATTGATGATTTATTGTCGGAAAGGAAAGGAATTGTTGAGGTTGCACTAGCCAAATAGCGCATATGTTACATGAAGCTAGAAGTGGATTGGAGGGATGAGTACAAGAAGGTCTTAGATGCTAATATCCGCATCATAAAGCTAGAGATGGAGGCGGAAGCTAAAATCAGTGAAGTCAACAGGTTAATGGAGGAATGCGACCGTCTGCTAATACTTATTGAACAACGTTTCGGTTTAGTAGTGTAATTTAGGATTTCTTTATGTAATCTTTGTTTTAATGTTGTTTTTTATCTTATCTTTCGTTCAGAATAGTTGTGTGTTTGAAAACATCTTTTGCATGTTTTGTATTATGTATTCACACTTGTTATAATATGGTTGAAATTAGCACAGTTAAGTCTCTCGAGTTGCTGGTGTTGTTTTTTTTTATTTTTTTTTATTTTTTTATGTTTGCTCTGGTTTTGGGCAGCTGGTGGTCTCTTACGAGTTTGCAACAGATGTATTATAAATGAAATACGACACATGCGAGTCTTGTTATTGGGTTGTTCTGTCTTTTTAGTAACGTCATCTAATAACTTTTGTTCATACTCCATTTCTCTTTGAATAAAAAATGTCATCTATGATTATAGTAACCTTATGAGTGAGCATCACGTTTGGGAAAATTGTTCATTCTTGAGTGCAACATGACACCATATAATTTTAAAAAATAGTATGTAATCACATATGATTACATGTGATCATATGAATTGCACGTGATCACATGATTAAATTATTGTGATCTCATGTTAGAATATACAATCACATATTAGATGATATGGTTATACCAAAGAAGACATGATTATAGTCAACAATTTCGTTGCATCATATAACGCTGCACCCAAGGGCAACCTTTACTATGAACGCAAAATTATATATGTGATACGTTTTTATAGTTGGTAATTTCGTAATTAAATATCTGATCACGCGTTGATTATTAACATGAAAAAACGAGTTAACTTTTGTCATTAAAGAAAATGAGCGTCATTAAGGTGCATCCAGCTACCCTAGCCAACATTGCAAAGTTCAAAAATCGATAATTAATCACGTCGAGAATATTAACCGCCAAATATTGATGCTTGTCATTGGGATGTTCAATGCTATAATAAAAGTCATACATAGGTGCAACTGGTTGGCTGTTCAATTGACTAATTTATGTCATTGGTCTGGTCAATAGTATAATAATAACTGGATGCATGTTATTGGGTTGTTCTATCTTCTTGGTAACGTCATCTAATAACTTCTGTTCATACTCCATTTCTCTTTGAATAAAAAATATCATCTATGATTATAGTAACCTTATGAGTGATCATCACGTTGGGAAAATTAGGTTCCATTCAACGATTAAAACACAATCAAATGGCAGGAAAAATTTAATGAAAAAGAAGAGGTTGATTTATTATTACAATGAAAGCAAAGTTATATATGTGACCATAATTTATAGTTGGTAAATGCGTAATTTAATATCTGATAACTTGTTGATTATTGACATGAAAAAACGAGTTAACTTTTGTCATTAAAGAAAATGAGCGTCATTAAGGTGCATGCATCTACCTTAGCCGTCATTGGGCTGTTCAATGCTATAATACAAGTCATACATATATAACGAGTGTTAAACTGTTAAAGCCACTTAGGGTTTGTACATAACTAAGTTATCTCTAAAAATATAGAAAAATGACTTACAATGGTTCCATCAGCCATGAGATTCATGATTTGTCTTCGGAAAGGAGAAGAAAGGAATTGTTGAGGATGCACTGGCCTAAGAGCGCATACGTTGCATGGAGTTTTTTTTTATGTTGAGGAATTGTTGGGATATGACCTTTTGTTATGTTATGAAGTTTTTTTATGTTACAAAAAATGTTGGTGCAATGCATGCATAGTAACTTATAAATTCAGTTGGGTCCAAAAAATTTTCTTGTTGAATATGGCAAAAATATAAAAAATATGCACATCTCCACTGCAACTATTTAAAGTCAAATTTGTATTCATTTTCTGTCCAAACTCCATATCTAACAAAATAAAACGTTAATGCACAATGCATAGTCATCTTGCTTATAATGTCCACGATAAGTTATGTGAGAGAGACACCCTTTGATTGAAAAATCTAAAAGCTAGCATTTTACCTGGCAACCATACATTCACGATCGCGAACATTCGCTGCGACGTCGAGATGTGCAATCAAATTGATAACCTTTTGTATAATTTGCAGTCATATTTTCTTTTATCCCTTTTGCCTTGTGATCATGTCTCGAGCCTTTTGGCTCGCTCGCTAGAAAAGCTAGGGTTTTTGGTGGGACAGCAAAGAAGCTTTCTTGTTCTGGTAATGAAGTTGCTTTTAGATTTAGGAGCAGTGTGTTTGTGTGATGGTTTGCAAGATCCAGAGCAAGTTTGAACCTATATACTTAGAGTTGTACTGCATTATATTCAAAGAGTTAGAGTTGAACATTTACAGGACATAACCAAAAATAAATAAACGATGGACAATTCACATACATTAGTCTGATTGAACCACCTCTCTGAACCCTGCTTACAATTGGCTATCAAAAATAGACCATAATCAAAAAGATTAAGATGTATAGGCGAAGACATTGACCGTAAAGGATATGAAGTTCATGTTTGCGAGATTCCAAAAACCACTGGTCCAGAAATGCAAGCTGCATATCACATCATTTTTACATTAAAAAAAAAAAAAAGAATTCTTGCATCAATGAATAAGTATTTAAGGATACTAACAACTTTTTTGCCAACTCCAGTCTTTGTATGTTTTTCTCATCCACCGGTAAGCTATCCAATACTTCAGCAATTTTGCCTAAAACATTTATCACAAATAAGAACCAATGCTGATTGTTGTCGTTCATGGAAATAAAAATCTTGTCACAAAGCTACTCATATCCCTCATAAAATTGAAGAAAGCTGATGTGTTCCACCGACCTTAAATCTTTCAACCAAGTAGTGTAGTACGTTGTTGCATAAACCTACTCATGAATGGGTTGTAAGAACCTTAACATAAATATGTAGCAATGCAATTCAATGCAGCAATGAAGTCCACATATCTGTTCAAACAAATAATTTAAAAAATAAAGTAAGGTTTAATGGGCTAACCGAAAAGTATGTTGACAGATACCACACTTTTTTGAGGTGTCACGGGATAGATTGTACAAGGTCATGTTAATGAGTTGCACAGTTGATAATTATCAACAATTGATTACATTGGATTTATAGGGATAAATATGTAAGAAAAAATTCCTGTAGCGTGACTCACTGTATCTTTGAACCACTTTTTAGGCAAACGATTTTCCTGAACATCTTTCCGATATAGGCAATAATACTCATTTTCAATGACCGCTTCACTGAATGAAAACAGTTAATTGAAATCAGGCAATATTTTATGCAATTATTTAAAGAACATGGTGACCACACATTACTGAAAATGGAACAAATATAAACATTGGCCACACTAATTTATTAAAGACAAACGTGATGAACATTCAAAAAGTGAAATGAAATCGGTTTTACCTTTGCTTCTCTTTTGTTAGGTGACCGAACAGAATGTTCAATAAATGAATGTCATCATCCAGAAATGATAAGAGAGGACTGGTTGAAGGAAATAATAATCGTCTCCTCATCCTTCTAGAATCTGGTTTCAAATGGATTTCAACCTTAGATTTATCGACTGGAACTTTTTTCTTTTCACTGCGTTGCAGTCGTGTCTTTTGTCTAGTTAAGTACGGGCTACGTGATAAAGACTCCGTACTCGAGCTGATGACAATCGTCTCCTAAATGGGTATACAAAGAATCAAAGATTTTGTCATTGATATATTCCAAAAGGATGTTCCCAAATCGAAACAGTACACTATACAAGAGTGTGTGTGTGTGTGTGTGTGGGGGGGGTGGGGTTGGTAGGTGTTGGTAAAATAAAATAAAAAAAACATGGAGAATTAAATTGAAAATGACAAACCATACTCTCTCATGGGAAGCGACGTGGTCACCTTCATTGGATTGTTTTGTAATCAATTTCAACATGTCAACCTTAAACCTCTCTAACATGGGTGCGACTGCCTTTTCCACCAAATCTTGTATTTCGATAGGTTTTTGGATGGAGGAAAGATGTTCGACTGACTGTTCAATAGAAGCAACTTTTACTTTAAGATTTTCTACTTCGTGTTCAATACCCTGGTGCTTTACAGCCCAATATGGCTCGTCCACCTCTACTGTGGAGCTATAAAAAAAGTTATCTTTGGCCACCAACTTATGAAGTGATGCAGCCTTGTTTTCACTTCAAGCAACCAAAGGTACTTGGACCCTATTTACATACACTTGTTTTTGTGAAATACATCCCCAATAGAAGATCTGAAGAAATGGAATGCAACCTTGAAAACTTCTTGAAACTCCTTCATTTAACTTTCTAACACCATCCATTAGATATAAAAAAAAAAAAACAATATATTGCCCACTTCTTATGCCTTATTAGTCTAGGATCCTTTGGTTGTGTGAGCAATGCTTCGTTGATTTTTGATGATTCCGGAGGGCATAACAAGGTGGAGATCATAAACAAAATGAAGGAAATCCTGAAAACATTATCCGCATCTTTCATATTCTTTAGTTTCTTCATCAAGCTTGACAAAGTAATCGCGTTCTTACTTTTTTTAAGTAGAAGGTTCTTTATCCTAATGCATGTTTCGTCAAACTCACCCATGTCACACTCTACATCCTCAGTGTCGTTAGGCAACCCCATCACTCTTTCAAAGTCGAACTCCTTCATTGGAATCGGCTTTCCATGTAGCACAATTTCCTTTTTCTCTCGTACAATGGATTTTAGCAATATCTCGCATAAATGGAGGTGGAATACAAGGCAGTTCATGTTCAACAGTACACCAAATCTCATATTTTCAATGCATTCTCGCTGTTTTGTAGTCAAGCCTTTTACAATTTGGATGACATTTTTCGGGCTACATATAGTATGCAATTCAGTTTCAGTATTTTCAATAGAGGACATTGTTATAAGGGTTCAAAAGTGTGAAGCTTTTTCGGTTTTGATAGTGAGGATGAAGAGATGAACAGTTGAATAAATGAGCAAATGAACATATGAAGAGATGAAGAGACGAATTATGTCATTAATTAGCAGTCATGCATGGGCGGATGACTGTTTATTTTATTAAGATTAGCCAATTGGGTGAGAAACATACTGATATCTCTTACGTTATTCCATTCCTTCTTTGGAGGCTATTAATCATAACATACATGTTACTCTATGCAAAATCTCAATAGACAAATATAAGATATAATGAAGACTATTTAATGGTGATCTGACTTCCAATTTTTAATATTATTGAAAATCGTGGATTTTGACAGTATTCATGTGTCATAAAGACGAATGCAGTGTGTACGTACGACCGTAAATATATATGTGATTACTATAGCCAGAAAGTGATCACTCTCTGATTATATCAGTTAAGCGAAACGTTCAGCGTAAAAATTTTAAGAAAATAAAATGAAACTGATGTATGTTTGATCAAATATAGAGTATTGTGATCACTCTATTGATTTTGTAACCTTATTGTGATCGCATATAAATAATAGTAATCGATTATAAATAATTGTGTTTACTTGGATTTGTAACCTTATTGTTTATTTTACACAGACCAAATCATAACACAACTTTTGCATTGTGAACAATAAAGGGTGTGTACATATGAAAATAATAAGATAATGTGATCACTCTATTGATTTGTAACCGTATTGTGATTGCATATAAATAATAGTGACAGATTACAAATAATTGTGTTCACTTGGATTTGTAACATTATTGATTATTTTACACAAACCAAATCATAACACAACTTTTTAATTGTGAACAGTAAATGGTGTGAACATATGAAAATAATAAGATTATGTGATCACTCTATTCATTAAGTGTATTTAAGTTTATTAGCCAATCCAAATATTGTTTACAGGTTCGATAGAATAAATACAAGATTCGTTTTGAATTGTGAACAGTAAAGGGTGTGTACATATGAAAATAATACGATTATGTGATCACTCTATTCATTAAGCGTATTTAAGTTTATTAGTCATTCCAAACATTGTTTACAGGTTCGATAGAATAAACACACGATTCGTAAATATTAGGCATGCACACGAGGTCCTTAATAAATTCATCATGCATGCATGAGAGGTTTGATCAATAAGGCAGCGTTTAATTTTGATATTCAAAACAACATTCATTGCTTTCTAAATTTGAAATCCAATGAATGCATTTCAAATTTAAAAAGAAGGGATTTATTGCCTTGGGAAATAGAAAGATGTATCATTAATTTGAATTGGAGAGATCAAATGGTGACTGGTTGCATAGGTTTAAAGGTGGACAGCAGGTTAACGGGTCATGTGCCAAGCATGTGTTTTTTAAAATTGTATGCGATCATGTTACACCGAAGGGCGGCCCAAAGAGATATATATATATATATATATATAGTTTCATCAATTTTTTGATTTTCAAAATTTTATTTTGCATCCATGTTTACTGGCAATTAATAATAAAATTATAATAAATTTGTATTTTCATTTTTTTACTTTTCGTCACCTTATTGTATATGCCTTCATTCTGCTTACAGTATTTTTTTTGTTTGTTTTGTTTTTTTGTTTTTTTTGGTATCTATGGGTGTCCGGACCAACTTACGTGCACCTCGACTAATCCCATGAGGCTCTGAAGTTAACAGCCGGGTAAACCTCCAGTAGCCCCAAGAGAAACATGGCTGCTAGGGATCGAACCTAGGACATCTGAGTTTACGGTTCGCCCCAATGACCTGTGGCATTACCCCTTGGGGTTAATTCTGCTTATGGTATTTGGGGTCATGTAAATGGTAAACTATCATCTATTGAGTATTGCATGTCTGCTGAGTACAATGGGTGAAGGGGAGATGGAGCAACAATGAAATGAATGAAACAGCTAAATCTTATTTTGCTAAATCTCGTTGGTAGGGATAGCAATGATGAACCTCAAGCAATTTATCACCGCCTTTATATTTATAGTTGCAATGCATATTACCACGCATTTTAATCACTCTACCAAATATCTTTCTACACTCTATTTTAAATTTTCTTATTATATGACAATTTTGTTCTAATTAAAATTAATAAAAAAATTATAAAGAAAATTTAAATACATGCACAATAATTTCGTTAGACTACGACGTTAATTTTTATATATCTTTATATATGTATCTTTTTGTGTTTCATAAGCCCTAAAATATTTTTTTTTCAACATCATTAACATTTTATTTGATTTTGAAGTGATGTGAATAATTTACAACAAGACAAATAATTTTTTAAAATGTTGATATTTAAAGGTTTTTTTGCATAAACAAACAATTTTATAAAAAAGTTTTTTTTTTTTTTTTTCATGTCCCTTTAAAGGGTCAAATGAAGAAAAAATAAATAAATAAACTTGTCAATTTTAGTATTCAATGAAAAAAAAACATATTGAAACAAAATGTTATTTATTTATTTATTTAAGTTTTCTTGATAGAGTGTTCTTAAAAAAATGTCGGAAGGTAAAAGGATAATTTTAAAAAAGGGAGAATTATAAATAACCCCTTGACTTTTGATCAAATGCCAAATTAATCCCTTTGGTTTGAACAATCAGTAAAAAAAATCCTACAATTAGTTGACTGTTAATCAATCAAAGGAATTATCGATTTAGTCCCAAACTAATGCAAACTAATTATTAATTGGGTCAATCAAAGGACTAATGCATTAGTTAGGGACTAAATTAATAATTCCCTTAATTAATTAACGGTCAACTAATGGTAGAGTTTTTTTTTTTTTTTACTTATTGTTCAAACCAGAAAGTTTGATTTAACATTTGATCAAAAGTCAGAAAGTTATTTACAATTCTCCCTTTAAAAAAAATGGAGTGTTTATAGAATTTATTAAAATTAAGTTTTTATAATAAAATGTATTTAGAAAATGATTGTGAATAGAAAATTTGAATTGTAATGAGAAAATCTCTTTAAATTAAGAGTTAAGACTATAATGGCTTGTATTTATATCTAGAGGAAATTACAGTCTAACCTCTCTAAATTAATACTCCAATAATTAATAACCTTTGACATTTAATAAAATTTCATGAAACCGATCACGTTCTATAGATATAATTTAATATTTATGCTATCTAATAATTAATACAAGGCTAATTAGCATTGATGCCTTATAAACTCTTCCAAAATATGCACTATTCCTCTATACTTTTTTTGTTCGTCACTAAACCCCCTGAATTTTTACAAATTGGTAAAAGCTGACTGTAGATACCCCCTCACAGGGGCCAATAAACCCAAGTTCTTACTAAAAAACGAGAGTTCAGGGGGTTTTGTGACAAAAAAAAAGTACAGGGGGCATAGTCCATATTTTGAAAGAGTTTCGGGAGCATTAGTGCCAATTAATCGTAATACAAAATATCCAAAAAAAAATATATTAATTAGAAGAATCATGTTCCTTAAAGAACCATCAATCTCGAAATATCAAAAGTTCCTTGTGTTGGGACTTTTGAAAGTTGAAATTGCTCCATTGCCCATTTGGCAAGGGCGGACTGTGTGCTAGAGGGATTTCTTGCTTTGTGCAAAAAAAATTCAAGTCTTTGAGCAATGTTGAGTGAAGAAGAAGGTTTCATTTTGGGAAGAAATGAATAGGTATAATTAAGGAAGAAGAAGTTTAGAACAAACTTTCACTATTCCAGATTTTCTAGATTTAACTTTTTCTTAATATTGGTCTTCTCATATTCCTTGTATTTAATTTTTAATTGGAAATATGTACCATCCTTGCATTTAGTTTTTTTTTATTGAAGATGTATACTAAGCTCATTGGTAACTTGCAAACAATAAATATATAAGACTAAATTAGCACGATGAAGACTTTCTAACTACCTAGAAGTAGTGGCATTAACAAATATACATAAAATATATTTTTTTTTAAGTAGATGTTCTACAAATTAATAACTTCCACTAATTAATAAATTACAATGCAATTGATCGTATTAATTTAGAGAGGTCAAACTGTACAAATTTACAACTAACTTAATATGACATAATCAAAAGTTTTTAAAACAAAATTAGAAAAACAGTTAATAAAGAAGATAGATCTCCCCCCTCAATCTACCATCTATTGAGAAGGACCACGGAAATCAAAATAATTAGTAATAATATATATATATATATAGAAAGAGAGAGAGAGAGAGAGAGAATTTTCAATGAAGACTTTTTATGATACACACTTTACTTGAGGAAATAGGGTTTGTGTCACTTTTTTTAAGTTGGTGTTTTAAGATTATCATCACTTTAATAACTTATGTTTTAAAAGCACCAAAGTAAGTGACTTCCAAAAATACCCTTACTTTACTATATTTTTTTATTTACTTTTCAGGTTTTTTTTTTTTTTTTGACTTTATTCTTTCATCTTCTTCATATAGGTCTGTTAAACGATCTCTAATGGAAGTCGAAATTGACCTCCAATGGAGGTTGAAGTCGTTTGACCTCCATTGGAAGTCTGTTCGACCTCCATGGAGGTCAAAATCGAACTTTAATGGAGGTTGAAATTGATCTCCATTGGAGGTCGATGAAGAAGAAGATAAAAAAAAAAAAAATTAGAAAATTTATTTTTTTTCCGAGACTGTTCATACTCTTTCGAGACTTTTCAAGTATTTTTCAAGACTTTCCAGATAATTTCTAAGACTTTTCAAACATTTTCGAGACTTTCTGGGTAAAAATGAAATTTTCTGAGACTTTTGGTCGTTTACTGAGATTTTAGGTAATGCCTGAGACTTTCTAGGAACAAATGAAATTTTTCGAGACTTCTTTCTGGGCAAAAATAAAAAGTCTCGAAAATTTTCTTTTTTGCCCAGAAAATCTATGAAATTACTAAAAGTCTTAGAAATGACCTCCAACTTTCTTTTCCAATTTTTTTTTTTTCATCTTCTTCTTAATCGACCTCCATTAATGGAGGATTTTGGAAAAAAACAAAACAAAACAAAACAAAATGGTGAAGAAGGTTACCGTAGGGGACATTATGGAGGATTTTGGAAAAAAAAAAAACAAAACAAAACAAAATGGTGAAGAAGGTTACCGTAGGGGACATTTTTGTCTGTTCACCATAATAGGTGCATTTAAACTCAAGTTATTAAAATAGTAATAGTCTTAAAATGCACTCTCAAAAAGGTGTTATTGTTATAATATATGTGGCTTTTACCACATGTGTTATACACATAAATATCTCCCATAATATCTCATATAATATCTCCCTAAATATCTTAACATTTCTACCATGTTCCGCCGCCTAGCCTCTCCCACATGTTACTCTTCTCTTCTTGGCTTCATCATCATTAAAATACAAGTGGTCAAGTTGTGTTCTCATATCACTATAAAATAGATTTGTATCCCTCTCATTTGTGTGTGTTGTTGATCAACTGATGTCAATACAAAAGAGAAAAAAAAGCTCTCGCCTCTCTCCCTCTCATATATCTCATGTCTCTCTCTAATCTTATATTTATTTCATTTGTTATTCATATGTTCTTCAATTAATTTAAACATGTTATCAGCACGGAGTGCTCGAATTTATTTGTTTCAGAGAAAGTTCTTGAGAGTTTTAATTTTGGTTTAGATCGAGTCCAGAAATTTTGAAGTGCTCGAATCGTGTTTCGGATGATACCGATGTGTTCATCTCGAAAATACGATTCCAACGCCACTGACCGCATCTCAAACGGGGCACTAACTAACTCTATAGCTTCGGTCAAAGTTCGATCAACCCTGAAAAAATTTCCAGAATTTTTCTGCAATTTTCAAGGAAGAAGACGACACTGTAGCGCCACATCAGTGAACAGTCGCGCCACGTCAGCGATGTGCCTTGTTAGCGCCACGTCGTAAGCCAGAGAATATTCAGTTACCATCAGAGGATATTCCGTTACCATCAGAGAATATTCCGTTAGTCTAACAAAATATTCCCGAGTCAACTTAGTCCAGAAGTGTTTTTAGCCAAACTGAGTGCAATTTTCACCCGTTTTCAACTGAGTCAAACCTATTTCCAGCTATTTCGACTGTTCCGGACACAACCGTGCCATCAATTTCAACTAATTCTGCTTGTAAGTACAATTTTGACTTATTCAAGCTTCATTAACTCCGTTTTCAAGCGCGATAGAAAATCCAGATCTTCAGCATGATCTTATATAAGTAAAAAGGATCTCTGATGGGTGATTTAATCACATCCCAATATTTTGGATCTATATATATTTCTGTTACAAGATGGCTTTGCCGTCAACGGAACATATATATATATATAGTTATGGATTTATTTTTATGTACATAACAGGTGAGCTCATCCTCCTGGATTGTTTTTATTTTACAGAACATATGAGACTGGCTTATGTTGTGTCTCGTGTGTCTCGGGACTGGCTTATGCTGTGTCTTCAGATAAATTTTTAATAAATAAATCAACCAATCAGTATTTATTTCTACGCAATATATGAGATAGATTTGACCGACGAACCAGAACTTAAAGTTTCTGTGATTATGATATTTAAGTCGGTACGGTTTTGAAAACCGATAAGAACCTAGAGTTGTGGATCCAGTGTTATATTCATGAATGTCATACGGCACGGTATTGAAAACCGATGAGAACCTGGAATTCTAGATCCAGTGTTATATTCATGAATGATCCATTATTTGGAACCTAAGGTTTCAAATCTAATCAGAATCTGAAGTTCATGGTCGAACCGGAAGTTCGAAAAATCATTATGATCCATGATTTTATTTGATCTCATATATATAAAGTGATATGTTTACATATCATTCATTTGAGAAAAAGGATTTACACATCCAACAGGATGTTATGAGTATCATAAAAATGATTTTAAAATCCTAATGTTTAATGAAATTGGAAATAATATTTTATCCATTTCATACACATCCAACAGGATGTTGTAAGTATCATAAAAGAGATTTAAGATCACAACATATAATGAAATTGGAAATAATATTTTATCCATTTCATACACATCCAACAGGATGATGTGAGTATCACATAAAAGGAATTTAAGATCCTAACGGATATACACATCCAACAAGATGTTGTGAGTATCATAAAAAGAATTTAAGATCTTAACGTATCAATCATTTGAGAAAAAGGATATACACATCCAATAGGATGGTGTGAGTATCATATAAAGGATTTAAAATCCTAAAATATAATAAAATTAATATTTTATCCATTTCATTTAAATCCTAATGTATAATGAAACTGGATGTAATATTTTATCGATTTCATTCGTGTTTGATACTCCTAGAGAACAAAATTTAGAGTTGCTAAAAAAAGGGAATTCTAAGATCAATAGTCTACTTGGCAGTAGATGAACTTGATGAACATGTGAATGTGATAGGTGTTGGATTATCAGATCATCTGTTTTGGTATCACCAAACCTTGATCTGGGTTTACTTCTAGGTTTAAACCCAGACCCATCACCCCTCAGGTCAACGCCACCTCGTCGGTGGGCTTTGTCGATTTTTCACACCAGCCTAGTGTGTTTTGGGCTGATTTATAATTAATAAAAATTTTGAGGGACCTTTTTCGTAATTTTATAAAATCAGGTGCAGTTTTGTAATTTCTCTTTTGAAAAAATATATATTAAAATAAAAAGGAGGGGGAATTATTATCATTTTAGATGAGATGTAAAATGGCATCCCAATGAGGGGGAATTATTATAATTTCAAATGACATATTAAATGCCATCCAGATGAGATATAAAATGACATTACACATAATGTCTATAAAATTTCTAAAAACAAAAACATATGTCTTGTCGAGAGTGCAATGACTTATATAATTCTACAGAGTTAGAAATATTTTATGAATTTGACTTTGCTGAGACCAAATTTTATTAATGTATTAGGTCCAACAGATCTGATAAAAAGCTTTGGAAGAGCCATGATATTGTTATTAAATAATACTAAATTATGTATTAGGTCCAACGGATCTGATAGAAAGCTCTGGGAGAGTCATGATATTGTTATCAAACAATATAAAGGAATCTGTTTAGATCAACGACATATAACTTTATTAATGTCATATTGAGATCATGAATAATAAGAATACTGAATATCTGTGCGTGATTCAGGCCAGAAGCTGATTAAAAGTTGTGTTCTTTATCATCTGGATTATATTGCTGATAAGAAAAAAGGATGTATGTGGATATATTCATCCACCAAATAAACCATCTCATTCTAAAGTTGGTTTTGAATCTCTATCATTCAAAGGGATATATGTGGACATATTCATCCACCAAAAGAACCCTTTCATTATTTTATGGTTCTAGTTGATTTATCTACAAGATGATCACATGTTTATGTATTATCATACATCTCCAGTTGAGATCGATGTTCTAACATTCAGTTTTTGCATGCGCTCATAATCAGAATGGATCAGCGGAATCATTTATCAAATGTCTCTAGGTAATTACGAGAACTTTATTATTTCAATACAATTACCGATTTCTATATGGGACATTCTATATTACATGTTGATGCGTTCATCTATGACTTACTACCTATCATCGGTATTTACGATTACAACTTGTAATTGGTCATTGAATTGCTCACATTTTAAAGATATTTGATTGTGTAGTATATCTCATAATTTCATCTCTAGTATGATCTAAGATAAGAATTCTATATCATTATGAGATTAATATTGATTTTATTTAATCTTCAAATTAGATCATTTAAACTTCTAATAGTTTATATTTTTACTCACAATCTATATATTATTATATTGATTAATTTCCAAATGGAAAGTTTCTCCAGAAAGAGTAAATGAAAAGTTACTCTTATACAAAATAGAGATACCAGTTCGGTTCTCCATATATAAATGTGTTTTCATTTCAATCTTTGTATCACTCAAATACGAAAGATAATTGATCATCATATAATTATTAATTTTTTACTTGATATATTAAAGGTAACAGGATTTTATAAGTTGTAATCTCATAAACCTCGGCCGGGTGATTGTTCCTAAAGAATGATCAGAGTAAACTCAACAAATAAATCATATGATACATATTATAATTCATAAGTTTATGAACCTTTTTCAAAGGTATTGTTATCAGGATCATAATGTAAGCAAAACTCGAGTTATAAATAAATTCACTTTCTCTATATCAACTGTGTAAGAGTCTGATATATCTAATGAGACACAAGTCTATGAAATGACTAAATCTATTGAAAATGGAAGAAATGTCAACAGAGATACAAGTATATTGAAATTGAGAAAATTTCTATACTAGTCTATAAAATAACTAAATCCATTGTAATGGAAGATATCTCAACAGAGATTCAAGTATATTGAAATTGAGAAATTGAGAAAATTTCTATAAATCATATGAGAGAAATGTGGAATCATAAAGAAACAATCATTAATGATGTATTTTTATACACAGTATCGCTACTGAAATTATAAACGATAATTATGATATTCATAATATCAATGATTGTATACAAAAGACATAATTGGCCTAAGTGAAAAGAAGCAATTCAAGAAGAATTGACTTCATATGCCAAACATAAGGTATTTATACCAATAGTACTCCAAGCCCTTGGAGATGTCAAACTAGTTGGATACTAATGGGTCTTTATACGAAAACGTAATGAGAAAAACGAGATCGTGAGATATGAGGCACAACTCGTAATACAGTGTTTCTTATAAAAACTTGGTATTCACTATTGATGAATACGGTTACTTTCTGAATTTTTAATAAATTTGACTGCCCTTGAAAAGCTTGAAATGCGTCTTCAGACGTAGTAATCATTTATCTATATGATTCACTCAATGTAGATATTTATAATCCTAGAAGGATTTAAAATGCTAGAAGCATGTAAATCGAGATCTCGTAATCTGTATTTGATGAACATAGAAAAATCCTTATATGGATTAAAAACAATTTGGACGAATGTGGTATAACCGTTTCAATGAATATCCGGTAAAATAAGGGTATAATAATTATATTATATACCCAAGTGTCTTCGTAAAGAAATCAGAATTAGAATTTACTATATTCACAACATATGTTGATGATATGAATTTAATTGGAGCTCCTGAAGAGCTCTTGAAAACTGTTGAATTTTTGTTAAATGAGTTTTAAAATGAAACATATGGAAAATGAAATATTGTCTCGACCTGAAGGTCAAGTATGGATGAAATGGAATGTTTATCCATCAATCAGAATATGTTGAAAAGATTATGAAAAGATTCCATATAGATATTACTCCATAAAGCAAGCCTTTGCTTATACTCCCTCCAATCATTTATGATGTTATTTCATTTCATGAAATAAACATTTGTATACCCCAATTTAGCAATCTAGAAGATTGCTTTAAATGAACTTTTATCAAGGGGAGCATCCCATCAAGGGGAGCATATCAAATGAAGTATATTAATCATATTGGGGAATATGTGCATTGTACTCTTTTCCCTTCCAATCAGATTTTTATCCCATTGGGTTTTCCTGATAAGGTTTTGAATGAGGCAATTCTCTAAGCACACCCAAAATTCATTTGATCCACAAAATCATCATAAATATTATATTGATTCAATATATTATCGTATATATGTTATCTTGATCAAAAATATCATTGTAAATATTACTTTTATCTTGCTAATCATTGTATATATATTACCTTGATCCAAATGATCATTATAAATATTACTTTGATCCGACATATTAATGGATATCTTTGCTCAAGTTTTTATCCCACTGGGTTTTCCCTAGCAAAGTATAAATGTGAGAAATGTTTTGAAGAAAACATTAACTATTGACATATTTGTATTGTACTCTTTTTCCCTTCAATCAGGTTTTGTCCAACTGGGTTTTCCTGACAAGGTTTTTAACGAGACAATCAAGGTGAGCAAAGTTCTGAACGGACATATGTACACTATACTCTTTTTCCCTTCAATCAGATTTTTTCCACTGGGTTTTCCTGACAAGGTTTTTAACGAGATAGTTTTAAGAACGTCCTGCATCATAAGATCCAGGAGATCATTGTATGTATTTTACTTAGGTTTTATCTTATTCGGGTTTTCCCTAGAATATTAATACATGTGGTATAAATCCAAGGGGGAGTGTTATAATATATGTGGCTTTTACCACATGTGTTATACACATAAATATCTCCCATAATATCTCCCCATAATATCTCCCATAATATCTCATATAATATCTCCCTAAATATCTTAACATTTCTACCATGTTCCGCCTCCTAGCCTCTCCCACATGTTACTCTTCTCTTCTTGGCTTCATCATCATTAAAATACAAGTGGTCAAGTTGTGTTCTCAGATCACTATAAAATAGATTTGTATCCCTCTCATTTGTGTGTGTTGTTGATCAACTGATGTCAATACAAAAGAGAAAAAAAAGCTCTCGCCTCTCTCCCTCTCATATATCTCATGTCTCTCTCTAGTCTTATATTTATTTCATTTGTTATTCATATGTTCTTTAATTAATTTATAACAGTTATATAATTTTTGAACCCCACTTTACTCACCTTGCTGAAATTTGATGGAGTTTATTGAATCTTGATGTGATTTTTTATATGGATGGCAAAAATGAAATACATTTACGGAAAAAAATTGAAAATTTTTCAGGTACAAAAACTAAATTTTTATTCCGACTTTTTTAAAGATTAAATATTTATTAATAGGGAAATATCAGGAAAAAAAAAAACAGTTCTCGATTCCAAAATATTTTAAGATTTTTTCCAAATGTGTATTTTAATTTTCTTAGGATGTATACTAAAAATCTTATCGAAAAACATTCAATTGCATGTAATTTCATCAAAGGTGATCATTGTATTAAAATAATAAGATGTTGATAGGAAAAGTTCGAGGAAATAGGGGTTTTTGTCAAATTTTTTAGTTGGTGTTTCAAGACTATCAACACTTTAATAACTTATGTTTTAATGGCACCAAAATAAGTGACTTTCAAAAATACCCTTACTTTACTCTGTTTTTTTATTTACTTTTTAGTTTTTCTTTTTTTGATTTTATTATTTCATCTTCTTCATAGAGGTCTGTTTAACATACCTCCAATAGAGGTCAAAATAGAACAAAACCAACTTCATAACATTATCGATGCATCTTCATTGGATTAGTTTAGTGGTGCTATGTTGATGAACTCGGGGGTCGAGCTCGGACGCTACCCATTTCAAGACTTTGTGATTGTGTTCCCAAATTTTATGTTTGTGTGTGTGTGTTCGAGACTTTGTATTTGTATTCTGATACTTTGTGTTTGTGTTCCGAGACTTTGTGATGGCTTTTCGAGACTTCTGGGTTGTTGTTCTATGCTCCTCTGTTTCTGTTCTGTTTTGTTCATCTTCTTAAACCTCGAATAACCAATTCAAAACCCTTCATTTTTCAGATAAATCAAAAGTTGTTATTGTGTTTGGTCATGGTCGTCGACGGCGACATATGCATATTCATGGTCCATCGTTGTCGTTAGTGTGCATGTATTCATCGATTGGTCGTTGATTGGTCGATGTACTTGTGTTCGTCGATTCATTAGTTCCACCTTCATTAATGGAGGTCATCAATTAATGGAGGATTTTGAAAGAAAGAAAGAAAAAAAAAAAAAAAAAAACCAAAATGGTGAAGAAGTTTACTATAGGGGGGCATTTTTGTCTGTCCACCATAATAGGTGTCTTTTAAACATAAGTTAATAAAACGGAGACAGTGTTGAAAAGCCACCTTCAAAAAGTGTTAGAAATTTTTTGGACTTAGAAAAGTTCCATATATATATATATATATATATATACACAAATGTTCAAGTCAGTGCGCACTGATATAACTTCGTCAGTGCACACTGATATAACTTCATTAGTGCGTTGGAAGTGAACCATTAGATTTACATACTTTGACTCAAAGTGTATGTACTTATCAAAACTTCTCCATAATCAGTAGTCTACATGCATTGGTACTGATATAGCAACATTAATGCCCATTGATGTGAACAAGACCTTATATATATATATATATATATATTATAGTAAGTCTCTCATAAGAGATCCCTTATTTTAATTTCGGTAAGGACTACCATGAAATCACATCGATTTGAATTTTGATATAAATTTTTGTGTGAATGATAGATTCATTAAAATCTACCTATGAATAAAATTTGAGAAATTTTCAAGCACTAAAACTAGTTTTCTTGAATTTCCTATATTTCACATATTTTTCTAATGCCTTCATATTTTAAAAAAAAAGAAAAAAAATCGGTAAATATAGTTTAAGTACTTGAAAAATTAAAAATAGTTCATATATATATGGGGCTGACTACTATGGAGCCCTGTACCATGCAAACAAACAAAAAAATGTTGATTTTAATGGGAATATCTGGTTTGAAACCAGCTACCCCTACTTTTTAATAATAAAATAATATATATATATATATATTATTAATTTTATTAATTATAAAATTTAAAAAAGATAAAATAATAATAAAAGATTATTTAATATTTAAAATAATATAGAAAAATATTTTTTAATTAGAATAAATTAAATTATTTTATTATTGTTTTCATGGTAACTATATTGACGGTTTTGGTAACTACATTTATGGTTTCTTTAAATTTTGCTTGTAACTACATTTACGGCTATGCTAACTATGTTGACAACTTTGGTAACTACGTTTATGGTTTCTTCAAATTTTGTTTGTAACTACGTTTACAGCAATGGCAACTACGTTTACGGCATCGGTAACTACGTTTGCGGTTTCTTCAAATTTTACTTGTAACTACGTTTACGGCATTGGTTACTACTTTTACAGCATCGGTAACTACGTTTACGGTTTCTTCAAATTTTACTTGAAACTACATTTACAGCTTTGGTAACTATGTTTACGGCTTTGGTAACTACGGTTATAGTTTCTTCAAATTTTACTTGTAACTACTTTTACAGCTTTGGTAATTATGTTTACGGCTTTGGTAACTACGTTTACGGTGTCTTCAAATTTTGCTTGTAACTCCGTTTACGGTTTTGGTAACTATGTTTACGGATTTGGTAACTACGTTTATGGTTTCTTCAAATTTTGCTTGTAACTATGTTTACGGCTTCGGTAAGTATGTTTACGGATTTGGTAACTACTTTTACGGTTTCTTCAAATTTTGCTTGTTACTACGTTAACGGCTTCAGCAACACTTTTTACGGATTTGGTAACTATGTTTACGGTTTCTTCAAATTTTAATTATAACTACATTTACAGCTTTGGTAACTATGTTTACGGTTTCGGTAACTACGTTTATGGTTTCTTTAAATTTTACTTGTAACTACGTTTACGGTTTTGGTAACTACTTTTATGGCATCGGTAACTACGTTTACAGTTTCTTCAAATTTTACTTGTAACAACATTTACAACTTTGGTAACTACTTTTATGGCATAAGTAACTACTTTTACGGTTTCTTCAAATTTTACTTGTAACTACGTTTACAACTTTGGTAACTACTTTTACGGCTTTGGTAACTACGTTTATGGCATTGGTAACTATGTTTACAGTTTCTTCAAATTTTCTTGTAACTACGTTCACGGCTTTGGTAACTATGTTTACGGCTATAGTAACTACGTTTACAGTTTCTTCAAATTTTGCTTGTAGCTACGTTTATGACTTTGGTAACTATGTTTACGGTTTCTTCAAATTTTGCTTGTAACTACGTTTACGGCTTTAGTAACAATGTTTACGGGTTTGCTAACTACGTTTACGGTTTCTTCAAATTTTACTTGTAATTACGTTTACAGCTTTGGTAACTATGTTTACGGCTTTAGTGACTACGTTTATGTTTTCTTCAAATTTTACTTGTAACTACGTTTATGGCTTTGGTAACTATTTTTACGGCTTTAGTAACTACATTTACTGACAAGCACGGGGCTTTTCCCTAAAATATGTAAGCGTGGTTGATTATCCGCAAGTGCACGGATCGTTACGATCGCGTAGCAAAAAGTACGGTTCGTTCTCACGAGGAAGTATGGTACACTTAAGTCGGTTTTAAGTCTTATATTATAAACAAGCTATTCACACTAATTACATGCATGAAAAGTAAAGCATGGAGGATGGTAGCAAGCAATTTAACAACTAAGCTAAGATGACACTAAGATGGCATCAATTAAACTACAATGAAAGTTATGTGAATCTTATAGTAAAGGATATGCAATCTCTATACTACAACAACAACTAAAGAGGCATGAACACAAGACAAATATAATTATTCTAAACAAACTAAGTTGGCAAATAAGTAAGCAAGTAAATTAACAACTAAATCAATACAATGAAGTTACGCTAAATCAACTACAACTAACTAAACTATCATTAGCTAACTTAACTAACTAATTCTTGCAAAGGTTATGCAAGATTGAATATGCAAATGATGAGGGATAATATCAATTGATCACAATTAAGCTTGTTCTATGGCATATTCAATTCAATCACTACCAATCAAATTGCCATCAACTAATGGTTATAGAATGCCAATTATAGAGGGATTTACCACCTAGAACATGAGAATCAGTCAATAAGCATGGACATGCAATTACTAACCAAATCCTCTCCACTAGAGCTAATCAATGTTGTAAAACAAGGTTACATGTTACTAATGATCAATCAACAACATGTATCAATACAATCAAACTCTAACCAACAATTAATAGCTCAAGATGGATATATGAAAGGTAAGATCAATCAATTACAATATAAAGTCATATGAAAATCCATCCCTCAACATTGAGGGTATTTTATACATACATATTCATGACCAACAAATAAATGGAAGAGAAGTAAAAGAGTAAGAAGTAACCACAAGTTGGTAAGTTTCTTGTTCTTCAATTGAGCACCAAACCTTTTTCTTCCAAGCTAGGAATTTCACATGAACTATGCAGTGTGTGTTTGGGTTGTCTAAGCTATTCTAAGCTAATTGTAAACTATTTGGAAAATTAGGAAGAGTGTTTTAGGTTGGCAAAAGATGTATATTTATATTAGGGAAGGATTGGGCAAGCTTTGGACGTAAATATCCTCCAAGTCAATCGAGCTCGCGGGTTTAGATCACCTGGCTAACGGGTTATATCTCTCTGGCAAAAGTCGCGGGTGAAATGTAGAAGTTGGCTGCAAGTTTTGATATGAACCTCACCAAGAATAGTGAGACCCGGAACCAATATATGGACTCAAATGATCGTTTTCTAAATTCATGTTTATAAACAAAGAAAATAAAAAGGATCGCGACCCGTTATCTGTAAAGAGATAAGAATCAACGGTATCAAGAAGGTTGTAGATGCCACACTCAAGAACAAGAAGAATGTGAGTGATAAGTCATGTTTGAACGCCACAAGGTAGAACCTTGATAAGTTCGCAGTTCATGAAGAACCAAAGAGAAAACGTTCTCTAAAAATATTATTTCATTCAAAGTCTTGTCAATAATACATCAATGAGTCCCTTAAATATTAAAAATATCTAAACCATAGAAAGAAAGATAAAGGAAATAAAATATTCGGCAATTAATGCCTTACAATCAGGAAAATAAATGCAAACAAATTTAGGAAATAAATAAAGACTAAAACTAACAACTAGTTGATTTGCTCCTTATTTGGAAAGCTGAATTTGGGAAACAAATCAACCCTTTATTTGGGAAACAAATCATCCCTTTATTTGGGAAACAAAACAACTATTTATTTGGGGAAATAAATAAAGCTAGGAAATATCCTAAAATTCGGACTCCTCCAAACCCTAACTTGTACCAAACGCGTAACAAAATAGATGGCTGAATTTAGGCCTGTTGTAATCTGTTTTGGAGAATAGAGTCTTCATAACATCTGTAAGGATCATCTTGGGCTTTTCGAAAACATAATATAATATATGATCTGACTTCAGATGCTCTCTGTAGAGACCCACGAAGTTCAGCCCTGATTTGGTCTTCATGTGGGCCGAACTTGGACTTTAGCAACTCAGAATCAGCCCCCATTAAATGCTTCTTTTATCCTCTTGGCCCTTGTAATTGGCCCAACTGGAACAAACAATGGATCATTTGATGATGCTTTTTGATTCTCATCATTCCCCCACTCTTCAAAAGGATTCGTCCTCGAATCTTCACCGTAATGTTGTTGATAGCCTACGACACTTCATCAAAGTCCTGAGAAAGGGAAACAAGAACACTAGGCCAAGAAGTTGGCTGATTTGAAAAAAATGCCTTTTTGATCTCACTATTTTTTGCATAGAAGTTCACTTGCTTTCTTTCTCATTTTTTCTCATTAGCCATGATTTCTTTTTTTACTATTCAATCTCTCTTTCTTTTGTCTCTCTTTCTTTTGAACTCTCACTCTCCTTTTTTACATCTCTTTTTTCTTTTAATCTCAATTGATCTTCATATACTTGTATTGGGGTTAAGGGTACAAGAGTGATTCATTTTTGTTCGAGTACAAAAGAGTATCTATTTGTATAACCATCATGAGTTACATGCCTATCAAACTGTCATGGTCGCCCGAAAAGGATATGTCTTGCATGCATTGGTACCACATCACACAAGACCTCATCTTTGTACTTCCCAATGGAAAAAAAACACCAACACCTGTTTAGTCACCTTGATTTCTTCACCATCATTCAACCATTGTAGCTTATACGGTTTGGGGTGCTTCAAAGTGGCCAAATTAAGTTTTTCCACCATAATAGTGCTAGCCACATTAGTACAACTCCCCCCATCAATAATCAAGCTACATACCTTATCATTAACATGACACCAGGTGTGAAAGACATTGTCACGTTGTACCTTATCATCTTCCTTTGCTTGAGCACTAAAAGCTTTTCTTGCGAACAACAGTGTGAAATCGATCTTTTCTGGTGCATCGTCAGACTTTTTTTTTAAACCTGCAAAAACAAATTGGTAAGCCTCACAAACACTCCCTCACGTGTTTATTCTCAATAATGATGGCACTCACACTCGTGTTTCACTCGATTTTTGGTTTTTACCCTTGATGAGCTCGCACAAAATTTTTTTTTTTTTGATAACGGATTGATCAATTTTTTTTTTTTTTTTGAAACGAAATCTGATCAATTTTTTTTGAAACGAAACTTGATCAAACTTTTTTTTTTTTTGATAACACGGAAATAAAAGAAATAAAAAAAAAAGGATAGATCAAACCTGATTTTAGAAGCCTAAGCTCTGATACCAACTAATAAGAATCTCACCAAGAATAGTAAGACCCGGAACCAATATATGGACTCAAAGGATCGTTTTCAAAACTCATGTTTATAAACAAAGAAAATAAAAAGGACCGCAACTCGTTATCTATAAACAGATAAGAACCAACGGTATCAAAAAGGTTGTAGATGCCACACTCAAGAACAAGAAAGAAGGTGAGTGATAAGTCATGTTTGAACGCCACAATGTAGAACCTTGATAAGTTCGCAGTTCATGAAGAACCAAAGAGAAAACGTTCTCTAAAAATATTATTTCATTCAAAGTCTTGTCAATAATACATCAATGAGTCCCTTAAATATTAAAAATATCTAAACTCTAGAAGAAAGATAAAGGAAATAAAATATTCGGCAATTAATGCCTTACAATCAGGAAAATAAATGCAAACAAATTTAGGAAGTAAATAAATACTAAAACTAACAACTAGTTGATTTGCTCATTATTTGGAAAGCTGAATTTGAGAAACAAATCAGCCATTTATTTGGGAAACAAATCAAGCCCTTTCTGGTCCGCTGGAATGTTCTTGCGGCATGACAGCGTGAGTATTTAGCGAGTTTGGATGACCAAAGAGGTGAAAGAAGCCACTTGAAGTGAGCTCGCGAGCTTGCATTTCCATGGAAGTTTGGAGCCTTAGAGGATAAGGAAAATGTTAACATGGGAGACCCAAAATGTTTCCATTGTGACCGGAAGGAGGTGGATTGCCGATCTGGGTAGAAAATAGCTGAAAAAACCGTCAGAAACAGACCTAAAAAAGGCTTGAAGTGGGTCGGGTCGTTACCGGGTTTGAACTAGGTCATACGCAGGTCGGGTCGACCCGGCTGGTTGAAGAAGATGCAATGATCTCAGCCGTGCGTCATGCTGACGTGCACAGCCGAAAATGACGCCGTTTAAGGCGTGACGTGGCAGGCTAATGTTGTGTTTTGCTGGTGTATTACACTTTGCAACCTCGATCTTCTCTTTATTCACAAAATATTCAATAATGTTCCTAATATTGCACTTTAGCCCCTGAAATGTCCAAAAAGACAACAATGCCCCTAAACTTTCCTATTTACTTGAAACACTTATTTAAACCATTAAAATCCCTATTTTACTCGAGAAACGAACACAAAAGATAGGAAAAGGGAGTGCTAAATGTAAACATTTGGAGCGCGATCAAACCCCCAAACCTATCTTTTGCTCGTTATCGAGCAAAACTAAAAACGAAAATAATATAAAAAAAAACACAACATACTAAGCATAAACAAATATAAACTGAGCAAGTCCACTATCGTGGGAGATAAAATGGAACTTAGCACGTGCCACAAGCCTTTTAAACCCCTAGATTTCCCTAGTAAGAGGAGTGTAGTCTCCTAAAGGTTTACCGCTAAGATAACCACAAACGTAAAACTAAAAATTAAAAACTACAATTTAAAACAAAGTTTGCGAAAGCCATACAAAAATGAGATAACAAAAAGTTGTGCATATGAGAAATAACACATGTGAGAATCGTTGAGTGGAGGGTAACCTAAAGTCATTCAAATTGAATGAAACACACAATGCAAATCCCACACTTGAAATCGCATCGCATCAAATTCAACAAACTCAAATGCTTTGGATGTAATTCACCTCGACTCTAATCTCACTGGATTTCACTCTAATTTTCTCTCAGAATCCTAGGCAAACTCTTTATCAAACACATGCAATTTGGAAGTTATGTAAATCAATCAAATATGTAACGCATGTGAGTATTTGAAATAACACACATTTTAAGTGAATTGATCTCATGAAGGAATTGGATGCCATGAACGTGGTAGAGCATATAAAAACTTGTATTCCCAAAATAGACTTCCTAAGAGATCAATCAGACTTTCCTTAATACATAATTTTGCCAAGGGTGATATGTGGTGTGTGGAATGGTATAAATGGGATATGGAAAGTTACTAATCAAGCCACGGTGTTTATACAATACACTTTAGAATACTAAGCTCTATATAACTTTAAACTTTATATTTTCAAACAAGCGTCTAGGCTACAATTTTAATTTCAGTTTGTGCTAGTTGGTTACTCTAATTTTGAGTAACATTGCATTGAAGTACAAAGGCTTTAAGTGTTTTACTTTAACACTTAATTTTTGAAAGCCTTTCTTTAAGCACAAATATAAAATACACCTCAGTACATGCTTTTATAGATTTTAGAGCTTATCAATTGAATCTTCTAATTTGTACACCTTAACAAGATTAATAACTAAGTGTTTAGGTTATGTAGGTGATGTGGGAAGGTTAATGTGTGATGGTTAAGTGTTTTGGCTGTATTTGCAATGAAGCATACATAATAGGGACACGGATGTGTTTAGGCTATTTTGGTCGTGAAACACTAACATAGTTCTAATATCATTTATAGAAGTCCGTCTACAATGGGAATACAAATTCAACATGTTGTCCACATTTATGAATGTTCTATGGCAAACAATGCAATTGATACGATGAGATCACAATGTAAAACATATTCGAAGAGTGTTTAAGAATAGAAACATATACCGTCATAAATGAACGTTAAGGCATAAAATTCACGGGTAGTCTCCACTATTAATCCTAACAATTGAGTATGGAGTCTCGTCCACTTAGACACTAAGAGAAAGAGACTAAATTCACATCATGCGAAGCAATCCTAGACTGACAAAAGTTAGCCAAGACTCAGCAATTAACACATGCGAACGATTCCTCAACAGCACTACTCAAAACATCTCATTCAAACAATTTTGTTCAAAGATGGCTCATTTTCAAAAATTTCAAAATTTTTAACAAAAACATAAAAAAAAAATACTATATTAACAACACAAAAACGACACATATGTGTCCACAGCCCCAAACCTAAACTCAACATTGTCCTCAATGTTGAAAAATTGAAGAACACGGACAAGGAGTTCATCATTTGGAAATCCGAACACAAACATACTAACACTTATATACAATACTTATCATTATACTACAACGACACACACACAAAATATATATAGAAGAGAACATAAATTTAATAACAAACAAACAAAAATATCATGTGAAAGAAGCATCTAAATATGGAGGACAACATTCCAACAAAAACTGTCAACTTTAGAATTCGAACTACGTCTGCTATTCAATGCATATTTTCAAAGATACTTCATAAAACCTATTCCAATTTTGACACAAGAATATAGACATACAATTGAACAGTTTTCATGTAGAAAACATTTCAAAATTCAATTCGTAAAAGTGTAAAAACAGACGTTGAAGACAGGTCACGTGCAGAATTTTGAAAACAGGGCATGTTCATGACCTTCGGTCGAAGAAATACTCATAACTTTTAAACCACCGCCCAGAATTTTACATTCTTTATATCGTTGGAACCGTATCAAAAAAAAGGATGAATGCAATATGGGCGGAAAAATTTATTTATTCACCGATTAGTACATTTTTTAAGAAACATTTCACCCAAAAATCTCAAAACAAGGCACCTTCACAAGGTTTTTAAAAATAAAACTCTAAAAACAAAAACAAACATACACAATAGCACATACATACAATCCTAAAATCTACAGCTAACATGTAAACATATATATACAATCCTAAATATCCACCACTAATCATATCATACAACCAATCCTAGTCACTAGGCAAACATAATCAATTCACACTCTTAAGCTAAACAAAAGATATAAACATGAAGTAAAAGCTTAAAAGCGGAAGATTGGACCTGAGATTTAGCATTCCTAGGTTGGTGCAGCTTCGTGGTATGGTGTGTTAGTGCATTTTTAGGGACGCGGGTTTGTGCAGTTGGCTCATTCCCACGGATGTGAAGTCGCGGAGGTGTGCGGGCTTTGATCCCCTATTCCCGCAGGTATGTTCCTGCGGACCTGAAGTCGCGCACAATCTTAGAGCTTCGCGCGAGTTCATGCATGCAGTAGTGCGGGTTTATTCCCATGGATATGAAGTCGCAACGAACTCTGCGAATTCCTTCCTTCTAGTCCGCTGGTTCTTTTCATGGCTATATCTAGCACAAGGTTTCGAGAGAACCCTATGGCTTTGGTGAGCAGGCTTTATCCCACAGATACAACCCGCAGTAGGCACTTCTTCTTGATTCCAGCCCCTGCACACAAAAAAATTACACCAAAAACACCACAAGCATAACATGCAAATATATAAGCAAGGAGACTAAACCCCCAAACCTATCTATTCCCATGCATCGTATCATGATAAGTGGATAATTAAGAGACTCAAGACTCTAAACACTAAGTAGTTATTGTTCAAAATAATTACAAACCAAAAACAACACATATAAATATAATACTTGGCTCAAATAAGCCATAAAGCGAGTGTTAAAAAGCCATCCACCCCAAAATGAGCTTCCTCTAGAAGCTATAGCACCTACACATGCAAGCGCACATTAAAAGGTTCATATGTTCAAAGATATTGGCAAATCACTTAAAAAATCATCACGCAATTCATGGAAGTCTGAAGGTGTTTCTAATGGAATAAAAGGTTTACTACTTTTTACAACCCACACCATATCACTTGGTGTGATTTTTCCATTAACAAAGGGAGTCTTTCTATTATGTACAAGTTGATCCTTTCGAACCCAAACTTGTCTAGCTTCTCCTACAACTCTCCTAGTTGTGACATTCCTAGTTTTGAAAAATTCATTATATTTTAAGCACTCGGCCATCTTGTGGCCTCTAATTAGGAGAATGAGTTGGAAGACTACCTTTGTTCTCGCTCTTCTTCCCTTTTCCTTCTTTTTGGGGGGGCTTTGGATGGCATGTATCACCATGGGAAGTGCAAGGCTTCCTTGGTTTTTCTTCTTGCTCGGTCCCCATCTTAGTCAAGGCTTGGAGAGTGTTGTTGACATTGTCCATCTCCACAATTATTGCATTCTCCTTGACCTTTGAAAGCTCCAAGGCATTGTTTGTCATGTTGAGCTCTTCTTTCATCTCTACTAATGCCTTTTCCCTCTTCTCTACTTCCAATTGCATTTTTTGTAATTTCCTAGTGAACTCCTCCTTCTGTTCTTCCATCAATTTAGAGAGAGCTTGTGATTTTCGAATTTCTAAGTCTCTCTCTCTCTTTCAAGTGAGCCAACCTTCCCAATCAAGTTCCATATGTTTACTTGTCAATTCAATGTTCTCCTCGATCACATATGTTACATTTATCCTTTTTTCTTACTCCTCTTTTAGCTCATCTTCAAAATTTTGGAAAATCGCATACGCGTCATCTTCCGAGCTACTAGGAGTTTGTACCAATTCAAGCACCTCTTCATGTGAACATAAAGGATAAGTTGATTGAGGGAGTCTTGGAGGCTCCTACTTCTCTTCTTCGACCTCTTGTAAAAAGTTGGTTGGAGATTTCTTCTTGTCTTGCTCTCTTAAGATTTCTCTCAACTGAAATCCAACCCTCTCTACGACTTCTTCTATGCCAAGCATTCTTTGTTTGGTCAATGAGAAGTTGTCATGGTTGGTCCATTGATGGTCTTGCCATTCTTGTTCATATCTTTCTTGATTGTTGTAATCTTGATAAGGATACATGGGAGGTATTTCTTCTTTATATTCCGGCCATTGCTTTCCTTGCAAACTGAAGTCCATCATGTGTTCATTCCACCAACAAGGCGGATAAAATATTGTCGGTGGCTGCCCATATTGTGCCAAGAGAGTCTTCACTTCTTTTCCTAAGTCGGCCAATTGTACGGCTAACATCGAGTTGCACCTCTCCATGTCGGTTTAAAATCTGAAAACACCAAAGAAGCTAAACAAGAATCACGTCGAACAAGATAGAATATGAACAATTAAAAATAAAAATGAAAAAGACAAAAAATGACTAAAATAAAACAAATACTAGATCTAACAAAAATATACATTATGCATCCCCAGCAGCGATGCCAAAAACTTGACACGCACGAGACGGTTCCCTAAAATATGTGAGCGTGGTTGTTTATCCGTAAGTGCATGGATCATTACGATCGCGCAGCAGCAAGTACGATTCGTTCCTACAAGGAAGTATGGTACACTTAAGTCGGTTCTAAGTCTTATATTATAAACAAGCTATTCACACTAATTACATGCATGAAAAGTAAAGCATGGAGGATGGTAACAAGCAATTTAACAACTAAGCTAAAATTACACTAAGATGGCATAAATTAAACTACAATGAAAGCTATGCAAATCTTATAGTAAAGGATACGCAATCTCTATACTACAATTACAACTAAAGAGGCATGAACACAAGACAAATATAATTATTCTAAACTAACTAAGTTGGCAACTAAGTAAGCAAGTAAATTAACAGCTAAATCAATACAATAAAGTTACACTAAATCAACTACAACTAACTAAACAATCATTAGCTAACTTAACTAACTAATTCTTACAAAGGTTATGCAAGATTGAAGATGCAAATGATGAGGGATAATATCAATTGATCACAATTAAGCACACTTATTCTATCATAGGATGAATTCAATCACTACCACTCAAATTACCATTAACTAACGGTTATAGAATAACAATAATACAGAGATTTACCACCTAGAACATGAGAATTAGTCAATAAGCATGGACATGCAATTACTAGCCAAATCCTCTCCACTAGAGCTAATCAATGTTGTTTGTAAAACAAGGTTACATGTTACTAATGATCAATCAACAACATGTATCAATACAATCAAACTCCAACCAACAATTAATAGCTCAAGATGAATATATGAAAGGTAAGATCAATCAATTACAATATAAAGTCATATGAAAATCCATCCCTCAACATTGAGGGTATTTTACACATACATATTCATGAACAACAAATAAATGGAAGAGAAGTAAAAGAGAAAGAAGTAACCACAAGTCAGTAAGCTTCTTGTTCTTCAATTTAGCACCAAACCTTCTTCTTCTAAGCTAGGAATTTCACATGAACTATGGATTGTGTGTTTGGGTTGTCTAAGCTATTCTAAGCTAATTGTAAACTATTTGGGATATTAGGGAGAGTGTTTTAGGTTGGCAAAGATGTATATTTATATTAGGGAAGGATTGGGCAAGCTTTGGACGTAAATATCCTCCATGTCGGTCTAGCTCACGGGTTTCGATCACCTGGCTCGTGGGTTACGTCTCTCCGACGGAAGGTCGTGGGTTAAACGTAGAAGTTGGCCGTGAGTTTTGTCATTCTGGTCCGTGGGAATGTTCTTGTGGCATGACAGCACCAGTCTTCAACGGGTTTGGATGACCAAAAAGGTGAAAGAAGCCGCTTAAAGGGAAAATGTTAGCATGGGAGGTCCAAAATGGTTCCATTGTGACCGAAAGGAGGTGGGCTACCGATCTAGGCAGAAAACTACCAATAAAACCACCATAAATGGGTAAAAAAATGGTTGGAAGTGGGTCAGGTTGTTGCTGGGTCTGAACTGGGTCATACGCGGGTCGAGTCGACCCTGCTGGTTGAAGAAGACGCAATGACGTCAACCGTGCGTCATGCTGATGCGCGTCCTAGAACAACTCAGTTTATCTCGTGACGTGGCAGGCTGATGTTGTGCTTTGCTAGCGTATTACACTTTCAACCCCTGATCTTCTCCTTATTCATAGAATATTCAATAATGTTCCTAATAATGCACTTTAGCTCCTAAAATGTCCAAAAAGACAACAATGCCCATGAACTTCCATATTTACATGAAACACTTATTTAAACCATTAAAATCCCTATTTTACCCCGAGAAACAAACACAAAAGATAAGAAAAAGGAGCATTAAATGTGAACATTTAGAGCACGATCATTTACGGTTTCTTCAAATTTTACTTGTAACTATGTTTACGGCTTTGGTAACTACTTTTATGGCATCGGTAACTACATTTACAGTTTCTTCAAATTTTACTTGTAAGTACATTTATAGCTTTGGTAACTATGTTTACAGCTTTGGTAAGTGGTAACTATGTTTACAGCTTTGGTAACTATGTTTACGGTTTTAGTAAGTATGTTTACGGTTTCTTCAAATTTTACTTGTAACTACATTTATGGCTTTGGTAACTACATTTATGGTTTCTTCAAATTTTACTTGTAACTACGTTTACAGCTTTGGTAACTATGTTTACGACATTAGTAACTACGTTTACAGTTTCTTCAAATTTTACTTATGATTATGTTTACGGCTTTGGTAACTACGTTTATGGTTTCTTCAAATTTTACGTGTAACTACGTTTACGGCTTTGGAAACTATGTTTACGGCATTGGAAACTATGTTTACGGTTTCTTCAAATTTTACTTGTAACTATGTTTACGGCTTTGGTAACTAGGCTTATGGTTTCTTCAAATTTTATTTGTAACTACGTTTACAGCTTTGGTAACTATGTTTACGACATTTGTAACTATGTTTACGGTTTCTTCAAATTTTACTTGTAAACTACACAAAATTTGCTCAATAGTTTCACCTTTATAAAACAAAATAAATTGGCCAAATATAAAATAGGATACGGCGGTACTATATGGGTGTGTAAATAATATTTATGCCCATTGTTCAAAATATTGTTTGAATTATTTTGTACCTAAAATTAGGGGTGGGCAAAAAAGCCCATACACCGTGCATTTCTTGAACCAAACCAAACCAAACTGCTTGGTTTGGTCCGGTTTTGTACTTAAAAAAAAAACATATGGGTTTATTATAGTAAAACCATATGGTTTGGTCCGATCTATGGTCCAAGTATATTAAACCAGGACTAGACCATAAACCGAATACTTTTAGTATTACTATTATATGTCACACCTATAAATTTGTAATAAAATTTAAAAATAAAAGGTTAAAGTTAAAAACCCTAACTTATTATTTTATATTTGTTATTTTTTTGGACACCAACCGTATAAGTTTATACAAAATGAAAATTTTCATTTAACAAATAAAACTCCATGCATGGGATGGTAAAAGATTTAAATTTGTTTCCATTATTTCATGACGTTATCACTAAACTAAAGTAGTGCAACTTCCATGATTGAATTGTAAAATGTTTTTGACTTGTATACATTCAATTACATTGTCATGATTATAGTAATAGCAAGTGACTTTATTTATTATTATTTTTTCTACCTCTAGAAATTCTACACAACACTTTATTTTTATTTTTATTTTTATTACTCTTTTAACTTTTGTTAGTTTTGTGAACCATACGAAACTGTAACTTGTGTGTCTCGTTAATTGATCATTTTATCATGCCATAAATATTTTTAAATGGTCAAGCATTTGGATTTCAAGTCAAAAACTGTTAGACCAAACCAGACCAAACCGAATAAATATAATTTAGTCTGGTCTAGTTTGAAAAAAAGAATGGTACAAATTGGTCCTATTTTTCAAAAGAACAAAATTTTTGGTTTGGTCTGGTTTTAGTCGAAACTGGACCAAACTAGACCGTGCCCATCCTTACCTTAAATAGTCTACTGTTGTGACTAAAAAACAACCAATTATTAATTAAAAAAATTAACACAATCAATTCTTGAATTAAAAATATAACATTTAATTAAACAGAAAGTCAAACAAGTTTGTGGTTGGTGGATTCTTTAATGACAACCACTAAATCTTCAATATATTCTACAACAATTCCTTAAACTTTCAACGTACCCATCATCTTCATCTCGTGATCTGGTGAGTTTGATCAACTGCATTTGATTCATGGGAATCCTTTTGCTTCTTGCATATGTATAAACTTTACTCATTCAAGGCCATTTGAAGGACAAGTCTGGAAGTAAACAACAATTAATAGGAAGCAAAGGTATGTGTTACATTGTGTTTTTATTGTAATAAGCAAGTACCCAATGCCTTTGCATCAATATGTCGTACTTGAATGTTAGAATTTCAAAAAAAAAATTAAAATTTACAGTATGTTATACTTGTATGTTGAATTAAAAAAAAAAAAAATGCTTGTTTTCGCAATGCCTCTCTATTAATTGTCTCACTTTGCATATTATATATATAATTCACATTATCTTTTGGCTGTTATTCACATAGAAATATGAATGTCGAATCAAACTTTGGTTGCAACTTCAAGTCAAATTTTTATTTGAACACAACCAGCTCTTCCCAATGGGATTACAAAAACACAACATATGACTACTACACGTATTGTGGTCATTCAGACAACACCAATGACCAAGAAGCTGCCAATGATCCTTCGGTTTTCATTGATCAACATTTTCCTCCCACCAGCAAAGAAATAGCTCGATGGTTCTGAGGATGAAGGAGCAATGAACACCATCTTCGGTGGGCCCATAACTAGGAAAAGCAACAGAGAAAGGACCCAAGAGATCTGGGAAACCTTGGAGGCCAGAAGAGACCTTGATGTGAACACAATAGAACCTGACCCGAAAAGGATCAAAGAAGGTTGGGACCCCGTGATATTCACCGAAACCGATTCACACGGAGTAGATGTCAGACCAAATGACCCACTCATTATAAGTGCTCGGATTGGCCACAGAGAAGCACACCGGATACTAGTTGACAACGGGAGCTCAGCGGATATTATAAGTGTAGCAGGCATACACGGTCAAGACAATCGAGAAACACATAGACGAATCAGAAAGCCAGGCCGAAGTACCACAAGAATTCAAACTCAACCCAAGGGAAAAACCCGAAGATCGGAAAGATGAGCAAACTGAAGATGTGGCCTTAGATAGCACCGAACCTACTAAGGTTCTCAAGATAGGAGCTAACTTGCAAGCAGGTGTTAGGGCTGAGCTGATAAGACTACTGAGGGAATATAAAGATTTTTTCGCATGGAGTCATGAGGACATGCCCGGAATAGACACGAAAGTGATATCACATTACTTGGCGGTCGATCCAGAATTCAAACCGGTGGTCCAGAAAAGAAGGCTATTCAATCCGGAAAGAAGTGTGGCGATAAAAAATGTAGTAGAAAAATTGCTCGCTACAGGGTCAATATCCACGATAGGTAGCCAACGTGGTACTGGTCATAAAGAAGAACAATCAATGGAGGATGTGTGTCGATTTCACTGATTTAAATAAAGCTTGCCCAAAGGACAGCTTCTCATTACCATAGATCGACCAGCTGGTAGATGCCATAACAGGACACGGGTTGCTTAGTTTCATGGATGCTTACTCGGGGTACAATCAAATCCGAATGAACAAACTAGATAAGGAGAAAACAGCATTCACTACCGATCAGGGACTATACAGTTACACTGTAATGCCTATCGGTCTGCAGAATGCCAGAGCGACATATTAGAGGCTGGTGAATAGGACATTCGCCCGAAAAATTGGGAGAAACATGGAAGTTTAAGTCGATGACCTGCTAACCAAGAGTGCAAAAGCATAAGAACATGCGAAAGACCTCAAGGAGACTTTTGATGTGCTAAGAAGATACAAAATGAAACTAATCCCTAGCAAATGTGTATTCGGCTTGCCCTCGGGAAGGTTTCTAGGCTTCCTAGTCCATCAAAGAGGAATAAAAGTAAACCTCGAAAAGATAAAAGCTCTTGCAGACATGGTATCACCAAAGACGTTGAAAGACGTGCAAAGACTAACCGGATGCCTCGCTTCACTAAACCGGTTCATATCCAAGGCAACCGACAAGTGTGCACTCTTCTTCAAAGCAATAAAAAAAGGAAAGGGTCTTGAATGGAGTCAAGAATGTGAAACAACTTTTCAAAATTTGAAGGAATATCTAGGCACCAATTCTATCAAAACCAGTAGTCGGGGAAACATTGTATCTATACCTATCCCTCACAGAAGTGGCAACTAGCTCGGCACTAATCCGGTTGGAGGAAGGGGTATAGAAACCAGTATACTACACCAGCAAAGCCTTATTGCCAGCTGAAACAAGGTACTCACCGGTAGAAAAAATGGCGCTGGCATTGGTTACGGTAGCAAGGAAGCTGAGGCCATATTTCTAGGCACATACAGTGGAAGTGTACACAGACTGCCCGCTGAAACAGATTCTACAAAAGCCAAAGCTATCAGGATGATTGACCAAATAGACAGTGGAACTGAGCGAGTTTGACATCAAATTCACCCCTATAGCAGCATTAAAAGGACAGACGGTCATAGATTTCGTGGCTGAGTTCACCGAGCTAGACATCGAGGTAAGAAGAGCGATGCAGGAAAATAAGGAAAAATAATTCCAATGGAAATTGCATGTAGATGGATCGTCAAACACCCATGGTAGCGGGGTCGGGATAGTAATATCAACCCCAAAAGGGGATGTAGTAGAATGCGCCATGAGGTTCAAGTTCAAGGCAACTAACAATCAAGCTGAATATAAGTCTCTGTTTGCCGGTCTAAGAGTATGCATCGCACTAGAGGCAGATGAGGTCGAAATCTACAATGACTCGCAAGTTGTGGTCAATCAAGTCTTAGATGAATACCAGGCAAGGGATGAGTGCATGAAGGCATATTTAAATACATCAAAGGGGCTGCTCATACGTTTTAAAGAATACAATATCACTCAAATCCCGCGAGAAGAAAACGAGAAGGCAGACGCTTTATCCAAACTAGCGTCAGCAACTACCAGCATCAGCAAAACTGTCCCAGTCACGCACCTAACCAGGCCAAGCATAGCCGAACCAGAGGAACTCATGATAGCAGAAATTCAAATACAGTCGGACGAGTGGATTACCCCAATCAGGAAATACCTGGAAGAGGATATCTTGCTAGAGGACATCTTGCCAGAGGACATCATGAAGGCAAAACACATTAGGTACAGGTCTATCCAATACACCATTATCAATGGAGAACTTTACAAAAGGGGATATTCAAAGGCATTACAAAAGTGTGTATCCGATAAGGAAGTTGGACAAATCTTAAGAGACGTCCACAGTGGCATATGCGGAAATCACACTGAGGGTAAAAGCTTGGCGTATAAAGTGCTTAGGCAAGGTTTCTACTAGCCAACCTTATTCACCGAAGCTTAACAATTCTCAAAAAGTTGTGAGACGTGCTAGAAGATCGCTAATAACATTCGACAACCACCCGAATTGCTCAGAAGTCTCACTTTACCTTGGTCGTTCGCCATGTGGGGTCTTGATCTTATAGAGCCAATGCCTAATGGAGTAAAAGGAGGAGCAAAACATGTGATAGTAGTTGTGGACTATTTCACCAAATGGGTAGAGGCAGAAGCACTAGTACACATCACAAAAGCAAACAACACAATTTTTTTCAAAAAGAACATACTCTACCGATTCAGAATCTCGAATACCATCATCACGGATAATGGCACCTAGTTCGATAAGGTGAAATTCATGAAGCTATGCAGCGACCATAAAATCGCTAATTACTAAGCCTCGCCCGCTCACCCACAGACCAATGGCCAAACGGAAGTGGTGAATAAGGTAATAAAACATACCCTGAAAACAAAGTTGCATGAAAAGAAAGGAAACTGGGCGGACAAACTCCCCGAAGTGCTATGGGCATACCGAACGACAGCAAGGACCTCCACAAGAGAAACGCCTTTTTCTTTGGTGTACGAAACTGAAGCAGTCATCCCGGTAGAAACATCTTTCATCTTACCAAGAGTTAGATTATTATGACCCGGACCACAATGTTAGCATGCTGCTCCAGAATTACAACGTATCAGTAAAAAGCCGTCAGACACTACAACTCACATGTTCAAATACGGAGGTTCCAACTTGGGGATCTAGTGCTAAGAAGGGTATCCCTAAACACCAAGGACAAAGCGGTAGGATCACTCGCTGACAAATGGAAAGGTCCCTACATCATAGACTGGGTGGCAGGACATGAGGCCTACATAATTGCCCGACCCATAGATGGTGTACTGCATCGGTCGTGCAATGCACAGTATTTGAAGACGTTCTATCCTTGAGGGGAACTTTATTATCTAACTACTTAAAACTTTATTATCTCAATTGCTAAAACTTTTCAGATATTTATCAATAAATTTGCAGATTTGTTAAAATTTTACATGCTCAAACAAATTTTTGCAGAATCAGTAAAGGTCTCCAAAAGTTCACTTATCCCTAAGAAAGACCGAAAGTCTTAAGAGGGCAAGCTTGGAAGACTACACAATGAAAAATCTGGCGAATCCAGAAAGATTCTATCTAGGTAGAAACTCGAGCTATGAAACTATGAAAAAACACAGTGAAAGTGTCCAAAGGGGTGGAGAAGCTAATTGAGCATGCCCGCCTAGCTGGAGCAGATGCGAACGCATCAACCAGTAAAAAGGCAAACCCAAGCACCTGTTTACCTGGAAAGAACATGTTCGGAGCGCCGCCGGAGAAGACTCGGTGAGATGCGCAACTGCGTTGGCCGGTATACTCTATCCCAATAATGCAGCAAACCCCTGTCACAGAAAAATCTAGAGACGTCCTAGATAACTCGTGTAGGGATTCAATTGTATGGTCGTGGTGAGCCTCGGCGTAACAATTGGGTGAAAAAACCAAAATGATGACCAACCTAAAAGGATACTTGGCTCGGTCATGGTAAAGGAATCCAGATACTTGGCTAAGTCATGGTGCGCTCGGGAATGAAGAAGCCAAACGACTCTGCTAAAGCTATAAATGACTCGGGAACAAAGAAATCCAACTAGTTGCCAATCTAAAGATACTCGACTAAGTTAAGAAGCATTCATAACTTAATAACAGACTAGCCAGTCTACCTTAACACTTAATTTTTCTTGTTTGCAACTTTACTCAATGTGCAGGTCTTACGATACAAAGCAGGCATCCCATTGAAATACGAGAATAGTTAATAAAAATATATATGTATTAAAAAATGTGTGAGTCTACACATGAAATGAATCCCGGTCTATTGAGACCAAAAAAGTTAAATAAAATAAAAGTCAAGAAGATGGCACTGGGGGTTGAAAGCTGATACCACCTATGCTCGGGTCTAACGTCATCTCACACTAATTCAGCAAGCTTTCTTTGAGGGCCAGGCGATCTCATCCTCAATGTCATCCATCCAAGCATTGTAATCCCTCCTAGGCACGGCCCAACGTCAGGCTCATCACCATCTATCCCGGCCTTTTAACAGGCATGAAAAGTAGAGAAAGTAGTCTCCACAGGTACCTCCAAATGCATAGGGTGAGGTTGTTTGCCTTTGCTACGACAGTATGCACGCCATACCTTCATTTGGTACCAAAGGGATTCCAAAGATGTAGCCACATGCTTCTCAACCGATAAGTTCCAGTTAGCCCAGCCTCGATCAGTTGCCCTATTCCTCAACTTAAAAATTCCCCGGCCAAGACCATCCTCCGATGAAATTCTCAAAGAAGTAAGGCGTCATAAGTTGGAGACCTCTTGAAACTGTCAACCCATTGGATCTCCGCCTCCAGCCTAACCTTTTTCTTCAGGGATTCAACGGTTAAGGCCTGGTTCTCCAAGTCTTCAATTTTTCGCTCATAAGACAGTTGGGCTTCCTTCGCCTTCTGCTCGGCCTGAAGCATCGCTTCCTGAGAAGAAGATAGCAAGTACTTGAGATTCTTTATCTCCTCACCAGCTAGTAACGCCTTGTGCTTGGCCTCCGTCTGATGCGCTAAGCACCGGCTTATGAATTCCTGGTGAGAACTAATCTTATCTTAGCAAGCCATCTCAAACCAAGCACGGCTATCCTCACTCTCCTTCAGTAGTGCCTCTAGGCGCCTTATCTTCTCTAACTGAGCTTGGCTAGCCTAGAAAGCCTCAAACATCTCGGTAATCATCTGTACAACAAAGCAACATAATGAAATACAAAGATAGTAGTCATAGCAACCAGAAAAAGGCAAGTAACGTTTGAAAGAGGAACTGTTAAAAAAGTTTTGAAGCTGCTCTGATGCAAGGTCGGTCCTAAAGCTGATCCAACGGTCACCACAAAAAAAACACACGACCTGAAGACATGGCCCTTAACATTGCTTGAGGAGAAGGTTCCTCAAATTGACTCGACGTCGGCCATCGACACCAGCATTAGGCATACCAAGTGGATCTGCTACATTTAAGTCTTCGGTTGGGTCCACCCAGTTGGATGAGTCGATAGGGCATTAAGAGAATTGCTCAACACGAGTTCAGGCTTCTGAAGGAGCTCGCACCCCTATTTCCTCATCACTAATGCCGGTTTCTTCATTACCCGAGAAGAATTAACGAAAATGACCACCCGCGGGACTTTAGGAATTGGCCGGCCGAGCAAGAAGGAAGTTCTTCTTTTTCTAGATTGCTTCCTCTGAGCATCGAGGTCGGCAACTTCAACCTGGATTGGAGAAGACTCAGAAATAGGTACAGCGATGCTAGAAGGCACCATGGATAAACAGCATCAGAAGTCTCTCCAACTTCTTGCTTCCCCTTTATAGCAGCGGAACTCCACTCACACGTTCTAACAGCTGTCTCGTCAACGGAAGAGTCCCTTTGTCCACTCAGGGAAATCTCCCAGTCACCAATGGCAAAAACAAGTTCACATAGCTAAGAAGTATTGATGGGACGTTTTTCACCATTAGAAAACCGTCCGTCAAAACAATTTATAAAACCTATGCGATGCGTTCACAAGTATAAATACACGTAAAGTGGTAAGCACGGGTGTCGTCCATTGAGATCGGGGTAGCAGTGACAAGATTAGGATTAATAGAACTAGTAAGCATAAAAGAAAGGTAAAGGGTATATGAAACTATACTATAAACTAAACTAAGAATGCAATCTAAATGGGATGTGAATGGAGTGATGAATGTATGATGATAGAACTATGGAGTTGATGGACTCGTAAGTGAATATTGGGGCAATTGCAACAAACTCTCAATTAAGCATATTATGACAAATGTAACCAACCTAGGGTGTATAGTGTTGGCTATGTACCACTAGCAAGGGGTCAACCTAGGGTGTATAGCGAAAACCCCATATTAGCGATTAATCCCTCCTAAACAACCAATAGTGGCTAGTTGCTCAATTGGGATTCTAACTATGAAGCTCATCTATCTAACTATGGCTCAACCTATTTCTAACATAGCCATCCTAGGGTGTATATCGATGACTTCCAATTCCTTCACAAATGGCCGCCCTAGGTTGTATAGCGGAGGCCACCCATTTGAGATTGGATAAAGCTCGAGGTTATTCAATCGAATTTTACTCGAAGGTTAGTTCTCGTAAAATCGCTAAAGTAGCCAACCTAGGGTGTATAGTGAAGGCTTCTAATCCTCTCACAAATGCCGACCTAGGGTGTATAGTGTCGGTCACCCGTTCAAGGTTAGATTAAGAACGTGGTTGTTGAGCTGGGATTCTGGAAGTCCCATCCATCCAATAACCAATAAACATTCCAAATTAACATGCTAAGAGGGTGTATCCCAACAAATCAATAATGAAATCATTCAAAGCAAAAGAATAAAACATAGAGATAGATATGTATATAAAAATAGAGTTTATTTATAAAGCCCAATATCCATCAAACAAATAACATCAACCCCATAGTGGGGTATTTTAGCTACTCATGTTCTTTACAAACAAATACAAAACTAATAGAAGAGATTAAGAGAAAACCCTTAAAGATAATCTCACGCCTCGAGCATAATGCTTCAATTCTAAAGCTCACGTGGATTCTCTCTTTTCTTTCCGCATAGAGTCCTAAGTTCCCACACAATAAAATATGCAAAGATGAGTTATGCATAGCATTAAGCAATGAACTATCCTAGGAAAGAACCACTATGCCATGGACGTGAAAGATCATGTGTCATCCGTCATTCCCAATCTAGACTCATTATGGATCAAAGAGGTCTTTTCCTTGGTTATAACGTGGCCATGGGGTTTAATAAGGTAATACAAAGAATACATTTTGGAGTTCAAAATTACCAATCATGCTTAGAATATATCCACACACCCCATACAATGCTCTTTTTCATGAGCACACACACACGCAAGTGTCTAGGCATTCATTTTACCCACTTTATGCTTCCAACAATGTACTTTACATTGTGAGAACTTATCATTCTACATTTCAAGGATCTTTTGCTTTTCTCAATCTCTTTTTTCCTTTTTCTTTCTTTTGACATGCACACACCTATCTTTGATATTTAAGGCTTATAAGTACAAATATTTGGTACTTTTACATTTTTAGCCTTTTTCTTAGCACATTTACCATGTTTTCCCTTAGTACACGCTACTAGTCAATTTAGAGCTTAATTCCTTTCATTACAACATTTGCACATCCTAGCATGATTAGTCACAAAGGTAGGCATGTGTTTATGCTATGGTATATGGTTATATTGGTACCAAGTGAAAAAGTCTGTGTTTGGTCTCAAATTAGCTTCGGAGCACACAATAAGGTTAAGAGAGTGTTTAGGCCATTATAGGTAGTTAAATGCACACACATTGCCTAATATCACTTCCACAATTCATCTATCAATGGAATGAATGCATCCATCAAGCAATCCACAATATGATATGCATGTCCTATGGCATCTGACACGTATGATGAGAGAAGTGGTTAAGAATAATCAATAACGACACTCGAAATGCGCAATTTGAAGGTTTGTGTTTGTGATCTCTCGGAAATCTCTACTATTAGAACAAGGTGCTTGAGCACCGAGTTCCCTAAACTTGGACACTAAAAGATGAGACTAGCCCTGAAGTGCAAGTGAGACCCCAAAATGACTAAGAGCTATTAAACAAGCACGTTAAGCATACACACATTCTCTACAAATACTATGCTCAAGGTATCTCACCAAGCTAAATAAGCTCAAAAGTCTGGCTAAATAGCAATTTTTTGTAAATATGACACAAAAATGACTCAAGACACAAAAGATAACTCAAAAAGGATTCTACACCCCCAAACCAAAACCCAACATTGTCCTTAATGTTGAAGACAAGAGAGTCCGGCCTAGTGGCACACCTAACACGACTCAAAACAAACCTAGGCACTAATCATGCATAATCAATGCCCAAACAAAATAAAATGACTCAAACTAGGGTTCACATAATAAAGTAATCCATGCAATATCTCAAGAAGCATAAGGCATCAATTTAAGCTCACAATCATTATCAAGCATTTTCAACAATATTGACGGAATTGAGGCATAACAACCCCCAAACCAAATTTAACTATAAGCACATGCATTCATACTTGCACACGAGCCTCCGGCTCATTCTTCCACAAAAATAATCAATAAAATCAATGTGCATCTATCCATCAAATATATATTCGAACGAAAACATTCCAACATTATTAAATTCTTGAATGAAAGCGAAAATAAAACTAAAAAGGGAAAAGTTCAAAATTTTCAAATATCGGTGGGTTGCCTCCCACAAGCGCTTTATTTATCGTCTAGGCAGGACGTTGACATGGCGCTTCGGCTCTCCGAACTCTAAGATGATGCTTTATTGCATAGGCTACATTATTCGCTTCCTTAAGAAGCAATAGAAAATCTACACACTCACAAAGCTTATTAGAAAGTTCCGGCAATTGTGCAATTTTTAAACTAAATAAAGCATCAATATAACATGCACGAAGATTTTCAACATTATGCATTTGGGGTGTGGCTAGGATTAACTAAGGGTGGTTTAACCAAGTTGGGGAATTCATTCTTCTTTACAACCCAAACAAACATAGATGATTTCCCCATCGTTTGCTTACCCTCGTTTCTCATTTGGTTCACTAGGTCCTTCCTAACCCAAATTTTATTTATCCTAGGTGGACTCCTCCTATTCCTAGGCTTCTCAACCCATACCTTCCTAACATACCTTCCTAACATACCTATAATTCTCTATATGTTTAAAATTATCCTGTGTGCCATGTCTTTCATATTCTTGGCCTATTTTAATGGGATGGTAGCACACGGTGATAGGGTTAAGGATGATACCTTGTCGGTGGTAGAGGTGGAGGTGGAGGTTGCTTACTTTTCTTTTTAGCTCTCTTCCTCCTTGCCTTGCTAGGACTAGGCTTTATAAGGTTGGCACTTGGATTTCCTTGAATCATGGCAATCTCCTCTTCTTTTGGAAGTTGAACCACTTCATTCATTATTGCCTCAATTTCTTGCTTAGCTTGTGAAAGCTCCACAAGGTGGTCAAGTTCCGTCTTCTTTATTATTTCCAAAGCCTTGTCCCTTGTTTCAATTTTGGCTTGTATTAGCCGCATCCTCTTGGCAAAGTCCTCCTTGATCTCGTTAAAATCCTTTAGGGGAATACACTTTTGGACTTCATGGCTTCTCTCGCGTTCGCCCAACTCCAAGTTCTTTTCAGAAATTTCCCTTATTTACTTTTGGAGTGTACCATTTTCCGCCTTGAGTGATTCAAGTTTAAGTGTGAGCTTCTTGTTTCCTTGTTCAAGCTCATCCACTTTCACTCTTTCCAAGGCTTCCTTGCCTTCTAATTTCTCCTTCAAGAGTTGTATATTTTTCTCGTAGTCTTCCCTCATTTCTTCTTGTTGTCGGGAAGTTGTCATCGTATTTTCTTAAAGTAGAACATTCTCTTCTTTCAACATATCCCTTGCCAACACTAACTCTTTACACATACTAGTAAGCTCCATGTTCATCTCTATCATCCACTTGCATTGTTCTTCTTGTTCGGATTGGTATGAGGCTTCATTGTAGTTTTAAGTTGTGGCCTTATTGGATATAATGAAATTGTCTTCGAATGCGGACTCTATTCCTTGGTCTGACCAGCTAGGTGGCATAAGATCGTTGGAATTCTCACTGTTGCTCCATGACGAGTCTTGGTGAGTCCTCTAATCCGTGTTATAGATATTCTCATTAAGCTCGCAGCTTGACCCCAAATTTGGCCAAAAGGAATCCATAGAGTCCTGAAACAAACAAAAACAAAACCTACCAAAGAAATAAAAAGGAACTAAAAAGACTGAAAACAACTAAGAACTAATAATATTAAAACAAATCTAATCACTACTACGCACACCGATCGGTAACGGCGCCATTTGATGGGACATTTTTCGCCGTTAGAAAACCGACCGTCAAAAAATTTTATAAAACCTATACGATGTGTTCACAAGTATAAATACAAGTAAAGCAGTAAGCACAGGTGTTGTCCACTGAGATAGGGGTAGCGGTGATAAGATTAGGATTAATAGAACTAGTAAGTATAAAAGTAAAGGAAAAGGGTATTTGAAAATATACTATAAACTAAACTAAGAATGCAATCTAAATGGGATGTGAATGGAGTGATGAATGTATGATGATGGAACTATGGAGTTGATGAACTCGTAAGTGAATATTGGGGCAATTGCAACAAACTCTCAACTAAGCATATTATGACAAAGTAACCAACCTAGAGTGTATAGTGTTGGCTATGTACCACTAGCAAGGGGTCAACCTAGGGTGTATAGAAAAAACCCCCTACTAGCGATTAATCCCTCCTAAACAACCAACAGTGGCTAGTTGCTCAATTGGGATTCTAACCATGAAGCTCATCTATCTAACTATGGCTCCACTTATTTCTAACATAGCCATCCTATGGTGTATATCGATGACTTCCAATTCCTTCACAAGTGGCTGCCCTAGGGTGTATAGCGGAGGCCACCCATTTGAGATTTGATGAAGCTCGAGGTTATTCAACCAAATTTTACTCGAATGTTAGTTCTCATAAAATCGCTAAAATAGCTAACTAGGGTGTATAATGAAGGCTTCTAATCCTCTCACAAGTGTCGACCTAGGGTGTATAGTGTCGGTCACCCGTTCGAGGTTAGATTAAGAACACGGTTGTTGAGCTAGGATTTCGGAAGTCCTATCCATTCAATAAGCAAAAAAGATTCCAAATTAACATGCTAAGAGGGTGTATCCCAACAAATCAATAATGAAATCATTCAAAGCAAAAGAATAAAACATAGAGATAGATATGTATATAAAAATAGAGTTTATTTACAAAGCCCAATATCCATCAAACAAATAACATCAACCCCATAGTGGGGTATTTTAGCTACTCATGTTCTTTACAAACAAATACAAAACTAAGAGAAGAGATAGAGAGAAAACCCTTAAAGATAATCTCCTTCCTTGAAGCTTTGAATCCAAATCTCTTTAGTTGCCTTTAGGTTGAGTAGAGATGGTTTGGATGGTAGGGAGAGTGTTCTAAAAGCTAAGTTACACTAAGTTGCTGAAAATATATGTATGTAAGCTCCTTGGGTTGAATGGCATAAGGTTCTATTTATAGGGGATACAAAATTAGGTCACTTAAGCTTGGAAACACAAGTTGTCATGCACAGAGTATGGGTCCAGTGCGGGTGAACTGAACAGCACTGTACCCACACTTCATCTTTTCTTTAACATTTCAACTCTCGGGTCTTGTCACAGTGCGGGTGGAGTGCGGTTGAATGACCCACACTTGACCCGCACTTTAACTATCAGGTGCAATTCCAACTTTCTATTCTTGGCAATAGTGCGGGTGAAGTGCGGTTGGATGACCTGCACTTTATCTTCTTTGTAGGTATCAGGTCCCGGCTTTGGCTAAGAGTGTGGGTGGAGTGCTGTTGGGACCCGTACTTGACCCGCACTCTTAAAGTTGTTGATGATCCTTTGTCTTTCCTTCAGCCACCTTTGGCCCCTTTTTGACCAGAACTCCCGCAACACTCTGACACCAGAATTACATCTATTGCCTGCAATTAGCACCAACAAGCCTATTAGACATAAATTATATAGAAAATACACACAAGAACGAGACAAAGGAATAGGAAACGAGGGTCGAAATATACAACAATTTAGGCACGATCAAGTATCACAGGGGGTCTTATTAGTGTACTATGCGCTCCCCCTACCTCTTCCTCAGCATTCTCTTTAGAACTTTCACCACCCGGTTTGCTCAAGGAAGGCGTAATCCCTTTTGCTTGCCAACGAGCTTCTTCCTTACAACTCACTTTCAGAATCGACTTAATCTGACAAGCCTGATTTTCACAAATGACGTCCAAGTCGTGTACTAAAAAATAAAATAAAATAAAATAAAATAAAAAAGGGGTGAGAAACATCATCAAAGGAACCCAAAGATTAAAAAGGGAACTGGCAAGCAAAAAACTTACGTCGTTTTCGAGTTACGGTCAAACTAGGGAAAAGACCGGCCTTGATCATCTATCCTCATGAAAGAGGTAGAGTCCCCCCCCCCCCCTATCAAAAGCTTGAACAGCAGCCCTAGCCAAATTTTTTAACTCCCCATCTGTCCAGGCTGGAGTGGCTCGGTTCCAGGAATCAGGGGAGCAAAAATAGCAAGGAACCCTGCGTGACACCCGAACACCATCAACATCGAATTCGATGGATTGAGCCCAGTCATCTCCCATGAAGAACCAGCTATTCTTCCAGTACTTGTTGGAGGATGGGAACCTTCAAATAAAGCCTTTGTTTTTGTCGTTTGTGGTCACCTTAACCTTTTCGTTAACCTTGACACCCTTTGGGATCCAACAATCATGATGACTAGAGAGAAGGAAATAGGTCCCCGATTTTTTCGATTGCCTCAGGGTATTAAAATGATGGATCTTGCGCGATGTAGGGGGTGGCAATTTCATCCTACGCCACATATGCCACATACATATCAAGATACGGTAGCTATTCGGGGCCAACTAGGCTAGGGAAATTTGAGCCTCAGCTAAAAACCAAGTAATATAAAGCTGAAAGGGGTGAGTTACGCCGCAACCCAACATTGCCCCATAAATTGCCACCATCCCAAAGGGAGGATTCCACAAATCCTTATCTCCAGCCAGCTCCAGTTGAACAAGATCCTTATCCAGCCTGAATCTCAACACGTACTGATGAAGTTGTTTATCACTAACTACATTCGGCTCAACGTCATAAGCACAAGCTCGCTCCACAGAAAAATGAATGCTGGTTGCCCAGTGCTCCTCATCAACATCTGTCTCCTTGACTTTCTGAGCATCAATCGTGACAAACTTAGTGACAATCTTGCGTGCCTTGCATCGATCGGGTTGCCTAGACACAGACTCCATGGAAACTAACCTCAAAAAGAGTGTATCATGAAGGAAAGAAAATAAAAACAAAAAAGAAAATAGGATTACGATTCTGAGAAGTTCTACGATTCAGAAAATCGAGAGAAATGGATCAAAGGATATATGACCAGGAGATTCAATGACAGACATTCGTCAGAAGAAAAAGTGCAGAAAATAACTCTGGTTCTTAGAGGCCAAACAAAACAAAGGTAGAAAAATTACTTCAAAAGGGGTTTTAAATAGACGTATAACCCTAAAAAGAAGCGGAACCCTAGGTGAGAAGGAAATTCATGGGAAAATGAGGAGATGTGGGTGTGACGCACGAGCCAGTACAAGGGTTGTGTCCTACAAATACCACTTGACATACCAACCCCCAGGGAGACAGGTGGCAACAAGAAAAGACACCAAGTCGTCAAAAGAAGTCTTCGAACATTGCTATCAAAAGATATTAATTAGGGTTATTCGAACATACGTGGTTACCATTAAGACAAGTCATTTAATGACATTCAAAATAATTAATGGGCCATAATTGCTGCATTTACGGGGGAAAAGGCAAAAAGAAATGCGGATAAAAACCAAGGAGTCAAAGATGAGTACAATGTCATTAATATAAAGCCGAACAAGTTTTAAATACCCATCGATGAGTAGAAATTCCAAAAACAAACCAGATTCAAGCCAGAAGAAATAGGTCCACTCGGCTCGGATATTTAAGGGGGTATTGTCATATGTAAAATTCACCTAAGAAGACACGTCATCAAGAAGCACAAGTCAATGCGGCCATGTAAGCACAGTCAATGATCAATCCAAAAAAGACGTGACCACTCCACGTAGATAGGTTACTAGACACCAACACTAGAAACAGCCACGCCAAATGCGGCCGGGTAAGCTAAGTAGAAGAAATGCCCGACCAGACCTACTCGGTGCGTATAAAAATATTTGCACAAGGATTATTCCACCTTCAGCAAGCAGTATAACTGTAGAGATTGATCACAAGTCAACTACCATGACAAGAGGAGTTCTACAAGGAAACAAACAGATTTCCTTACCTGTTTATCAGAGTCCAAAACAGATTTGGATTCGACTGCATTAAACAAGTGACAAAATATCAAATAGGAAAAGAATCCTAAACCAAATCTGTAATCCTCAACTTACGCCACTCCTAAAAACCCTAGTAGTACACCAAAACCCTAGCATCGTTAGGTATAAATACACCTGTAAAAGCATACCAGACAAAAAAACAAAAAACAAAACAAAAAAAAAAACAAAAAAAAAAAAAAAAACAAGTTTTCTAAGAGGAAAAGAGAGTGTGTGTGTATTATTTTCATAAAAATAGTGAATTTGGCTCAGTTGATAAGGCAACAACCCATGGATGTTTCTCCGATCACCGGAGTTTTACCACGTATTCTCTTCTCTTTACTTTTTGATTTATTGCTTTTATTATCACATTTATATTTATAGGTTTTCGCTGACCTACTATGTTGACCGGTTGACTATCTAAAAATCAACGTCAATAGTACTCACCATTTCACAACGATGCAAATTGTACATACAATCTTCTTTGAAGGTTCTATACTAGTCAATGAAATATACTGTTTATGGATAAATGGAAGGAAATTAGTTAAGAAAAAAAAGATGAACATGAGAATTAATAGCAGTGCTTGGGTAAGTTATAGTTAAGGATATATATATATATAATTAAGTTATTGTCATGGAAAAATAAACCATTACCGCAAATTGGGAAGACAAATACCAATACATAGATGATCATTTTCTTGTGGCATTGTGTGTGTTGTTATCGGCGACCAAACTAATGATCTGCATGTGTTAAGAACATAAATTGATAGATTATAAAATGAAAATTACAATAATTTATAGTTAAATCATTGCACAAGGCAATTAATTTTTTTCACTTCAAGGGTTAATAGAACATAGGCTTCAATCTTACTGTCAATCTATTCTGTCGACTCAAGGGTCCTGAAACTTTTACGGTTGACAACTATACGATTAGTTGCCACAATAGTTTCACTACATAAAACAAAAAATACCCCTATTAGTGGTATGGAATAAAGCAACAATCTAAATTCATATTCCTCATTCAAGAAATGGGTGGCAGGATTGCCACCAACACTTATAATTTAAGCAGGCACATTTGTAATACACTCAGCCAAATTAAATTTACAGTTAAATCATTGCACAAGGGAATTAATTTTTTTCACTTCGAGGGTTAATAGAACATAGACTTCAACCTCACTATCAACCCATTTTGTAGACTCAAGGGTCCTGAAACTTTTACGGTTGACAACTATACGATTAGTTGCGACAATAGTTTCACTACATAAAACAAATATACCCCTATTAGTGGTACGGAATAAAGCAACAATATAAATTCATATTCCACATTCAAGAAATGGGTGGCAAGATTGCTACCAACACTTATAATTTAAACAAGCACATTTGTAATACACTCAGCCAAATTAAATTATAATGTTTACTTTACCTCATTGACAAATCCTTACAAAACACATAGTCCATTATTTGCGCATCAAGTGTCTTTAGAGGTGCTGATATGCGAAAAGGGCCATACCGATACTTGGATGACTTTCCTACACGGTGGTCATACTTATTTGGTAAAATTTTATACCGACTAGGCTTTCGCTTATTCGATTTGCAGTTTTTTTAACTACTTTCATGGAAGTTAAAGACTGCTCCGCGAGGGCCTTCCCAATGGTATTTCTCTTTTCCTGCACAATGATAACAATATTAACAGTGTCAAAAACCTTTGCAATAAATAATGAAATATATAATTATATTATTGTGGTCTTAATACCAAACCTCATCCATTAGACTTGGGATAAAACTATGCTCAGGTGCGTGATCGTCATCAAATTTGAAATCATAAAGTTTTTCAACACCATATAGATTTGTATCCATGGTAGGAAAGTTCGGTGTTAGTGTCTGCTATTCTTTTCTAGGGACAAAAGCAGCCTTTTTTTTTTTCACCATCATCCATATTGAGTTTTTCGTATAGAATGTCGACATTTTCTTTCAAATTTGAAACTTGATGAACTTTGTTGACTATAGTGGTTTCATACAAATAATCAACCTTATGTTGAAGGTCAGTATATTTCGTACGAAAATGCTGAATTTCAGCTCTTTTTTGTTCAATTTCTTTGAGGGCCATATGAAGCCCATCATCAGTGGGAATATGTTTAGCTTTGTCTAAATTTTCAATTGGTTCAATAGGTACAACATATTCATTGATCAACACCTAGAAAAGATGAAGATGTTAAACAAACAATAATATATAATTACATTCTTTACAATATATTAGGTTCAATAAAATACATATTTATTACGGTACATACCTGGCAGTATCGTAAGACCCATGTTGATATAACTGTTTCATATATTTTTTTATGTTCTCAGATGTCCAACTTATAACTAGTATAGATTTTTTATCCACAATGGGTGGTTGTCAATCTATACTATGAAAGTAAAAGAGCTGCCAAAAAAAACATATAATTGTTCATAATATTGCTGAATAACATACACATTCTTAGAATTTATATAATACAATATATAAGAAGATTAATATGCACCTGAAGAAAAAGAACACAACTGGTAGTATATCTGGACGTTTTAGATTGAAACTTCTCTATTCCTGTAACTAACTGATCCAGGCACCAACTTGCCTAATTTTTCCCCTTATATTTTTGTCATCAACAAGGACATTCAAGTACCTTGAATCAGCGTACTCTCCGACAGCAAGTGCAAGGACAGTACCCAACAAATATAAACAAAATGTGATCTTGAAATCATCATCGGTTATCTTTATATTCTTAAGTTGCTCTTCAAGGTGGGGGAGTTTTATGCCCAATTGGTAATAGAAAACTTACTTCTCCAAATATCATTAATAACTCCATCGACATTCACTATATATCCTCCGTCAGAAATGCCCATGATATGTGAAAAAACTGAAGGGTCTATTGTGAAGCTCCTGCCATGCAATTCAATTGATAAGTTTATTGTGTCTAACTTGTTCAATAACCAAACACAAAGGTCACAAAGAAGAAATCCGCATTTTAGCAAGAGTAGGTTTGAAAAACCTAATTCTCGGACTGCATCCTTCTGCAAATCAGAAAATATTGACACAATCTGGGACAAACGAATCGGAGTACACTGAATGTCAAATGATTGAACATTGTTATCCTTAGCTATTTCCTCGACATAACCCTTTTCATCGATAATGTCATCCTTATGCATTGTGTATTTTGATTTCTCATCCATAGAGAAAGTATTCCACGTATCACGTATCTCCTTCATAGACTGATAAACAATGATGGTTAAAATGTTATTCTATGAAGGTAACAATTGAAGTTGATATGATATATTTTAATTGAAAACCGGTAATATAAATAGTTATAAATGACTAACATTTTTCTTCCCTTTTGCATTTTTGATTTGACGCACTTGTTTGCTGCAAAAATTATAAAGCACGAAGCCTTCAACATTAAAATAAAAATCTCCAATAACCATTCATTTGAAAACAAAATAATAATTCTTGGAAGAAAAATAATAATAAAGATAAGTGCAATGTTAGTGTGACATGAGGTAAATAGGAAATTATATCTATGAAAGTGACTAATAATATATATTCTGGTTTTCATAAACAAGGAATGGATCTATACTTTTTTTTTTTTTTTTTTGAACTGCAGAAAATTTATTAAGAATAGCAAGCAAGAAAACAAGAAGCCAAACAACCCACAAAACGCAAAACCTCAAAAACAAGAGAGGCAATAGAAACATAAGGAAAAAGGCCCAAAACCACAGCAAACCACCCAAAAATTGGACCACAACAGCTCCTAACAAAGCAACAACACAAAAAACAGGCGACTAGAAAAAAAAATAGCATAGTTATTATAATAGCAAATGTAATTCCTTTGAATAAAAGATTTAAATACCAAAAAATCATACTTGTAGATTAGTCATAAATGAAGTCTCCCATACCGTGATTGGATTTTCATTATGAAACAAAGGTTTATATAAAATCAAATTATTATATAATTTTTTTTATGAATTTGTTTTACGAAACAGTAATACTTTGACAATGATTTGATATTTGAACAACTGCTAAGATAAACAAGTAATTTAAAACTAAAGGTCAATGCGGATCCTTCTATAAGGCAATAGTGAAATGATGCTAACATGCTGATAATTTATCCAATCCATGTTGTCAAGCTTCGGATTCACACCAATTGTGGATTGAGTACTACCTTGATCGGGGATTGTTTGCGCACCACCAATCTTTCTCCTCTTGCGAATTGAAATCACCATTTTAAACTGCAATAAACAATTTGTTCAAAATGAAGTATAACATGTACAAAACCATCTTTTTATAGTATGTACAATACCATTTAATAAAGTTTTCATATGGAAAAATATACCTGAACATACAAAAGTGGGAAAAAATAATGAAATATGAAGTAAATAAAGAACGCAACAATAGCTCAGAAGATATTAAAAGATTTAACAGAAAAAATTTTACTAGGAGTTTATTCATCAACATCATAGAGTTGAAAATTCATAAACCATCACCAAGTTTTTTTTTGAAAATAAATATATCGTGCTTCTAAAACAACCTAGAGGGGGGTGAATGGGTTGTTAATCCGTTAATTACCAAAATTTTCAGATTAGTCAATTTCACAAAAATAACCCCAAACACACAAACAATAAAATCAAGTATAAAATGCGAAAAATAAAGAACACTTGATTTTTACGTGGAAACCCTCCAACTAGGAAAAATCACGGGCTGATATATCCGCCACACACGGTCAACGAAATCCACTATATGAAAAGGAATTTACACCCTCAAATGATTCTCGGACTCTCACCCTAGATAACCTCAGGCTATGGACACTACCACTCGCCACTCTTGGTTCAATCCCTAGTGATATCCCCTAATACACTACTCTTGGCGTGAGCGACTCCTAATCTACCCCATGGATCTTTTAAAGTGGCACTTGATCAATTGCTTGAGCGCTACACACCGGTAGTCACAAGACTTTACTTGCTTGTGCAACTTAACCTAGAAGCCACAAGACTTTGACTCATGAAGAGAATTAAAAGTCTATGTGTATATCATAATGATGCTCAAATGCAATGAGTGATAGACTAAACACTGTATGCTTAACTAGATGTTATAATGCAAATAAACATCCTAGTTATCAACAAAACCTACATGCATATACATGAGGTGTCAATTAGTTGTAGAGATTTCTAACAACCTAATTGTTAACAAACAAAGTCATTTCAACACAAATTGTCAATTAATCATGGCAAGGCCTTAAAACATGCAATTAACTAATGCAATTAAGAATTTGTCAATCAAAAGGCCAATCAACATAAGTTGTCAATTAGCATGGCAAGGACACTAAATGCAATTAACAAATGCAATCAATGAGTCCTATACATCAATGTCTACATGAAAATCATATAGACTTAGCTAGAGGGCAAAATAGTCCTAAATGCTAGCTATAAACAAACAACTCATCTCAACCAAAAAACTAATACTCAAACATGTTATAAACAACATTAATTAAGGACTCAAGCATTTAATCACAAAATAAATGAAAAATCTAGGCAAACATGTTAGAAAGATGAAACAAGAAGTTCTAGAACATATAGAGATTACCTAGTCAAGGAAAACAAGAAAACCCATGCTTGGATGATGCTGGGATGATGCTAGATGCTCATGGTAAGGTGTTTAGTTGAGTAAAGGTGAGTTCTTGGGAGCTTCTCTCTCTAGGATATAACTTTCTCTCACTTAGTTCTGTTTTTGAGCTCACTTCAACGAGCTAGGAAAAAGAAGATGTATAAATAGCAACCCTTGAAAAAGTGACATCGTTTTGGAGGTGTCTAAAAACCTAGGCAATTATGTGCCCTATTCTACTCCCTCTCCACAGAATCAAGGACGCAGAAATACAAGTTGATGCACTGGTCTCTTTTCGGCGCCCTAAATCGGCGGCCCCCAATCGTAGAAACCCGCTACAACGCACAACTCAATATTTGAGCGCATCGAAACATGACCAAACGACATCGAAACCTTTTGTATGATATATCGTTGAAAAGGTATGGAAGTCTACTTTCTACTCCAATTTATGAATGATATTTCAATATCTATATAAAAAGTTATGATCTATTGAGTGACTAAAGGTCAGATTCGGATAACAACTGTGATGCCCTGTTTTAGTGGTTACTTTGGAGATATCAAAACCAATCCAAACGGTCATGAAATATTACGAATAATAACCGTTGGAAAGGTATGGGTGTCTAGTTTGTACAGAAATTTCAAAACTCATTTTGAAGCTTTGTATAAAAGTTATTGTCACAAGACCATACAAAGGTCAGTTTTGAAAATCATTGAAATCATTAAAATCGAATCTTTTGAAACTAGACACTTCACTCCAAACAACCAAACCAAATCTAACACTTGTCCAAGAGAAGAATGAGACATTCTCAAGTTGTCAATCATCGTGCTAAGACATGCACACCATCGTGCAAGCGCGGACATTTCCGATCACACAAACGGAAATGAATTACACCATATTTAAAACTATCATACATTAAGTGCAAGTGTGGGAAGTGAATGCATCCTAATGCCTAACATGTCATGGCATTGTCATTGAACAAGATGCACTCAATTAAGAGAAGTGCAAATGCAATGAAAGTGTGTGTGCGAGCTAAATGACATAGATGCATGAATCAATGAAACACACATGCATGGTAACAAATGCAAGATAGATAAAGATGCATGCAAGTGTGTGTGTGCACCTAATCTCTTTAAGAATCAAGGTCAAGTGATATACCTTTTGAAGCTCTTGATCTTGAAGTCATGGAGATGCTTGGAAGCTTGCCTTGATAAACATCAAGATGACCGAAGCTACCTATTACACAATCATCCCCAATGTGGTATGTCATGACATAAGCCAATCACAAAATAGAGGTTCTTACATTTTTAAAGGGTGAAGACAGCCAACAAGAGAAACAAAAATCGAGGATTACACTGGCTTATCAGCCAGAACTAAAGCCTTTTTTAGCAGGTAGGGCACTCCTCAAGCTAGACAAAATCGCAAAAAGAAGAAACAGCTAAATGAATTAAATGGTGAGCAACCTTGTTAGAATCACTAGGCCTAAAAGAAATAGCATGTCAATCACAAACAGAAAGCAGCCTAAGAACCAGTATCAACTTAGCGACTCGTAAAATTCCAATCAGCCCTTTTTGTTCACTTTGTGGTCACCCTAAAACAACTGTTCATGCTATCTGGGACTGCAAGTCGCTGAATGGTGTAAGGAAAAGGTGTGTCTTCCTTAAACAAACAATAATAAAGAAACCGAAACAAAGTTTTTATATGAAACTGTATGCCTAAAAAGAAATTCAAAACTATCCAACTGGAAATTAAAAGTAAATAAAAAGATAAAATTGTGAAAATTAAAAAAACAGGTAAAATTCTAGGAAAATAAAATGAATTAAAAAAAAGTAATGTTACACAAACAAAGTTGTAATAAACAGAGTTTCATACAAGTGTTGAGTTCTGCTAAATATCATTGTAGACTTATAATAACAATATGAAGTCATTAATACCGTTGTACAGTTGCAACTAAATATCAACAACAGCAAAAACAAAAAAAAACTAAATATTATTATAGTCTTACTGACATGATATTTCTAGTAGTAATTTTGACAAGGAAAATTGTAAACTAATTACATTGACTCTTTAGATTTCAGTTCAAGCCTCCAGTTAAAAATTTGGCATTAGTATCCATGAATCAATACCAAAGAGAAACAAAATATGAAGAAACCACATTTAAACCACTACAAGAAAACATGTAGTTATTAACTAACAACAAAATTGCACCAAAAGAAGAAAAAAACAAATAGAGTTTAATAATGAGAACAAACCTACAAATCATTAAATTATAACCATCAGACTTGATAATCTATGTCGCCCATCAAGATAATCCTTCACACTGTGAGTTTCATATCCATCCTCCTAGAGCACTTCTAAATTGAAACTAATAATGCACAGTGTGTATAAAACTATCTAGAGGGGGGTGAATAGATTTTATCCGATATTACCCAATTTTCATGATTAATCAATATTCCAAAAATGCCTTTATCTAGTCAATAACATATCAAGTGTACTAAGTGCGGAATTATAAATGACACAAGATATTTACGTGGAAACCCTTACGGGAAAAACCACGGGCTGGTAAGTGCGCCACACTCAAACCTCGAATCCACTAGTTGTGATAATGTTTACAACCTGATCCCGATATGTAACCCGCTACCACTACCCATAGGCCTATAAAAGTGGACCTATTCCAATTGCTCAATCCTCACAATTACTACTTGTAATGATGTTCACGTCCTAGGTTGACGTCAACCATGCTCGGACCGTAACCCACCACTACTACCCACAGGCCTGGAATAGCAATCCTAGATCAAGACTTAATTCTCCGAAGAAATCATACACCCTAAGTGAATATGCAAAGATATCCAAATATGCAAGTAGATCTAGGGTACACTATCTGTTTATCTAGGATGATAATATGGCAATTAACATAATCCTAGATATCAAAAGCTAAATGACATGTCATAAAGCTTGGATATGTAGAGGATAACCAATCCTAGATACAATAGCTATCATAAACAATCTCAAACATTTCAATGAGATTAATTAGCTAGATGTATATATCAATCATGAAATCCTATCTATCAAAAAACAATCTCAATCATGCAATGAGATTAATTAGCTAGATGGCATATAAACAATAAAACCTAACTATCACAAAATAACCCAATCAACACATAATCTCCATCTTCAATGTAGAAATTATTCTAAGAACATACAAATAATAAATGATATAAATTGATAAGTAAAAACACTAATTATGTAAGAAAATAGTGTTCAACATATTATACAATGTGTGTTGAAGAAGACCCATGGATTAGCACATGCTAGATAAACCTAAAAGATGCTTAGATGATGATTTATGTATATGGAAATGGGTTTGGAGAAATAAAGATGTAATCTTTAAAATTTTTCTCTCAAGTCTCTCTAAATATCTCTCTAGGGTTCTTAGAATGCAAGACTTATTTAAAGAACAAGAGAAAGTTGTATATTTATAGAGAGTAAAGAAAGGTTGGGTGATAAGACAAAAATGTCCCAACTTTACGGGCCAAATCGGCACCCTATTCTGCTGCCCGTGCCAGAAGGATCAAGGGCGCAGAAATGCACCTGACATACTGGTTGCAATTCGACGCCCTATTCTGGGGTTACGGGCCGTAGAAATTCGCCACAACACATAGCTCAATATTTGAGCACACCGAAACATGAGCAAACGACATCGAAACCTTTCATATGATATATCGTTGGAAAGGTAGGGAAGTCTACTTTCTATCCAATTTATTGAATGATGTTTCGATTTCTATAGAAAAAGTTATGTTCTATTGAGTGACCAATAGTCAGATTCGGATAACAGATGTGATGCCCTGTTTTAGTGGTCACTTTGGAGATTTAAAAACCAATCCAAACGGTCATGAAATATTACGAATAATATACCGTTGGAAAGGTATGGGTTTCTAGTTTGTCTAGAATTTTACAAAACTCAATTTAAATCTTTTTATAAAAAGTTATGGTCAGATGACCATACAAAGATCAGTTTTGAAAAACATTTAAAACATTGAAATCCAATCTTTTCAAACTATACACTTTACTTCAAAAAACCAAACGAAAACTAACACTTATCTAAGAGAAGAATGAGACCTTCTCAAGTGGTCAACCATCGCGCTAAGACATGCACACCATCGTGTAAGTGCAGACGTTTCCGATCACACAAACGGAAACGAATTACACCACACTTAAGACTAACATGAAGTGCAAGTGTGGGAAATGAATGTATCCTAATGCCTAACATGTCATGGCATTGTCATTGAACAAGATGCCCTCAATTAAAACATGCATGAATAGAATTCATGGCTTTGCATCCTAATGCCTAAACATGTTATTGCATTTCAATGAACAAGATGCAATCATTTAAACATGTAAGAAGAGACTTCATGGCTTTGCATCCTAATGCCTAAACATATTATGACATTTCAATGAACAAGATGCAATAAATTAAACATGCATGAAGAGACTCCATGGCTTTGTATCCTAATGCATAAACATGTCATGGCATTTCAATAAACTAGATGCAATCAAATAAACATGCATGAAGAGATATTCAAGAATATGAATGCACACATATAAAAACACACAACATACAAGTATAAGAAATATACATGAGTTGTAAGTGTGTACAACTAGATCTCTTCAAAGCAAGAAACCACTAGAATATACCTTTGGTGCTTCTTCTCTTGTGGTCTTGAGCGGGCCTTGGTTGTGCAAAACATCAACCATCAAATACATAAGCTACCCTTACATCAAGCCCCAATATGTGGTTTGTCCACGAAATAAGTCAATCAATAAATAGGAATCCTTACATAAATCTTTTGAAACAACATCGTTAACCAACTTTCTCTGCATGACGACACTATGCTTTAATTTCCCATTTCCTATATCAATCAAGGATTCATTTTTTTCCTTTCTCTCTAATTACACAAGCTCCTACATCCGAGTCAGCTGACAACATTATTGCATCACCACCACCACTTGAACTTATAGCTCTCACTTTACAACAAGACTTGTACTCCGAATTTAACAATAAATTGTGCGATACTCAGAAAGCAACAAGTGATACTATGGTTTCTACATGAATTGAACAACTTAAAACACTTTTCAAGTACTAAAAACTTGAAAAGGTTGTAAAAAAAATGAACTCATAAGATTATTGTTCCCTAAAACAATCACACCCAAATTTATGCTTCTATTGAAGCACAACAAACAAAAATCTCATAAAAAATGAAACTTCTTTTTTGAAACAGCTAAATTTTTTTTTAAAAAACGAGCCTATAAAGGCAAATATGACATAACTTTCCATTTTCACAAGACAAGAAGAATTCAAGTGAAAAAAGGCAACATACAAACATTGATATGCCGTATTTTGCGATCTTAACATAGACGACTTTCACGTATTACATCTTGATGGACCCATACATCTATAGTACCCTTCCATAAGAAAGAGGAGTAGGGTGTTACCACAAAAAAATGCTTCAAGAAACACAAATATATACAAGTGAAGGGAGTCAATTTAGTCCATAGCCATTGTTGTCTATGATATCCTAAGTTCACCACTATGTTCTTCCTCAGTTATGAGGTTGTATAGCTAGACCCGACTACTACAGCCACAGGCAGATAGACAAAAAATCGAAAGATAGACCCCACTGAGATAGGAAACACCAGTCCAAGATAGGAAAGCAACAAGCAACCAAAGCCCTAAACAAAACAACAAAACCCTAACCCCACACTAAACACTAAAACTCCCACCCAGCTGAAAATGAAAGCAAAGACAACCGATCTGAAAACACCCAAAAAAATGAAAAAAGACCAAAGCAAAGCATAGGAAAACCAAAACAAAAACATAGCATCACTAGAAAAACAGAACTCGAACCAAAACCGAGCAACAACAAGTAAACCACCACCCTACATCTGCGACAATACACCAAAACCTCATATGTCACCCCACTCTAGCCTATCCCCACACTGTCTAGAACCTAGCAAATTAAATATAAGAACTAAATCTGAAGCAAACCCAGAAAGCAAAATGGAGTCTACTGTATTCCCCACAAGTATATATACTTCCAAACTTGATATTTGCTATGGTAAATAATTATTCAAAATGAGTAAATGATCACAATTCATTAGCAGAATTTAAAAATGGGAAACAAATTAATCGCCAAGAAAATTTACCAAAACAAGTTGACAACTTTACACATAAATATATAAATTTAAAATTTCTAGTTTCGAAAGATTTTTAGAAATATCAATTTCAAACTTACAAGTGAACGTGGTGGGCCGGTGGCGTTGTCGACGGAACTAGAACTTAGAATTGAGAAAAATGGAAATGATGGTGGTGGCGTAGGACCTAAAACTCAGAACTCTGAAGAATGGAAGTGATAGTGGTCGCGTTGGCAACGGTAGAGGTGGTGATCTACAAGCGGAGGTGGCAATCAGCCGGCGGTAACGGTCGGAGCAGATATGGAAGCCAGAGAGAGACAAATCAGTGAGAAGAGAAACGTGAGAACTTGAACTTTGAACTGAGAAGAATGGAAGTCAACAAAGGAAAGAGATAGATATTGTGTTAGATATTATAACCAATTAAACTTTTTTTTAATTTTTTAGTTGTTTTTTCTTTAATTAATGTAAAACCGTTGGATCAAGTTTAATATAATCCAACGGACCAAATATATCACTATTCATCCATGCATCATGCAAAGCCTGCATAATAGCTAGAGAAAAAAAAATGGAGAAAAAAAAATCCTTCTTATTGTAAAATTTGATGAGTTTAACTAACACAAAGTGGGATAACACAAAGTGGCAACGGTCGGAGCAGATATGGAAGCCAAAGAGAGACAAATCGGTGAGAAGAGAAACGTGAGAACTTGAACTTTGAACTGAGAAGAATGGAAGTCAACAGAGGAAAGAGATAGATATTGTGTTAGATATTATAACCAGTTAAACTTGTTTTTTAATTTTTTAGTTGTTTTTTCTTTTAATTAATGTAAAACCATTGGATCAAGTTTAATATAATCCAACGGACCAAATGTATCACTACTCATCCATGCATCATGCAAAACCTGCATAATAGCCAAATATATATATATATATATATATATATATAAGGATCTTTATCGTCTATCCTTTGAGAGGAGGAGAAAAAAAAAAAAAACTGAAAAAAAAAAAAAAATCCTTTTTATTGTAAAATTTGATTGAGTTTAACTAACACAAAGTGGGATAATATCAGTTTTTTTTTTTTTTTTTTGAGCTTTCCGTTATTGGTTTTTAAAAAATTATTTCATCTTATGAAGAATAAGCCATTCCCCTAGGCCCTAACACAGAGGGTAGTGGTGGCCACGGTTCGGTTTCGGTTTGAAACCGGCAGTTTCGGTTTTGAGGTCCACTAAAACCGAAACCGAAACCGTGGCTCACGGTTTGGAGGAGGTTTGTAACCGTTGGTTTTTCGGTTTCGGTTTCAGTTTCGGTTTTGGTTTTGGACGGTTTCGGTTTCGGTTCGTTTTTATTTTTTTTTTTTTATTTTTTTTTTTTTCAACTTTTTTTCCATGTGAGATAAATCATAAAAATTGGTTGTAAATATAAAATCTTGCCAAATAATAATTACAATTGAACAAAGTTTAAAATAAAAATAATAATTACAAACATTTTCATTGAAGTATTTAAGTATTTAACAATGTTTAAAAGAAAAAAAATTCACATTTATTAATAAATACAACTTTACAATTTCACAAAAAAAATAAATAAATAAGAGATTGGCCTTGAAGGCTTGAATTCAAAGAAACCATATTACAAAGTAACAAAATTAAAATTTTAAAAAACAAAAAACAGAAAATAAAATAAAATAAAATAAAATAAAAATAAAATAAAAAACCGACCTTGCACTTAATTTTTACCACAATTAAGCTGCCTACGTATCTTCCACCAATGTAAAGGAATCAAAGGCCACGTAGTTCTTTTATCTTTAATTAGTTGCTTAGTGTTGGAGTTTGGAAGTTGGAACGGAATCTAGTCGCTTCCTTCCGTACCCGTGGTTTGGTCATCTTCAAAGAAGTCATTCACTATCTCCGGCTGGAGTTCTTGTTGTCTGTATTTTGCCTTTGTCCACTCATCAACACACGTCTGCATTTCAAGTGATTGTGGAGACATAACCGACAGTCTTGGTTCCAAAATATTTCCACCTGCACTAAATTCTTGTTCCACAGCAATGGTAGAAACCGGTGTTCCAAGAATTTGTTTGGCAATAATAGTCAAAATTGGATAATCCTGTTGATGAGTCTTCCACCAAACCTGGAGACTAAATTTTTCTTCTAAAAATTCATGAGTGTCTTCTAAATACCGGTCAAGCTCAGAGACAAATGAGGATGAAGCTGTTCTTAATTTTTTGGCTCTTTGGGAAAACAGTCGATCCCCTAAACCCTTTAATTGAAATTTTGCGGAAGTACTAGTACCACCAGATGTGGGTGGGGATTGTGAAACCGGCAAGTTCAAAGACGGACCATACATTCTAAGATATTCATCGTATAATTCATAAAGCAAAGTCTTAACGGAATCACAATAATGAAGAACATCAATTTCTAATCCTAAACATTTGTAATAATTAGTTAAATAATCCTGCAAACTTTCTAATTTAAAACATGGATCAAAACACAGTGCAAGCAAATAAATATTTGGAATCTCCCCATAATAATTTAACCATTTTGTTTTCATAGCTGTAACACATGGACTCAATTGAACATTGAATTCACAGTCACTAAATGCACCAGCAATATTAACACTTTGAATAAGAAATAAATGAGTAGTGGGATAGTAAACACCAGATAAAGCATTGGTAGCATCATTAAAAACACATAGCAATTCAATAATTTTTATACATGCATTCCAATGGTTCAATTGAAGAGAAATTGAAGGAACATTATAAGTAATAAAAGAAACTAATAATTCCTTATATTCAACACTTTCATTAAGCAGTTTATAAGTAAAATTCCAACGAGTGGTAATATCTCTAGAAAATTTTTTGGGACGCATATTATTCTGAGAGCAATATTTTAACCATTGTTTCTGGATTTTGTTATGCCTCCAAATATAATTAATACTATCTCTAATTGGTCTAATAAAAGCAGAAAGCTCTGTTAATTCAGCTTGAACACACAAATTTAAAACATGGCATGCACATCTTTAATGAAATAATTTAACCCCAAAATAGGGATTGCACAAATCTTGTAACGTAGGAATAGATGCGGTATTACTTGCAGCATTATCAAAGCCAATAGAAAAATTTTGTTTAGGATATTATACTCTTGAAAAATGATTTTAAGGAGTTCAAAAATATTTTGAGCTGAATGTGAGTCATCGAAAACATGAAATGCAAGAATTTGTTTTTACATGTCCCAGTCATTGTCTATATAATGACATGTGACACCCAAATATGAATGACTACCATAATTGTCGCTCCATATGTCGGCACATACGGAAACGCGACCTTGAAATTGATAAAAAAAAAAAGATTTCAATATGTTTTTTTCTTTTTTGAAAATGGCATTTAGTGTACGTGTGAGAGTGGATCTAGGAACACGTTGCATTGCAGGATTTAATGCACTTTGAAAATAATTAACAAAACCTACTTTCTCACCAAAACCAAAAGGTAAGTGTTCTACTGCAACTATTAATGCTAATTCTTCCCTATTTTTTTCAGACGTATAATGAAATAATTGATTATCAGAGGTTGCGTACCTGGCAATTTGGGCTTGGTTATTGGATTTCTCAAATTCGGACTGGTGACTTCTTTTGATATGAGCCCAGTACGTGCCATATCCGAAGGATTTGCCAGTCTTGTATGATTTGGAGCAGTAATTGCACTATATATAGAAAAATCCACTATCTAACTCTGTTTTCTTCATATGCACTTTAAAGATGATGGACTTCATCTGCTTTTCTTCACCTTCACCTGCAAAAAAATCATTTGAAGGGGTTGAGGGGTCAGATAGATTTTCATTAGTATTTGGGGTATTGGGATCGTGGTTGAGTCCGTCGAATTCGGGAATTATTAGAGGGGGATTAGGACTAGAAGGGTGATCAGATCCAAATCGGTCTTGAAGGAACTCGTGGTATGATCGGTCGTAATTAACATCACCGCCAACATGTTCCAACAAGTTTTGCATTGGACCCTTTTCTTTGTTCAAATTTCTTGAACTATCTCCCCCACTAGCCATTGAAAAATTAATAATACAAAAAATATTGATATATGTAAAGAAAATATTGTTGAAATAATAGTGGTAAACAAGTAAAAAAAAAATAGAAGATTGTAAAAAAAATATATTGTTGGAATAATAGTGGTAACAAAGTAACACTTTAAAAAAAATAGATGTTTGAAAAAAAATATTGTTGAAATAATAGTGCTGAAAAAAAATATTTTGATAGTAAAAAATAGAAGAAATAAATATTGTTAATCAATTTGATGATTGAAAAAATAGATGATAGTAAAAACTAAAAAATAAGAAAGAATTTATATGTGAAATGAAAATTAAATAAAATTGTAGATTGTTGAGAGAATTGAGAATTTGAGATTGAGAGAGATTGAGAGTGGAGTGAAGAATAATGAAGTATGGAGGTATTTATAGGATTATAGAGGGGTATTTTTGCAATTAGGAAAAGTTTTGGGTTTAAAAAAAAATTTCATTGGGGCCGTTGGCCTTGGGCAGAGGCAGCAACGGTCAGCTGACAGCTGCAGTTGCCAGGTGCCGTTGGCCAACGGCACCCTTATTTTTTTTCAAATTTTGTGCCACGTGTCAGTCAGTCATTGGTCAATTTTTTTTTCATAAAACCGGCGGTTTAACCATTTCGGTTCAGTTCAACGGTAACTTTTTCAAACGAGCTGCCACGTGTCATCTTCTGATTTGCCCAGAATTAATTAATTAATTTAAAAAAAAAAAAAAAAAAAACCGCCGGTTTGAACCGGTTTTTTGACCCCTCAAACCGAAACCGAAACCGTAACCGGTTCGACCGGTTTTAAAACCGCCGATTCCGGTTCCGGTTTTGTTGTGGTTTTTGGCAGTCCGGTTTCGGTTAAACCGCGAACAAAACCGTCGGTTTAACCGAAACCATGGCCACCTCTAACAAAGAGTTAATATATATATATATATATTTATTTATTTATTTTTATTTTTTTTAACTATTGATTATCAGTTCTTAAATCCACTTGTGAATAGCTATTCCCCACACCCCACGATGGTTGGATATAAGTATAACTTCTCTTATATTTAATCTAGGCAAATTACACAAACCTCAGGTTTAAGCATAATTACAACCGGATAATCGTCATTAATTTAACGTTAACATAGAAATAACATTTACTGAAGACTAATCTTATAAAAGTAACATTTCCTTGCTACTAAATTTAACATTTAAAAACTTAAATTTGAAAATTAAAGCCTATACAGGTTCCAATCGGCGGGTAATTTCAGGTACATTACACAATGACATCTGAGATTGAACCAGACACCAGTGAAACAACTCAGTCCAAGTACTTTAATCCCATATAGGAGGCCTTGATGAATCTTTGCTTACAAGATTGTATAAGTTAAATTATAAAAAATTTCGCCCTTGTATTGGGTCATTGCAGAAGATGCGTTTCTGTAAAAACCCTTAAAGAATCAAGTCTTTTCCTGACTTTTAACTGTGTGGAGGTGCCACATTCATATGCCCATATTTTTGCATTACTCTCTTTGTTGCAAGGGCAGCAGCCTCACTTGCACGAAATGTGCCAGTTGCCATGATTGCAGCAAATTCACACCCAATCTCTTCTTGCACCTTGGTCCGAGCACTTCCAAGAGGATCTTCTGCAACCCCATTACCACACATTTTTTCTTGTGCCTCTGCAGGTTTGACAGCAGGCAGCACTGTCTTCTCCACTGTTTTTGACTCCTCGGAATTGGTGAGTTTCCCTACAGCTTTCACCTTATTATCTGCCCCTGTGGCATTCTTTTTGGCAGAGCTAGGACTGCTACCTGAAGAATTTTTGATAGTAGCAGTGCTAAAGGTTTGTGAAGACTGAGCAAATGAAGCAGACCTGAATTGAGGAGCTTGAGGTACCGCACCTGCCCTCAATGTTGCTTCCAGATTCTGTATCATGGGCACTGCAAGAAAATAGAAAACATAATAAGAAACTCTACATGGATTTCTTGTATTAGTTTATACGGTTATCATAAATTATCAGCATTGACGAGATTGGTTGAGACTATCCCACAGCAAACAATTTTTTCGCCTCATTTGGAAACTAGTAGTACATCAAAGAAATGGAAAATTCTGAGAAGGCTAGTTATCCCAGTTTCTTAAGCAACTTAAGCACTTTCGCTTTCTTTCACTCATTATTCCAAGATCCATATGAAAAATTAATTAGTCAGAGCCCATTATACTTCCATAAAGATCGAAATAAAAGGCATCCTAATGTGATCCATATAATATCGAGAATCAAAAGCTCCTAACTAGAAGAGAATAAAGTTCAGGAAATGGGAATCAAAAACTTACATATTAGAGCACCCATTGGACTGCCCATGACTTCATTAGGGAGGTTTAAAACATATTCCGGAATAGTTACACCCACCAAAAATTGTGCAACTTCATTGCTGAAGTTGTTACAGTTGTGAGTGAGCAGACTGTAAGTTTCAGCTGTATAACGAGGGCTAATTTCCTGCAAATACATTTCAAAAACATCCTGGGGCACTTGTGTGGCACCCAGCTCTACCACTCTCAGTGGTGTTCCATATGGTGTTGTACCAGCAGGTCCATGTTGTATACCTCCCCCAAAATAATATTCAGTACCGTAAACCACAATTCCTGTGTGCCTGTCAAGCAAATCATACAATTGAAACAACAACAAAAGAACGATGCATTTCTAGAGAATAAAAGCAAAAAAAAACTGCAAAGTTACAAATTTCAAACATATACAACGAAGCAGCAGTTAAGTAAAGAGGAGACTGGTAGCGGTAACAGTTGAGAAGAGATACTCAGGAAGAAAAAAAGTGTAAATAAACAAACAAAATCAGAGCATAAGCAACAGTCATTCAAATAACAACACTGATTTGATGGTTTTACCTATATTATCAAACACAGAAGCTGCAAAAACAAAATTAAACGTATCTCCTGTACTGCACAGTTATGCATAAGGTCGAAATACAACACTTAACCATGCCCAGCTCATAATTGATATTAAAATTACAAAGTCCAAATAAGTGACAAAAGGATGATAGAGGTGAAAGGGAGGGCAACAATATCGCTGGTTAAATTATGGCATAAAACACATGTTAAAGTGTTTAAATACTATTATTGTGTCATTTCCTATCAACTTGAGCTTTTGGGTTTGATGGTTACTAACATTGTATCAAAGCAGGAGTCCTGGGTTCGAGTTCCCCATGTGATTACTTGAATTTGTTATTTGTTATTTAGATTTGTTGTGTGTTTGTGTTTGAGCTCAAGCCACATGGCAAACCCGTTGGTTTTGCACGAGAGGATGTGTGTTAGAATACTTAAATATTATTGTTGGGCTCTTTCCTATCGGTTTAAGTATTTGGGTCTGAATGTTACTAACAACAAGCACTTAATATAGTTAAAGCATCATCAGACATGAGAAATCAAGAGCAGAAAGTAATGTGTTTAAAATCAAAACAAAGAATAAACATGCAAACGAAATTTAATGATCCTTAAAGATATTAGTCCATCGAGATGTTATGACTTTATAGTCTTGCTGTCTATATTTTTATTATTAAGGGGTGTATTGTATTGAGATTTTAATAGACAATTTTAGGGTACAAGGATTTTATGGATTTGTATGATTTTAAAAACTATTAGGATTATATGGACTAGACTTTCAGGATTCAGAAAGTCTTTGGACTTTATTTATAGACTATTAGGATTATCTAGATTATATTTCACGACTTTTTAGACTTTTTTAAATATGAGCCATATAAATTTGAGAAATCCAACTAGCTAGCTAGCCTGAACTGAAAAAACCCAAAAAAAATGTACTTTTTTAGAAAAGTCATCAACACAAAAAAAATGCGCATAAACAAATACCACAATAATAGAATATGTTCCATCAATTTCTGCAAACTATAAAGCAATCTTTATTTTTTTTCCTTCTATTGTTTTACATGTAGCTTTGACACAAACAAATAATGTTGTAAGCACAACTTATTGGCATTGTATTGATAACAAGTCAAAAGTACCGCAAATGGCTAATTGCTCCTTGAAGGAGAAACATAATCCAATGGTCCATAAGGTTCAAACAATTCAGCGATTCAGCGAAGAATCCTTTCTTTTTCTTCAATTCCATCCCATGTCCTTGCACAATTGTTCTTTTACGGAAAAATATGATTAATATTGTATATATACCAATTGTTATACAAGTATGGTCACATTGACTTGGTTGGTTTAACCAATCCTAACCAACAACCCTTGTAATTTGTCTGATTTTGGATGAGAAATAGTACGAAACTCACTTGAATAAGTGCTTATTTTGAACAAATGACACGATTTCTCAACTGAGGTTTCTTCAAAGTTTCTACTGAGTTTGAATGGGCTGTGAAGTTGATCATTCAATTATTTCTTATCACAATCACTCTCTACATGACAAAGAAATTCCACCATAAACCCACAACAAATATCCAATAAAAACATTAAAGAAAAGCAAGAAAAACATGAAAACGTGCAGATCTGAAGGAAAACATAAAGAAAAAGAAGAAGAGACTTTATATATATATATATATATATATTTTAGGTGATTCACTGTTTCACCATAACCAAACAGATCTAGGAGAATTTTTTTTTTTTTTTTTTCTGAAAAATATAGTTAGGCTGATAACTTCGAATTTTTGGATTTTGAAAGCATGGATTTTTTTTTTAAAATTTGGTGGATTTGTTTTAATTATTTTTCTTTTCATATTTTGGTGATGAGATTTTCGAAAGCATGGCTTCACCATAACCAGATCTGGGAGATTTTGGTAGAATTGGGATGAAGATTTGATGGGGGTATGGAAGTTGAGGAAGATGATGATTATTTTGAGATATTATGATGATCATTTTGGTAGGATGATGATGAAGATGACGATGATGATCCAATACCACAATATATTATGGACTTTCTATAAAAAATCTTAAAAGTCCTAATCGAATACCAGCTGACTTATCTAACTTATTAAAAAGTCTCGATCCAATACCACCAGACTTTTACTTCCCAAAATTGTCTATTAAAATCCCAATCTAATACATCCCCCTAAATATTTAGAGCTTATAGACACATAAGACTATGCCAGTGATACTCAGACCCCCGACATTTCTAATATATATCTACATCTAAATATATATATATATATATGCCATTTGATGTAACTAATCATAATTATCTCTTAAGCTAACATAAATAACCTCAAGCCTAAATGTAAGCTACAAGACCCAAACTAGTGTTTCTTATTAAAAAATACACACACACTTCACCAACTAAGCTACAATGCGGAGATACTAAATTCCATCTTGATTGTTGAGGGAAAAATACATTTGGCTAACTATCAGCATATAACAAAAGCGCTGATTTTGCTTATAGATGTATTCAGGAAAGAGGAAAATAAACATTAAAATGTATATTTGCTATTAATTCATTTAACTTGTGCTGAACATTTTACCAGATACCCTCAATAGCCTTCCCCAAGAATGTCATGGAGAGTTGCCGAGCTAGTCCTTGGCTTAGATCATACACATGCAAGGAAACCTTGTGACCCTCCTGCCACCAGTATATGTTCTGAATGTGAGTGCATATGTAAAGTCTTCCAAAAGACGTACATGCAGGGAAAGAGAGATTATATATATATATATATATATATATATATATCATAAGCTAGATATAGAATAAGATTCAAATACCTCAACCATCTTCGACAGTCCGAAATAAAGACTTCCTGTACCTGAAAAAAAAAAACTAAAATCTCCAATGTAACTAATGGAGATGACCTACCCAATCACAATGAAAAACATATCATTAAGAAAAATTCATACGACCATCAGAGAGAAATCAAGCAACATATTTAGGAGGCAATTCTGGCACGTAGTAAAACAACAAAAGAACCACCCATTTCAATTTGTAAAGCTGAATTTCATGCTTTTCGAGAGGTTTTAGCAATTTTATACATACAATATTGAGAGATTCGAAAATTTGTTGCAAAAAAAGCATTCTATGAAAAACGCATCAGAATCAAATTTGAATAAAGCTTATCAAAGGAATAATTTAATGTCTGTAACGTAACATCCGTTTCTCCTCTGAAACTTCAAATTTAAAAAATTGAAAAACAAAGGGCAACAAACAAGAGCACAATCGGCCACAATACAATCAAAATTCAAACAATTGAGAATCTACACGCAATTGAAATACGAAATCTAAATATACAGAAACCGAAAATTTACCGTAAATAAAAACTGAAGAGCGAGAAAAAAAAAAAACAAAAAACCGTAGATCTAGATGTAGATGAAATTATACCTGAGAAGAAGTTAATTAGTTAATGTATAAAGACGCAGATGTCCAACGTTTTGGGAGAGAAGATATTGGACCTTATTTATATACTCTCTCTCTTCTATGACCTTCTAGAACTTACCATCCACTCGTTTTATGACACGTGTCCAGCGTTCCTTCAGTAAAACAGTTTGGTGCTGTCGGTCCGAGTCCGACTTGGCGTGCTTTGATTTATAATAGGAATAGTATCATCTTATCCCCTATATTATGCCATATTAGTAAATTTACCCCCTATATTTTGCTTATTGACCATTCTCCCCCCTGACAGTAAACTTATTTGCCAATTACCCCCCTCCCGTTAGTTTTTCCGTTAAAATGCTCAGTTGACCGTTATCTTGTGGTTGACTAAAAGGGTAACATGGTAACTTGAACAAATAAAATGAATGAGGATTGATATGAAGGGCAAAATATTAAAATAAAATAAAAATCAAAATAAAAAAATAAAATAATAATAATAATAAATATTATAAAAAATATATATATGTATTTATCTCAACTCTCTCAATGCTCTCTCTCTCTCCTGTCGTCTATCTCTCTCTCGTCAACATGCCTCTCTCTCTTCTAGAGCTCGCCGTTTACGGCGATTAGCTCGAAATGGCGATTTATGTTTCTCTTCTTCTTTGTTTCTCTTCTGTCTTCTTCCCTGTTTCCCTGTGGCATGACACCGATTGGGTCTCGATTTTCTTGGGTTTGTGTGGGTGTTAGAGAGAGAAAAGAAAATGGATCGATGGTGATTTTTGGGTTTGATTTTTCTGTTTATGGGGATTTCTGGGTTTGGTTTCGATTTTCTTGGGTTTGGGTTCGATTTGTATTTTGATTTGGATTTAGATTTCGGTTACGATTTTAAGATAGGATTTGGGGGTTAAGATTTTTTTGGCTTACTGGGTCAATTTTCTTAAGTTTGTGTGGGTGTTAGAAAGAGAGAAGAGAAGGGATTTCGGTTTGGATTTGGATTTGGATTTGGATTTTCTTGTATTTGGATTTCGATTTGTATTTGGAAAACCTACTAGGTTTTGATGTGTTTGTTTTTTGGATTCCTGGTTGATAGTTGGTGTTGTTAATGATGATTTTTTGGGTTTGATGTTGATGATGATGATGTCATGGGTTTCATTAAAGGGCAGAGAAATATTTTCATTTCAAGAAATCAACCGTGTTGTCTTTCAAGTGTAAAATAGTCTTTCCATCGAATGTGTTTGTCAGAGTTAGAGTTTATAATGGAAAAACTAATAGAATAGGGGTAATTGGTGAATATGTTTACTATTAGGGAGGAGAACAGCCGATAAGCGAAATATAGGGGAGGATATTTACTAATAGAGCATAATATAGGGGGGAAATAATACTATCCATTTATAATATGAACGCAACAGGATTAAAAATGGGGATACACTTAGGAATAGGACTCACCTAGACCTGACGCTGGTTTCTAATATGGTTCCGTCGGTTCGGTTCTTTTTATTTATTTATTTAGACATGAAAAATTGTAAATGTATTTTATTGGATCACCGAAATTAAAATTAAATTAATATATGACAAATTATAAAAAGAAATTAAAATAAAACTAAAAAAAATGTAAAATTGGTCTTATACTTAATTTTTACTACAATTAAGTTGTCTACGTATCCTTTTGGAATTTAGAGGAATCAAAAGTCACGTAGTTCTCTTACCTTTTATTACTAGTTTAGTGATGTGAGGTGGCACCGTAACTAATCACTGACATTCGTTCCAGCCGTAGGGGTATGCTGGTTATCATCGAAAAAATTGTAGGGTGCATATTAATCGATTTATTGTTGTATATTTTGCTTATTGGTCAAATCATCAACACAAGCTTGTATCTAAATTGATTCTATACTCAAAACCGAACGTCTTGTGTGTATAATATTTCCAATGACACTAAACTCTTATTCCACAACCATTGTAGAAATTAGTGTTGAAAGAATTTGTTTGGCTATTATACTTATTCCACCAGTGTAAGATATCAAAAATTTTAACATCACTGTCTTCCATAAACTCAAAAGAGGAACCTAGATAAGATTCAAGCTTGGAATACGCGGTCGAGCTTGATGAAGAAGAACCTCATAATTTTTTGGTTTTTTTGGAAAACAGATTATACCCTAAACTCATAAATCCGGAGGATAATGGGAAATGCGATACATTTTGAGTTTGTGAAACATCTATGTTCAGTCATAGACCATAAACTCTAAGATATGTATTATATAACTCATACAATAATGTCTTAATTCTAGAACAAGACATATCAACATCATAATCTATTTCTAAACATTGATGATAATAAGCAATTAGATATTCAGACAAATTTTCTATACTACAACGTGGATCAAAACACATTGCAATCAAATAAATATTTGTAAACTCCTTATAATAGTCTAACCATTTTGATTTCATAACAGTAACGGACTCCAATAATTGTACGTCGGATGCACAATGAGAAAATACACCATCAATATTAAAACTTTCAATAATAAATAAATTAGTCGTAAGATAATAAGCACTAGATAAATTGTTAGTAGCATTATTAAAGACTTTTAACTAACCACAAATTTTTGTACAAATATCCCAATGATTTGAATAAAAATTAATGTGACTAATATTATATTGAATAAAAGTAACAAATAAATCTCTATAATCATAACTTTGAGCAATCAATTTATAAATAGAATTCCAATGTGTTGGAACATCACGAGGAAATCTAACGACACACCTACCATTTTGTTTACAAAATTTTACCTATACTTTGATCGTGCCAAAAATGTGCTATATTTTGACTCTCAATTCCGTATTCTTTAGCTTGTTTTCGAGTGTATTTTCATATCTAATGGCTCGCTCTAGTAAATTGTAGGCATTTAGTGTATTTTAGGCAAAAAGTGAGATTTGGTGGCAAAAGGGGTTGAAAATGTAAAAAGCTTGTGCAGAATATCCAACTTCGAAGGGTCATATCTCTCTCCTCAAATCAAACCACATTTCAGTCTACATATATTCGAAAATCCCCGGAAGTCAACTTTCTAGCGGTTTTCATGGATTGCAATTCAGAGTCTTCTAGAGAAAGTTATGTCTATTTTAGTAACTGCTGTGCAGGGAACCGCGATGTAACTACAAACTACACTCTCCAGCACAACGAATGGGACGTTTTCAAGCCATTTTAGAGGGGTAATATTGTCCTTTCATGCCTATTTCATACCCTAGCCTCCACAATATATAAATGCACCATTTTTACATATAACAAAGGTCTCTCCTTCTTCAACCATTCATAATCTCTTCATTTTCCCTCTCCAATGTCATCAACAACAACTCTAGATTACTTCACCAAAATCACTCCTCTCTTCCCATCTTCTCCACACATCTCCTTTGTCACTACCCATTAGACATCCACATATCTAAATATATTTTCATCAACCACTCTTTGCACAAGGATCAACAAGGAAGCTCAAGAAAGGATCAAGCTTACAAGTGAGACTCATAGGTTATTTCTCTACATTTTACATCCTTTCTTTGTTTGTGATTATGTGTAATTAAACCCCCATTATAGGAGAATGATTTGAGAAACTCTTGGACAATGGGTATTTGTAACGCTTTGAATATTATGTTTACACAATTATAGTTTTATTTACTTTTTATAGATCTTGCTCATATATGATTGATTAAGTTATTGATGCACTTGTAGATTGCAATATGTTGTAGGATTTACTTGTGACAAAATTGATTGAGTTATTGACACACTTAATTGATTGTAGCACATAGTGAATATGATAGGTTGTTGGAGGGTATATCAACCGCAATTGCTTAGGCCTTTGACTGTCACTAACTGATTCCACCTTGACCCCCTTTCTTTAATCGATTAGGCATTTTGGTGGAAAGTTGTTTAGGCTTCGTAGTAATTACCTAAACACACTTCCGAATGAGATCGGTCCTTGATTGTGTGGATCGTAAGTTAATAAAGCCATGTATGAATTGTTCAAAGTCCATTAGCTACTATATCATTTCCCTAGACTTCCACTTAATTGTATAAATCCATTTTCTTATCTAGGTAGTTGGTATTGGATCCCTATCTTCATTCATATTCTTGTCATTTACTTTACATGCATTGTTTGATGGTGGTTTCTCAAACCATACACTATCCAACTTACTATGATTTATTTTCTTGCACATTAGACAGACTAACTTAGATTAGATAGCAAATCGATTAATCTAACCTAATCCCTATGGAACAAATTCTTAGCTTGCCAGTTTACTAGTTTTCAAAACTTAGAGCACATTGTGTAGAAATTTCTTTATTAAATATCTTTTGAATTCGCAATTTGGTAACAACACAAAAAACAAGTATCAAAATGGTGCCGTTGCCGGGGATTGGTGTTTAGAGTAGTTGATTTGTGTAACTTTCCTTCTTGTTAGATTTTCTAGGTAGTGTGTTATTTTTGTTATTTTATAGATTTTCTAGTTTTGTTTTCTTTTGTGTCTTGTGTCGTTTTTCCTTTTTTGTTTTCCTTTCAGGAAAAATGGATCCTTTTTGACTTGCAATTGGCCAAATTCAATTGGGAAATAGAATTATTTACCTCAAGGCACTCGAGGGAAGAAAGGGCTTATGACTTAAATTTTTCCAATACGGGGCCGAAGGATGGGAATCCCGAAGAAGTAATGTTAGAGGCTATCTGAGCATCACAAATGTCGTACAAGTAAAATTTGAACGGATGTTTGGAGGCAAGTGCACTTAGGTTTTCGAGATTAGAAGCTTCATTAAGAAGAATGGAAGTGCACATTGGAGCTATCCTGGAAGTCATGCAAGAGCAAAAGCAAGAGAGCCAAGAGTTCCCAAGTCCACCAATGCAAGAAGAAACTACCACCATCCCTTGGAATGGTGAGAATGTAGAGCACAATTATGTTCACAATTTTGCTAATAAGTCTTCTAGTGTTACAGGTGAAGAAGTAGGAGAAAAGGAGACAAATGATGAAGTGAAGGAATCCAGGCCTAATGTCAGTCCCACTACTTTTCCAAGCCGCCTACACAAAAGCAAATGGAGCAAATTTTTTTTTTTTTTTTTTGTGTTAACTTATTAAACCAGTTTTTCAAGTGAACGTTTACTTGCCTTTGTTTAATGTGATTAGGAACACGTTGACGGGCGACAAACACTTCCAAGACCTAATCGCATATAGGCGCATATTCGAAACCTAGGAATTCGGTTGATCGATCCAAGTAGCATGTCTAGCCAGGACGTAAAACGAAGCCCTTGGTGGAAGGCACCCCACCTAGGTACAATTTCTTTGCTTATTTTAATTTGTTTCATTTCTTGCTTTTTAGTTTTCTTGTTTAGAATAAGGTGCGATTTGATTGTGATAGTGGATTTAGGCTTTGATGATCACATTATTTTGTCCACTTGGATGATGGATGTGATATCATTTTTGTTTAGAATAAGTGTGTGGTTTGTATGTGTTATCTTTAGTGCCTAGGGTATTTATGTTGTTTGTGTGTTGAGTTCTTGACTTCCATGCTTCGTTTATTCATTGTCAATGCATATCAATGTCATATAAAAATTGAAACAATGTTTAGACTAAGTTTGGATGTGTGGATTCATTATTTGAGTCATTTTTCATTTTACTTTTTCAAGTTTTTCTTTGAACTTTACGAAAGTACCCTGTTTTGAAATTTCTGAGGCCAAATGTATTTCTTGTGAGAAAATAAATTATTTCGCCCATGTTGCGTTCTTTGATTTTTTTTGACACGTTTCCAACGGTTTAAAGAATGTAAAATTCTGGTTGGGGGTTCAAAAGTTATGAACATTTTTTCGACCAACGGTCATGGGTGATGCTTTGTTTTGAAAATCTGCACATGAACCATTTTCGACGTCTGTTTACACATTTTTTCAATTTGAATTTTGAAATTGTTTCTAAATGAAATGTGTGCATTTACATGTCTATTTTCATGTGCCAAAATTGAGAAAGTTTTATTAAGTATTTATGAAAATATGCATTGAAGAGCGAACATAGGTCGATTTCAAAAGTCACCAGTTTTTGGAATTTTATCCTCTATGTTGAGATGATCTTTCACATTGTGTTTTTTTGTGTTTTGTGTCATGTTAGGTGCGTGCCATTAGGCTGAACTCTCTTGTTTCCAATATTGGGGACAATGTTGGGTTTTGGTTTAGGGGTGTAGATGCCCTATTGAGTCGTTTTTTTGAGTCTTGAGTCTTTTTTGTGTCTATTTTTAAAAAAAATTATCGCATGGCCAAATATTTTCAAGCTTTCTTAGCTTGGGTGTGATGCCTTAAGCGTGTGCTTGTGGCGAGTGTACTTATGCATAGTGTCCTTAATTGAGTATCTTGTTGCCACTCTAGGGTCACACTTGCACGTCTTGGGCTAGTCCCATCCTTTTTGTGCTTAAGTTGAGGGGACTCGGTGCTCTTGCCCTTTGTTCTAATAGTGGAGGTTACCAAGTGAGTTCACAAACACAAGCCTTAAAGAACACATTTGAGTGTTATCATTTTTCTATTCTTAAACACTTTTCTCGTCATGTGCATTATATGCCATAGGACATTGTATCATATTGTGGATTGCTTGATGGTCACTTACATTCCCTTGATAGATAGATTTGTTAAAATGCTATTAGGCGATGTGTGTGCATTTAACTACTAAAACAAACCTAAACACATTCCTATGTCCCTTATGTGTGCTCCAAAGCCAAACTTGAGGCCAAACACATACCCTTTCATTTGGTACCACATACAACCATATAGCTATAGCCTAAACACATGCCTACCCTTGTTGCTAATCATGTTTGGATGTGTAATAGTTTTGTGGTGTGAAAGGTGTAACGCTCTATATGTTAAATAGCGTCTACTTAGGCGATGTGTGAAAATGTGCTAAGCAAATGGCTCAAAATTGTAAAAGTGCCAAAATTTTCACGTAGAGCCAAATTGCCAAATGTTAAATGTGCAAAAGAAAAAAAAAAAGAAGGGGCAAAGAAAAGAAAAGAAAAGAGTCTTATATGTGAATGTAAAGTACTTACAAGTAGAGTACAATTTTGAAGCACAAATATGTGAAAGCTATGCCTAGACGTTAGAGTTCAAGTTTACAAGTAACTAGAGCTAAATTGGGTGTGTTATGTAATGTATCTTAGCATGGTTGGTGACCTTTGAATCCAATTTTCCTATTCTTTTGTTCACCACAATTCACCCTATAGCCCCGTTACAACCAAAGGGAAACACCTTTGTGATCTTCGATGAAATCTAGAATGGGAATGATTGTTGAAGCATGATGTGCCACGTCTATGGCATTTGATTCCTTCCAAGACTAGTTCACAAGAAATTAGCGGTCTTTCAATTTTAAATTGTATGCAATACATTAGATTCATATGCATAAACTCTATCTTTGCATACCTTGCATGAGTGTGAACTTAGGACTCCGAGCGGAAAGAAAAGAGAGACTTTATGTGAGGCTTCGAGTCGAAGCAAATTACGTTCGAGGTGTGAGAGTGAATAGTTCTTAACAGGGGAACACTTTTAGGTGTGGGATTCGTGATTATGCAAGTGCTCTTGGAGTGCCTTTGAGTTGCTTTAACATTTTGTATGAGTCTACTTCTCTCTATCATAATTCATTGTATCTCACCACTGGTTGGAAATGCAACTTTTTGTTTTGTCTTTATTGGTGTCTAGGAAATTTTTAGATAGAGTCATTTTGTCTAGTCTTATGTTTTTGTTTGTTTTGTCTTGAGTTTGCTTGAGCAAGAGCAAACATTTGTTTTCAAGTGTATTTTGGTGTCTAATGGCTCGTTTCTAGTAAATTGCAGGCATTCGGTATATTTTAGGCAAAAAGTGAGATTTTGTAGAAAAAGATGTTGAAAATGTAAAAGCTTGTGCAGAACATCCAACTTTGAAGGGTCATATCTCTCTCCTTATATCGAACCACGTTTTGGTCTACATATATTTGGAAAGCCCCGAAAGTCTACTTTCCAACGGTTTTTGCGGGTTATGATTCAAAATCTTCTAGAGAAAGTTATGTCTATTTTAGTAACCATTGCATAAGTAACCGTGAACCAACCGCGATGTAACCATGAACTGCACTCTCCAGCACAGCGAAAGGGACGTTTTCAAGTCATTTTAGAGGGGTAATGTTTTTCTTTCATGCCTATTTCATACCCTAGCCTCCACAATATATAAATACACCATTTTTACAAATAACAAAGGTCTCACCTTCTTTAACCATTCATAATCTCTCCATTTTTCCTCTCCAATCTCATCAACAACAACTCTAGATTACTTCACCTAAATCACTTCTCTCTTCCCATCTTCTCCACACATCTCCTTTGTCACTTCCCATTAGACATCCACATATCTAGACATATCCTTATCCACTACTCTTTGCACAAGGATCAACAAGGAAGCTCAAGGAAGGATCAAGCTTACAAGAGAGACTCATAGGTTATTTCTCTACATTTTACTTCCTTTCTTTGTTTGTGATTATGTATAATTAAACCCCCATTCTAGGGGAATGATTTGAGAAACTCTTGGACAATGGTTATTTGTAACGCTTTGAATATTATGTTTACACAATTATAGTTTTATTTACTTTTATTAGATCTTGCTCATATGTGATTGATTAAGTTATTGACACACTTGTTGATTGCAATATGTTGTAGGATTTACTTGTGATAAAATTGATTAAGTTATTAACACACTTAATTGATTGTAGCACATAGTGAATATGATAGGTTGTTGGAGGGTATATAAACTGCAATTGCCTAGGCCTTTGATCGTCACTAACCGATCCCTCCTTAACCTCGTCTCCTTAATCGATTAGGCATTTTGGTGGGAAGTTGTTTAGGTTTCATAGTAACAGCCTAAACACACTTTCGAATAAGATTGGTCCTTGATTGTGTGGATTGTACATTAATGAAGCCATGTATGAATTGTTCAAAGTCCATTAGCTACTCTATCATTTCCCTAGACTTCCACTTAATTGTTTAAATCCATTTTCTTATCTAGGTTGTTGGTATTGGATTCCTATCTCCATTCATATTCTCTTTATATTCTTGTCATTTACTTTACATGCATTGTTTGATATTTTCTCAAACCATACACTATCCAACTTACCATGATTTATTTTCTTGCACATTAGTCAGACTAATTTAGATTAGATAGCAAGTCGATTAATCTAGCATAATCCATGTGGAATGAATCCTTAGCTTGCCGCTTTGCTAGTTTTCAAAACATAGAGCACATTACGTAGGAATTTCTTTATTAAATATCTTTTGAATTCGCAATTTGGTAACGACACAAAAAGCAAGTATCATGCTTTCATTGCAGAAGGATGTTTCCACAAATGATATAGGGCATCTTTAATAGGTTTAACAAAATCCTGAAGAGTTTCTAATCCTTTTTGAACATATAAATTTAAAACATAGCATGCACATCTTTGATGAAAAAATTTACCACCAAGATAAGGTTTGCATAAATCAATTAAAGTAGGAATAACTACGGTATTATTAGAAGCATTATCAAAACCAACCGTAAAAATTTTGTTTTCAATTTTATACTCTTCAAAAATAATTCTAAGCTGTCTAAAAATATTAGTAGCAGTGTATGCATCATCAAAAAGTCTAAATGCAAGAATTCTTTTTTGGATAGTCCATACATTATCTATATAATGGCAAGTGACATCCAAGTATGAATGCATTCGCCAATGGTCACTTTATATGTCGACACATACGGAAACACAACCATTATATTTTTCAAAATATTTTTCCAACTTATTTTTTCTTTGTAATAAATTTTATGAAATGCTTCTATGAGAGTGGTTATAGGAACACGACATACATCAAGATTTAATGCTCGTTGACAATAATTATTGAAAATAACCTTTTCCCCAAAACTAAATGGTAAGTGTTCTACTGTAACCTAGCTAATTCTTCTATATTTTTTTCATCACTATATTTAAATAATTGTTGGTTAGGGGTAGCGAACTTAGAAACTTGGGGTTGTGAACTCGATCTGGTCTGTGCGTCTGGATGGCTATTGTTATGCTTCCTATTTGAGCCATATCCTTCATATTTGCTCCACTTAAATACTTTTTTTTTTTTTTTGCAGTAATTGCAAATCGCTATAGTGCTTCCATTTTCTTACATTACTTTCTTCATATGGAGTACAAAGAAATCATATTTGGGCTGCTTCTATAACTTCTCTTCTATAGGTGGTTCAAATTCAAAATCTAGAGGAGGATCAGACATATTTTCTGATTGGCATGTCAAATGGTGTGTGTGTGTGTGTGTGTGTGTGTGTGTGTGTGGGGGGGGGGGGGGGGGGGGGGGGAGGGGGGGTGTGGCATCGGGATCAGGTTCGAAAATTATTAGAGGGGGATGAAGAGAGTTTAGGGCTTCAGCTTGCTTGGTGTTGCATGAACTCATGATAGGCGGTGTTGGCATAACTGATATTGTCCGTCATACGACAATTACCTTTCATCAAAATGGAATGACTTGGACAGTCTCCACTTCCACTTGCCATTTAAAAAATTGTATTGTAAAAATCCTTGAAGAAAAAAATGTGAAAAAATTGATGGAAATAAATTGTTGGAAATAAATTTGAAAAATTTGTTGGAAATGAATTTTAATTGAGTAAAAAACTAAAAATAAATGTAATTGAAAATGTGAAAAAATTGATGGAAATAAATTGCTAAAAATAAATTTGAAAAATTTATTGGAAATGAATTTTAATTGAGTAAAAAACTGAAAGTATAAAGTAAATTTTAACTTAGTAATTGAGAGAGAATGTGTGTGTGTGTGTGTGTGTGTGTGTGTGTGTGTGTGTGTGTGTGTGTGTGTGTGTGTGTGTGTGTGTGTGTGTGTGGGGGGGGGGGGGGGGGGGGGGGGGGGGGTGCGGGTTTGGATCTAACGGTTGGTTGTTTGGCCTCCAACGGTTCACAACATTTTTTTAAAAAAATCAACCTATCAGCGACTATAGTCGCTGGTTCCAGAACCGGAAGAGTGGTGGGAAAGAAAAAGAAAAAACCAACGGTCGGCTGTTAGGCCTCCAATGGTTCACAACATTAAAAAAAAAAAAAAAAAAAACCAGCCTATCAACGACTGAAGTCGTCGGTTCCAGAAACCGACGTTTCTGGTCCGGTTTTGCCTTTTGGGGAACCAAAACTGGAACCTCCCTGCCTCCAACGGTTCACAACATTTAAAAAAAAAATCAACCTATCAGCGACTATAGTCGCTGGTTCCAGAACCGGAAGAGTGGTGGGAAAGAAAAAGAAAAAACCAACGTTCGGCTGTTAGGCCTCCAATGGTTCACAACATTAAAAAGAAAAAACTAGCCTATCAACAACTGAAGTCGTCGGTTCCAGAAACCGACGTTTCTGGTCCGGTTTTGCCTTTTGGGGAACCAAAACTGGAACCTCCCTATTTCCGAGGCCTACAATTCCAGTTTGGTTCCATAGTTGAAACTGAACCAGCATCACGTCTAGGCTCACCACTACAGGGCTCATTCACATTTGGTGGCAAATTTCACTGATTTGCCTAGCAAATCCTAAATAGGGATAGGGTTCCATTTCCTTCAAATATTATATATATATATATATATATATATATGATCAGTCCTGTTCCTATCAGGGCATCCTTATATAACTTTATTAAGATATTGAATGTGAGCCACTCATTTATAAAAGTGATTTGACATGTGGGCCATTGGATTTAAAAGATGCTTTGACAAGTGTATACAGTCAAGTCAAAGTATTTAAATCCAATGACTCACATGCATGAAACTAATATATTTTATAATTCGAACTGACAATAGAAAAAAAAAATATATATATATAATACTTCTATAGTTAGAACTCTATAATTTAAGGACGTCCAATCACAACCATACATTCACAGTGGGTCCACATCCCCATATTAACAAATACCCACACCCAATATGAATGTGTGACTATGGTTGGACGTCCTTACTAGAGAACCACCGTATATATATATATATATATAGGAATTATCATAATTTTGATAATAACCTTAATGAAATCATATCGATTTTTATAAATTTTAATCTTTTTTTTTTTGGTGGACGATAAGTTTAATAAAATCTATCTATGAATAATGGTTGGGGGGGGTGGGTACTAACGGTTTGTTGTTGGGCCTCCAACGGTTCACAACATTTTAAAAAAAATCAACCTATCAGCGACTAAAGTCGCCGGTTCCAAAACCGGAAGAGTGGTGGAAAAGAAAAAGTAAAAACCAATGGTCGGCTGTTGGACCTCCAACGGTTCACAACATTAAAAAAAAAAAAAAACCAACCTATCAACGACTGAAGTCACCGATTCCAGAAACCGACGTTTTCGGTCCGGTTTTGCCTTTTGAGGAACCAGAACTGGAACCTCCCTGGTTCCGATTCACGGTCTGGTTCCGAGGCCCACAGTTCCGGTTTGGTTCCACAGTTGAAACTGAACGGGCATCACATCTAGGCTCACCTTTACAGGGCTCATTCACATTTGGTGGCAAATTTCACTAATTTGCCTAGCAAATCCTAAACAGGGACGGGGTTCCGTTTCCTTCAAATATTATATATATATATGATAGTTCTCTAGTTAGGAGGTCCAACCACAATCACATGTTTTAATAAAAAGGATGATTTGTTTATTAACAAACATTTGAATTTATTAAAACATGTGGCTGTGGCTGGACGTCCTGAAATTATAATTTCAGGACGTCCCAACTAGAGAACTATCCTATATATGTGTATATATATATACAGTCTTTCTATTGTCAGCTTAAACTGATATATTTTAACTGATATAAAATATATCAGTTCCTTGCATATGAGCCATTGGATTTAAAAGATGCTTTGACAAGTGTATACAGCCAAGTCAAAGCATTTAAATTCAATGACTCACATGCAAGGAACTAATATATTTTATATCTCGAACTAACAATAGAAAAACTATATATATATATATAGAATACTTCTATAGTCATAACTTTATAATTTAAGGACGTCCAATCACAGCCATACATTCACAGTGGGCCTACATCCCCACATTAACAAATACCTACACCCAATATGAATGTGTAGCTGTGGTTGGACGTCTTTACTAGAGAACCATCGTATATATATATAGGAATTATCATAATTTTGATAATAACCTTGATGAAATCATATCGATTTTTATGAATTTTAATCTAATTTTTTTTTGTAGACGATAAGTTTAATAAAATCTATCTATGAATAAAATTTTATAAATTTTCAAGTACTAGAACTATTTATCTCAATTTTGTTAAATATGAAGGCATCGAAAAATGGGAGAAATATAGGAAAATTGTTTTTAAAAAAAATTCTAGTACTTGAAAAATTCTTAAATTTTATTTATAGGTTGATTTCATTAAACTTATCATAAAAAAAAAAAAAAAAAAAATCAAATCAAAATTCATGAAAATCAATGTGATTTCATCAAAGTTGTTACCGAAATTAAAGTTAGAGATACCTTAGTTTGTACCCCCCGACATAAGGTTATATACAAACATATTTATTGTCATTTTGATCAAAATCAAAGGGATGTTATGTGTTCTCTCTCCTAGCCTACCACTTATATAACATCCTTTAGATTTTGATCAAAAAGGCTGACAAATAGGTTTGTATATAACCTTATGTTAGGGGGTATGCACTTGAGAAGCTCTGTACTTAATTTTTTGTTTAAAATTTTTTTTATATATATATTTCATGTATTTATTTTGGATTAAATTAAATCAATTATATATTTTGATTATTTTTTAGATTGGATATTGAAAGAGGATGAAACGAAAGATTGGAATGGTCAGATTTCGAATTCCAAATTTTGAATTAAAAATTAGGATGAAAAATAAGGAGAAATGGGGGTGGGGATACTACCCCCCAAACACTCCTATCCCTATTTCCCCCAAATGGGGTTTAAGGGCAGGGGTGGGGGAGGGTTGGGGAATGGAGGTGGGAGTGGGGGGACCCTTCCCCACCCCAATGGGTCCCCACGCCCATCCTTTGATATGCTATAAAATAAAAATACACTTAATTAGGAGAACATAGCGATATATAGCCTGTAAAATGTATATTATAAGTAAATATATTACAAGATGAGATGAGGTTGGTCCAATGGTATACCACTCACACTATTGGGTATTGTGATGTCTGGAAACATCCCAGGGAAAAAAGTTCGGAGAAGACCGCGATGTGGACCGTAGTGCACCAACCGCAGTGCAAGGGACAGAAGTTCATAGAGGTTTCTAAGCGGTGTAAACCGCGACTGAAGAAGAGAAGGAGTGACCGTAGAATTTTGAGCGATGCTTTACAGATGATTAAAACAGTTTAGAGAGTGGACTGTTGACCGCAGCCCAGACCGTAGTGGATGAGAAATCTTTATGCGAGAAGGAAATCTTGTGTAGAAAGAAACATATTCATTTTGGGTTTCGGCTTACCCTAATGCTCTGATATAAATAATAATGTTTTCCCTTGTGATTGTGAAGAACCTAGCAAGTGTATAAAATAGCACAAGAGAGAGAGAGAGAGAGAGAGAGAGAAACTTGTAGAGAGATCGTAATCAAACTTTGATAGTGGATTTGAGTGCTGGAGCGCTTCGTGGATGTAGGCTTACGCTGAACCATGTAAAATTTCTTATGTCCTCTTATATTCTTCTTTGTTTTCTTATTATCTACGTTTGTGATTTACATTTGCATGATTGTGTTTGTAGATTTTCTACAACAAACTAAACGAGTTAGTTTGGAAGCTTGATAAAGTAAGGCACGTATCAAACTTAAGGAAGAATTTAATCTTTATAGAATAAGTAGCGTCAGATGGTTATGTAATGACTTTCATAGGGACTAAGTTGAAGATCTCGAAGGGAGCTCTAACAATCGTCCAGGGAACTAAGAATGGGTCTCTTTACACAACTACCGATGGGTATGGTTTAGTCGCAGTGGTGGAAGGTTGAGAGGATCCTAATCTATGGTACTCGAGGTTTGTGTACATGAAAAGCTAGAGGCTTAAGTGTCTGCATTCAAAAGGGAACATGATAGGACTGAAATCCTTTAAAGTAGATTTCTTTGAGAGCTGCATTCTTGGAAAGAAAAGAGAGTGAGTTTCACGAAGATCGGAAGAGCACCGGCAAATAAGAAGCTAGAAATAGTGCACACATGCGTTTGGGGTCCAACTTTAGTCTCATCAACCAGCGTAAAACAACATTTCGTCACATTCATCGATAACCATTGCAGAAAGGTTTGGGTATACTTATTGAGACACAAGTTCGATGTGTTTAAAGCATTCAAGAAGTGGAAAAGCCATGGTCGAAAATGAGACCGAGTTGAAGATCAAAAAGTTGCGTTCAGACAATGGATGAGAGTATGAAGTAAACGAATTTAAGAAGTTATGCTACTAGAGTGGGATCAAACTCATGAGGACAGTGCCGGAGACACCGCAGCTGAATAGTATAGTAGAGCGGATGAACAGAACATTGACTGAGAGAGTCAAAAGCATGCGTGAAACTACCCTAATATGTGTATAAACAACCCGGGGGGGGGTGGGGTGGAGTGAAATTGATGTTAATCGATTAGTTACCAAGTTTTTCAATTAGTAAAAATTAATAACATAAAAACAAATCAAAATAACAACCAAAATCAAATCAAAATAACAACAAAAATCAAATGTAAATGCAGAAATTAAATGACACTATTTTTGAGTAAGAAACCCTCCAATCGGGAAAAATCCACGGGACTAACCTCGCTAGCCACTTACACTATGTTTTTTAGGAGGGAGCGAGAGTATGAGGGATGGAGAAGATAACATCTATCTTTCATGCTGTTTGATATTGAAAGAGAGCTGAATGGATGGATCGGTATATTATTTGTAAGTTTACTATATTACCCTTTTTATAAATTAGAGGGTAATAAAAAATTGGAGGGTATTATTGTCATTTCCCTCCCATTATACCCCTATTTTCTCATCCACTAAATGATGGGAGGATTGCTTTTGGTAGGCTTGGACGGAGGAGAGATCCCTCATTTCTCTTCTCCTCTCTCTTATCTCTCCAACCAAATAAGGGATTGGAGCTCTCCTCCCACCCCTCTCCCTCCCTCCATTTCTCTCTATTACCCAACAAAGCATTAGTCACATAAACTTCACTAATTGAATATTTGTTTACAACTTAAGTTGACAACTTATTCTACCCGAAGTCCTTTAAAAGTGGGTCTTAACAATGCTTTTATAACTACCATATGTAGCCATAATACTTAGACTCAATGAAGAGCATTAAGTTTAAGTGAACATGTAACAATGTCCTATATGCAATATAGTGCAATATAACACACAATATGCTTAACTAGAGAGATATAAATGCAATCTAACAATCCTAGTTATCAAAGGTGTCTAAATGAACATAAAAGTAGACTTAGCTAGATGAATAAAATGCAACCTAACATGCTAGCTATTAAACAACCCTAATCAAACATCTTGACTTCAAAAAATATGCATTTAAGATGAAGTTGTTAACCGCTTAAAAAGTAGGAGTCCAAAGAAGAATTTTCCATCCTTGCCAAGATCATATGAAGTAGAAGGACACCACAAAAGGTATTTAGCTACCCCGGAAAGAAGACAAGACCGGTATGCCAAGGCACCTATTGAATCGGGATCCGGATCAGGGTAACTAAGATCCCCAAAGACCAAGAAACATGAAATTCAAGGTCTTGAGAACCCCGCTGCCACATGATGTATGTATCCCGATGCTCAGAGAATACTGGTACCACGGTCCAGTAAGATACAAGATATCCTGATACCCCGATACCTCGATCCCTCTTAAGACCAGTCTACCAGGCAGCAGGGGTTATAATAAGGAATGAGTTTTTTATACACCAAAAGAGAAGACTGTCAAGGAAGGAAGGACTGGTACATCAAAGGATTGGGATCATTCTACAGGAAAGACAGTATGTGCAAACATTTGAATACAAGGAAAGTTGACTTCTCCCGCCATTTGTAAACTCCATTTTTAATGGGATTAGTCAACTCTGTCAAACTCGCTGAAGAAGGAAACAAATCACTTGATTATGGAATTATTCTCGAACATATATGAAGCCACAATCAACGTCCCTTTGATTGATAGATTGATTGATTAATTACCGGAGTGATTAGCAAGAAAATGGACCCATAAATATGAAAAGACTCTCGAAAAAGCATGGATCCGATTTTTAATCCACATCCACTTATCGACTAGCATGAGATCACCATCGCCAACTGTGTCTGAAACTCCATACTTAAACCTCCCAGAAATCGCCATTGTATTTCTCTATTGTATTATTTAAATTGTGTATCATTTATCAATAAAACAGTATTATCCCTTTGTCTCGATAATATACATATTGTGCTATTTGGAATTTGACCCCGTTAACATTTTCCTAATAACATAAGTCTTTGCAAACAAAATGCAATAAAAGAGATGTATTGAACAATAAAAAAAGTAGAATGTTTGTTCTAACTTACCAAGTGATAAAACCTATGAGACCATGTTTGAATGATGGTTGATGATGCTTAGATGCTCATGGATTTGAGGTTGGAGAGTTAAAAACATAATCTTGGTGATTTCTCTCTATAGGAACTTAATCGAACCAAAATTGGTATGATTTTGGCCCTTATTTCCTTCTCTTTTTGCTTGATTCTCGGGCAATATCCTATGATTTAATGGTGTGAATTAAGTGTTTTCAGGTATTTATAAAGTTCAAGGGCATTGGAGTAATTTTGGTCAATTGGGGGTAAAGGTGTAAATTATGAGGAAGGATTGAAGTTATTATGATATTAGAAGAATGTAGGGAGCGTTTCGTAATTTGCCACACAAATCACAACAGCCCACGCCACATGAAATAGTGAAACGGTGTGTTTTAGCATCATGGGCTATCAGGCGTGGCTCAATTAGAAGCCCAACACACCCCATCCATCATCTAGGCGCACCCTGAACAAGAGTAGACCAAAGTTGGCCCAAACGTGCAAGCCCAAAGTGAAGCATTCCTTGCTTCGCGCACCCTAATTACCTGCTAAATACACCCCTCTTCTCCTTCAGCCTTTAGCAACCAGGTCTATTTCGCCTGGCAATTTACGGAAATTACCCTCTAAGCGACTTAATGGTAATTTTCCATAACAGGGACAGTGTTGGTAATTGACCACCTGAGCCCTAATTTTAATCCCCTATAAATTCATCATAGTTTTTCCCTTTCAAACAACTCTTGATTATCAAGAAACCTCCTTCTTCCACAATTCCTAATCCCACCATTTCTCTTCTCCAATAAACAATTAGATTACTCTACATAAATCACTCATCTCTTTCCATCTTCTCCACCCATTTCCTTTGTCACTTTTTATATGACTTCACCTATCTAGACACATCCTCAACACCTAATATTTGCATAAGATTCAAGCAAGGAAGCTCAAGGAAGGATTAAACTTACTAGAGAGACCCAATGGTGATTTCTCTACATTTTACTTCCTTTCTTTGCTTGTTATTATGTGTAATTAAACCCCCATTTTAGGGGATGATTTGAGAGACTTTTTGGACATTGAGTATTTATTTAAGCTTGAATATTATGTTTGCATAATTGTAGTTGTATTTACTTTTTAATTAGATCTTGCATTTATATGATTGATTGAGTATTAACACACTTATTGATTACAATATGTTGTACGATTTATTTGTGATAAAATTGGTTGAGTTATTAACACACTTGATTGATTGTAGCACATAGTGAATATGTTAGGTTGTTGGTAGGGATATCACCCCAATTGCCTAGGCCCTTGATCATCACTAATCGACCCTACCTTGACCCCCTCTCCTTAATCGGTTAGGCATTTTGGTGGGAAGTTGTTTAGGTTTTGTAGTGACAGCCTAAACAACACTTCCGAATGAGATCGGTCCTTAATTGTGTAGATAGTACATTAAAGAAGCCATAAATGATTCCTCAATAGTCCATTAGCTACTCTATTATTTCCCTAGATTTCCTATTAATTGTTTAATCATTATCTTATCTAGTTTGTTGACAGTGGATTCCTATCTCTATTCATTTTCTCTTTACATTTTTGTATATTTACTTTACATGCATTGTTTAATGGTTTCTCAAACCATTCATTATCCAACTAACCATGATTTACTTTCTTGCACACTAGTTAGACTAACTTAGATTAGATCACAAATCGATTAATTTAACCTAATCCCTATGGAACAAATCTTATGCTTACCGCTTTACTAGTTTTCAAAACTTAAAGCATATTGCGTAAGAATTTATTTATAAACATATTTTGATAGTTCGCAATTTGGTAACGACACAAAAAGCGAGTCATTAGAACTCTATTCGCTCTCTAAAGAATCTGAAATCCAGAGTTCTTGAAGAACAAGAAAGAGTTTTGGGCTTTAAATAGGGGGCAACCAAAACTACATTGTTTTTCCCAAAAACGGATTGTCGCAGTCTAGATTTCACGGTTGACCAAGATGACAATCTGTCGCAACAAAGGCAACTGAAACGCCACCGGAAAGTGTAGGGAAAAATAATAAATAAAAGTGGTAAACGCAGCGGAAGCGATACTAAAAACGATTTAGTGACTTTTAAAATTTTTCCTTTATGAACCTTAAACCCTTTTAATCAATAAACATGCATATATGTTAATAAAAGTAAATTACCTTTTGTCGCGTGATCCGATTGACTTACGTCGATGGTAATCCGCAAGACCTTCAATCCGAGCACGAACGTGGATCACCTAGGAGCGTGGTCTCCCTTTTCTTTGAATTGCAAACCTGTGAATGGACCAAACAAAAAACTTTCTTTTCTTTGTTAGTCACAAAACAATCAAAAGAATGTCAAAAATTATTCCGGTCACTTTTGAGTTTTCAATCTAATGATCGAAACTCGCGTGAACCTAGATCGATATCGTATACACAAGCTTATTGATGATTAAGCAATAGTATACTATCAAAGAATAATTTCACACTCTCTTTTGTCGTTTTAGAATAAAAACTCTCTCTTGGAATTAAGAAGAAGAAGAAAGAAATAAAAAAAAAAAACTCAAGCACAATGGATTGTGGTGGCCGAACCCTATAAGAACACATATATAGGTTGGCCGAATTTTTTTCTTCTTTTTCCTTTAGGGTTGCCGAATTCTATGTAGTCTAAGATTAGGGTTGGCCGAATTCTATAATGTCACTTATATAGGGTGACTTAAATTCAACCCTAATTCTTTTCAACTTAATAGACTTCAAACCCTAATCGAACTCCTTGATTTTTATTCTTTTATTTTTGACTAAATAAAAAGACTCCTTATTTGATTAAATAAATAAAACTAATTTATTTATTTCCTTGTCAAACAAGTCTTTTACTTTTAGGAAAGATTTGTTTCTTTAATTAAACAATTAATCAATAAATTAATTAATTCTTATTTAATTAAAACAAATGAAACAAAATAATATTTTAGGTTAAAATTTTAACCTTGCCGCCCCACTTGATTAAGATTGGGCCTAACATTATTTTCTTATTTCATTTAATCCATTGGACTTTAAATAAAAAGCCCACATGTGAACCAGACCCATTCTTACTAAAAGAAACAAGCCCACATGTCTTTCATTAATATATTAATATAATTGAGCAGCCCATTACTTAAATAATGTGCAAATTATATTCTTAATATATTAAATGCAATTCTAGATGGACCCTTAAATTGGTCCGGTAGAATATATCAAGTGATCCATGCAAGTCCGTGTGGATTGGGGATCTTGGCGGGCCATCTAAATTTAAGCTTCAATAGACATAACCTAATCACAATCAACAAATGATTCACTTAGGTCCGATCCATTAATTTTAACTAATTCCACTAAAGAGCTAAAACTGAACTCTTAAATAAAGATAGAAAAGGAAGATGCTCCTCATTCATACCCTAGACAATCATATTGGAGATAGTGTATCCTCGTGATTAATATCAGTAATCGCCAAGAGTTCATAGACCGCCTATAACTCTCCAAGTTACCATATTTACTCATATGACCATGTTTTGAACTTGGATATTTTGACTTGTCCAGAAGCCATGTTTTCAATAGACACTATCGAAAACTCAACGTTGAGATTTAATATCCAATTACCTCAAAACATCCATATGATGATATTATACTCTCATTTAATTAAATGGAGCCACGATGTCCATATCTATAAATGAAGTCCTCTATCGATTAACAAATGAATATCACCAAACTATCGAGGATAGACTATGTGATATAATCGTACTCATTGATAACTCAAATGATATCACTTGCAACCATAAGTCCATCATTTATCTCAGGATTAAGATAGACTCTCCGATTGTCCTGATAATGAAAAGACTATTATCTATTGACGGTTCTAGATAAAGCTTTTCATTGTGATCCAGTTCAATGCACCCAGTGCACTAGATCCTTTTGCTCGAAGACACTCCGATGATTTTAGACTCATCATATCTCATTTGATCCCACTCAAATGCTAGCAAAAGAATTCTACAACTTTAACAAGATAAAGATGCCTAACCTTTAACTTAAGTTGTGAACATTATCCAAGACTAACTAAAGAATTGTGTCTACCACATACATATCCAGATGTACGAACAATTCTTCTTTTCCCATAGTCTTTAGACCTTATGATTATTTACATTGACAATTATAATATAAACTATAAATGCTATACGATTTGTTAAACCAGAAATCTCTTTATTAATATGAAAAAGATTGTTAATTACAACATTACACTCTTGCTATTGAGCATAATCCTAACAGAAAGTTGCAGTCCTCTTTTCACTGTGGTCAATGACGACACATGTACTGTGAAAACCACTAGAGAAAACTTTGTCCCAAATGTCACGGTTCTCTATGACAATACAAAGATAGTGAAAACTATTGGAGGGTATTTCCTAGTCGTTTTTTCACGGTGATCCAAGATAGCACTTGAACCGTGAAATCCTCTAGAAGGAATGTTGTGACCATTTGTCACAGTGGTCTAAGACGACACTTGGATTGTGAAAACCATTGGAAGGTTTTTCGTGGTTCACCACGACGACACTACGATCGCTATAATTAGAAGAAAATGACCTTCTCATACAGTCAAACACACGAACCTAAATGCAACATATGCAAGTGTGAGAATGGTGAAATGCACACATAAATGACGATATAAACAACACAAATGAATGTCACTAGTGTGTGTGTGTGTGTGTGTGTGTGTGTGTGTGTGTGTGTGTGTGTGTGTGTGTGTGTGTGTGTGTGTGTGTGTGTGCGCGCCTAATCTCTTCAAGAGAACAAATCAAGTGTTATACCTTTATAGCTCTTCTCCTTTGAAGCTTTAGGGATGCCAGAGGGTGCATTGATCACGATCAAGAAAATCACCTAAATTTACCCTTACAACGAAAATAAGTCAATCAAAATAAAAGAACTTACAATCTCCCCCTTTGACTATTTTGTGACAAAACCAATCCTCATAAAAAAAAAAAAAAAAGAATAGAAACTATTGTTAACGAAGTTGTTACTAGATTACAAAGAGATACCAAAAAAAAAAAGTAAATCCTCAAAGTCTTCAATATCTTATAGTGAGGCATACCTTTAAGATACAAATAGCAAACAACTTTTCTAAGACAAACAAGCACATGTGAGGTGAACACACTTTTTCTATCGTTAGGAAATCGCGATTCAAAAGATGTTTATAAAGAAATTCCAACACAATGTGCTCTAAGTTTTGAAAACTAGTAAAACGGTAAGCTAATGATTCATTCCATAGGGATTATGTTAGATTAATCGATTTGCGATCTAATCTATGTTAGTCTACACTAGGTGCAAGTAAATAAATTCATGTTGTTGGTTTTTGAATGGTTTTAAGTTAATAAACTAGAAAAGTAAATAACAATAATATAAAGAGAAAATAAATGGAGATAGGAATCCAATATCAACAATCTAGATAAGAGAATGATTTAAACAATTAATAGGTGTTGTATATATGTTTTCGGCTTGGGGACACATCAACAATTTGTACAAGAAACACGTGAGAATAGGACCGAATCATATGTTCGAAATGGTCAACGGAGGGAGTATTGACCATTATGCCATATTAGTAGAAGTCAATGAATTGAAATATGCTTGTCAGATAAGTCAGCTTGTAGCCAAAGACCATGTTCGCCATAACTCCTGCTCGCCTTGAAACAGACAATATATTCTCCACAAGCCTTGCTCGCCAAATCTTTACTCAGCTAACATAAGTAAGTAACTTTATTACCAATGCAATAATCCCATAAAACAAGGACTCTTGGATTCAGATCCCAGTAAGGAAATATCTTTATTTCCTCTCGAGACAAAGGAAGCCCAAATAGGAAAGGACTCAAGACTTTCGAGAAACTAGACGTTAAGTTGGAAACGAATCCTAATCAGCCGATAAAATCTGATATCCTAAAATGACTTTGTTTGGGAATCCACCATCTACACGGCAAACAGAACAAGGGAACCCTAGTTCGCCTATTATAAATAGAACCATGTAATCATGGAAATGAGGGATTTTCTAGTGAGTTGAGAGCTATTGTAAGAGAGAAGAAACTAATACCAAAGTGTAACCAAAAGAAGATAATAGTATTAGTTTTCCTGCCCTCAAGGGGCCCCATGGTTTTTTCCTGTTTTTAAGGTTTTTCACGTAAAACCTGTGTTTTCCATGCTTTCATTTACGTTGCTATTTATATTATTATAACCTTATTGTGAGACGCGTGGCAATCCAAAAATCACTATCATCAATTGGCGTTAGAAGGAGGGGGAAAACAGAAAACTTCGAGGAACCCTCAGACAAGCACAACAGACATGAACAACACCAGTAGCAAAGACGGAAATTCCATTGGTGAAAACTCTCACCAAGATCCTAGAGCTGCCAGACCTGCAGGGGATGAGACCGGATTTGCAAGGGGTGAAACATTGATAACAGGGGAACATTCAATGACACCGGAGAACAGAACGATAGTTGATCCAGAAACCTTACAACACTTCCAAGCCGTTCTGGCGAATCTGATAAGTGAAGCCAATAAGCTGGGACTCGCGCTCCCCCTCGGCTTGGGAATTCCTTCTCCCTATGATCTGACAGCAAGCACATAAAGGGACCACCCGCTAGGAAGGTTGCGGTCAGAAGTTCACATTGCCACTCCGGATACCCAAACAAAAGTATCCACGGAAGAAACCTCTAGAAACCATCTCGAGGATCTTAGAGAAAAAATACAAATACAAACACAAAGGAGAGGCTTACTAGGCGAAAGGGAGTCACCAGAAAGACGAGTCCATAGTCGGGTGCATGGAGCGATCCCTAACGGTACATACTAAAGGATCCGTCGGAGGCATCGATCTATTTCATCAGAGGATAAAAGTCCTCGCCTAAGAAAGAGCCTGTGATCCAAAAGGGGAAAACAGAGAAGATCCGAAAGCATAGATGATCAAAAATCTAGAGGGAGCGGAGATAGCCGGGAGAATGACAGCCAAAAAATGACTATTAAGAGCCAGTTCGGTCTAGGAGGAGAACCCACTGGTCACCGAACTATCACACTTTAAGAATTGTCGAAAAAGGTCTCAACAATGGCTCAAAGATATGGACACAACGCTTCGTCTGATGAGGAATTAGACAACCCTTTTGTTGGACAAATCACTCACACCCAGTTCCAGGAAAGATTCAGGATGCCAGCCATCGAGCAATATAAAGAAACCAGAGATCCGAAAGAGCATGTCAGGCAATTCCGCAACATCATGGCACAATACGCATCCAACAAGGGACTCCTATGTCTAACTTTCCCACAAACCTTCAGAGACCTCGCATATAAATGGTTTGGAAGACTTCCACCCATGAGTTTCAACAGCTTTTCATGCTTTAGCAAAGCATTCATCAGGCAATTCATGGGTAGCGTACAAAGAAGAAAGTCACTTGCCCACCTTTCGAACCTAAGATAAGACAAGACAAGAACGAGTCCCTAAAAAAATATCTGATGAGATTCGGCAAAGAAGTCGCTCAGATTGAAAACGTAAGCGATGTGGCTATCATAGCCGCTTTCACCAATGGGTTGCAAAGGGGATGATTATCTTTTGATTTGCGCTGAGATTGACCAAAAACCTATGAAGAAATGATGGACATAGCCGGCGACTAGGCCCTAGCTGAAGAAGAAGAGCTAGAACAAGAGGGTAGCTACGTACATGGTCATAAACCAGACTTCAAACTTGAATCTAAAGGTGAAAAAATGAAGACGCAATCGCATGACCGCCAAAGAAATGAGGGAAGTCGAAAAGATCGATTCAAGGAAAACCGAGAGGGCAATCGAAACAGTTGTTTCTGGAGCAAGTACAACAGCTACGCTCCTTTAACAGGCGACCAGGAGGACATACTCTCAGTGGTAGAGGATAAGGGGCTCGCCAAATATCCCAGGCAACAGTCTGCCAATGCTAGGAGGGACACGACAAAGTATTGCCGTTTTCACAAAGATCATGGGTATGACACTTCTAAATGTTTCCAATTAAGAGATCACATAGAAAGCCTGATCAGAGACGGGCATCTCAAAGATTTCACCTTAAGAGGAGACAAGCATGGGGGTCACCAAGATAACTGGGGAGGCGGACAAGAGAAAAAGAGTCCGAGGAAGAATAGTCCGGGTGCCACCATAAACACTATATTTTGCAGACCACACACCGGTCGCAGCAACAGGGAAAGAATGTCTGAAGTCCGAGAAGTGATGAAAGAAAGCAGTACGGAAGTAAACTCTGTGCAGCGAGGACCAAAGAGAGGCAAGAAAGGATGGGATCTGATAGTCTTCACCATCGAGGACTCGGAAGGAATCGATGCAAAACCAATGATGCAATTGTTGTAGGAGTCCAAATAGCTCATAGAGACGTATTGCGGGTAATGATAGATAATGATAGGTCGGCTGATATCCTGAGCGTAAGAGTATATGACAAATTGCGGCTTGACAGAAAAGACTTGGAACCATTTCATGTGCCACTGAAGGGATTCGGGGGCACAGAAGTAAGATCGTTGGGAACCGTGAAGCTGCCGGTGAGATTCGGTACTACACCTTGCCGAAAAATAATTCTGTTAGACTTTATAGTTGTCGGTATCTACAACTAGCCATACAACGCACTGCTCGGCCAACCATTCCTAAACAAGGCTCGAGCAGTCACATCGACATACGCGTTGAAAGTAAAATTCCCAATAGAATTCAGATCGAGGAGCTAAGGGGATCACAAGAAATGGCTCGCTGAGCTAACTTATCAGTCTTCAAAGACAAAGGATGAGTGGAAGCTCTGAGCATGTTCCAACTTGACCAAGCTGAGAAAGAAATACCCAAGAGCTTCGAGCTTGACCCAAGAGATAAGACGGAGAGGGAAAATGAGGAACCAAGAAAACGGAAGTGCTTTATAGTTCCCAAGCGTGATTTTATCTTCCAAACGTTCTTGCTGACATGCATACTTTCTTTTTGGCATGCAGGCGTTCTTTTTGCCATCCAGACATGCTTTTTATAACGCAGAAGTGCTATTTAGTTCTCGAGCGTGTTTTTTTAGTTTCCAAAAGTTCTTTTTGATGAGTAGATTTTATTTTAGGCATGCGGGCATGATTTTTGGAATGTGGGACTGCTTTCAATTTCTTGATCTAGCTTTTTATTTTCAAAACCTTCTTTTCGGATTCCAGGCGTTCTTTTTGGCTTTCAGGCGTTCTTTTTGGCATGCAGACATGCTTTTTAGAAAATGGAAGTGCTTTTTAGTTCCCGAGCGTGATTTTTACTTCCAAACACTCTTTTTGACATGCATACATTCTTTTTAGCATACATGCTTTCTTTTTGCCATGCAGACATTCTTTTTAGAACGCAGAAGTGCTTTTTAGTTCTCGATCATGTTTTTTAGTTTCAAAACTTTCTTTTTTGCATGTAGATTTTATTTTTGGCATGTGGGCATGATTTTTGGAATGCGGGACTGCTTTAATTTCTTCATCGTGCTTTTTATTTTCCAATCCTTCATTTTTGTTTTTAGGTGTTCTTTTTGGCATGCAGACATGCTTTTTAGAAAATGGAAGTGGTTTTTAGTTCCCGAGCGTGATTTTATCTTCCAAACGTTCTTTTTGACATGCATACTTTCTTTTTGGCATCCAGGCTTTCCTTTTGCCTTGAAGACATGCTATTTAGAACGCAGAAGTGCTTTTTTATTCTTGAGCATGTTTTTTGGTTTCCCAACCTTCTTTTTGACAAGTTGGTTTAATTTTTGGCATGCGGGCATGATTTTTAGAACGCGGGATTGCTTTTAATTTATGGATCGTGCTTTTTAGTTTACAAATGTTCTTTTTGGCTTTCAAGCATTCTTTTTGGCATGCAGACATGCTTTTTAAAAAACGGAAGTGCTTTATAGTTCCCGAGCGTGATTTTATTTTTCAAACATTCTTTTTGACATGCATACTTTCTTTTTGGCATGTATGCTTTCTTTCTGCCATGCAGACATGCTTTTTGTTATCTAGCTTGTTTTTTAGTTTCCAAACGTTGTTTTTGACAAGTTGATTTTATTTTAGGTATGGGGGCATGATTTTTGGAACATGGGACTGCTTTCAATTTCTTGATCCAGCTTTTTATTTTCAAAACCTTCTTTTCAGCTTTCAGGCGTTCTTTTTGACATGCAGACATGCTTTTTAGAAAACGGAAGTGCTTTCTAGTTACCGAGCGTGATTTTTACTTCCAAACACTCTTTTTGACTTGCTTACATTCTTTTTAGCATGCAGGCTTTCTTTTTGCCATGCAGACATGCTTTTTAGATCGCGGAAGTGCTTTTTAGTTCTCGAGCATGTTTTTTAGTTTCGAAACGTTCTTTTTTGCAAGTACATTTTATTTTTGGCATGCGGGCATGATTTTTGGAACGTGGGACTGCTTTAAATTTCCTCATCGTGCTTTTTATTTTCCAATCCTTCATTTTTGTTTGTAGGCGTTCTTATTGGCATGAAGACATGCTTTTTAGAAAACGGAAGTGGTTTTTAGTTCCCGTGCGTAATTTTATCTTCCAAACGTTCTTTTTGACATGCATACTTTCTTTTTGGCATGCTGACTTTCTTTTTGCCTTGAAGACATGTTATTTAGAACGCGAAAGTGCTTTTTTGTTCTTGAGCGTGTTTTTTGGGTTCCAAACGTTCTTTTTGACAAGTTAATTTAATTTTTGGCATGCGGGCATGATTTTTAGAACGCGGGACTGCTTTTAATTTCTGGATTGTGCTTTTTAGTTTCCAAACGTTCTTTTTGGCTTTCAAACATTCTTTTTGGCATGCAGTCATGCTTTTTAGAAAACGGAAGTGCTTTATAGTTCCCGAGCGTGATTTTATCTCTCAAACGTTCTTTTTGACATGCATACTTTCTTTTTGGCATGTATGCTTTCTTTCTACCATGCAGACATGCTTTTTGTTCTCGAGCTTGTTTTTTAGTTTCCAAATGTTCTTTTTGACAAGTAGATTTTATTTTAGGCATGCAGGCATGATTTTTGGAACGTGGGACTGCTTTCAATTACTTGATCCAACTTTTTATTTTCAAAACATTCTTTTTGGCTTTCAGACATTCTTTTTGGCATGCAAACATGCTTTTTAGAAAACGAAAGTGATTTTTTGTTCTCAAGTGTGATTTTTACTTCCAAACACTCTTTTTGACTTGCATACATGCTTTTTAGAACGCGAAAGTGCTTTTTAGTTCTCGAGCATGTTTTTTAGTTTCGAAACTTTCTTTTTTGCAAGTAGATTTTATTTTTGGCATTCGGGCATGATTTTTGGAACATGGGATTGCTTTTAATTTCTTGATCGTGCTTTTTATTTTCCAATCCTTCATTTTTGTTTTCAGGCATTCTTTTTCGCATGTAGACCTGCTTTTTAGAAAACGGAAGTGGTTTTTAGTTCCCGAGTGTGATTTTATCTTCCAAACGTTCTTTTTGACATGCATACTTTCTTTTTGGCATATATGCTTTCCTTTTGCCTTGAAGACATGCTATTTAGAATGCGGAAGTGCTTTTTTGTTCTCGAGCATGTTTTTTGGTTTCCCAACGTTCTTTTTGACAAGTTGATTTTATTTTTGGCATACGGGCATGATTGTTAGAACGCGGGACTGCTTTTAATTTCCTGATCGTGCTTTTTAGTTTCCAAACGTTCTTTTTGGCTTTCAAGCATTCTTTTTGGCATGCAGACATGCTTTTTAGAAAACGGAAGTGCTTTATAGTTCCCGAGCGTGATTTTATCTTTCAAACGTTCTTTTTGACATGCATACTTTCTTTTAGGCATGCATGCTTTCTTTTTGTCATGCAGACATGCTTTTTGTTCTCGAGCTTGTTTTTTAGTTTCCAAATATTCTTTTTGACAAGTAGATTTTATTTTAGGCATGCGGGCATGATTTTTGGAATGTGGGACTGCTTTCAATTTCTTGATCCAGCTTTTTATTTTCAAAACCTTCTTTTCGGCTGTCAAGTGTTCTTTTTGGCATACAGACATGCTTTTTAGAAAACGGAAGTGCTTTTTAGTTCCCGAGCGTGATTTTTACTTACAAACACTCTTTTTGACATGCATACATTCTTTTTAGCATGCAGGCTTTCTTTTTGCCATGCAGACATGCTTTTTAGAACGCGAAAGTGCTTTTTAGTTCTCGAGCATGTTTTCTAGTTTCGAAATGTTCTTTTTTGCAAGTAGATTTTATTTTTGGCATGCGGGCTTGATTTTTGGAACGCGGGACTGCTTTTAATTTCTTGATCGTGCTTTTTATTTTCCAATCCTTCATTTTTGTTTTCAGGCGTTCTTTTTTGCATGCAGACATGCTTTTTAGAAAACAGAAGTGATTTTTAGTTCCCGAGCATGATTTTATCTTCCAAACATTCTTTTTGACATGCATACTTTCTTTTTTGCATGCATGCTTTCTTTTTGCCATCCAGACATGCTTTTTATAACGTGGAAGTCCTTTTTAGTTCTCGAGCGTGTTTTTTAGTTTCCAAACGTTCTTTTTGATGAGTAGATTTTATTTTTTGCGACCAGGCATGATTTTTGGAATACAAGATTGCTTTTAATTTCTCGAGCTTGCTTTTTAGTTTCCAAACGTTCTTTTTGGTTTTCAAGCATTCTTTTTGGCATGCAGACATGCTTTTTAGAAAACGGAAGTGCATTATAGTTCCTGAGTGTGATTTTATCTTTCCAACGTTCTTTTTGACATGTATACTTTCTTTTTGTCATGTATGCTTTCTTTCTGCCATGTAGACATGTTTTTTGTTCTCGAGCTTGTTTTTTAGTTTCCAAACGTTCTTTTTGACAAGTAGATTTTATTTTAGGCATGCGGGCATGATTTTTGGAACGTGGGACTGCTTTCAATTTCTCGATCCAGCATTTTATTTTCAAAACCTTCTTTTCGGCTTTCAGGTGTTCTTTTTGGCATGAAGACATGCTTTTAAGAAAACGGAAGTGCTTTTTAGTTACTGAGCGTGATTTTTACTTCCAAACACTCTTTTTGACATGCATACATTCTTTTTAGCATGCATGCTTTCTTTTTGCCATGCAGACATGCTTTTTAGAATGCGGAAGTGCTTTTTAGTTCTCGAGCATGTTTTTTAGTTTCGAAAAGTTCTTTTTTGCAAGTACATTTTATTTTTGGCATGTATGCATGATTTTACTGCTTTTAATTTCTTCATCGTGCTTTTTATTTTCCAATTCTTCATTTTTGTTTAGGCGTTCTTTTTGGCATGCAGACATGCTTTTTAGAAAACGGAAGTGGTTTTTAGTTACCGAGCGTGATTTTATCTTCCAAATGTCTTTTTGACATGCATACTTTCTTTTTGACATGCATGCTTTCTTTTTGCCTTGAAGACATGCTATTTAGAACGCGGAAGTGCTTTTTTTTTTCTTGAGCATGTTTTTTGGTTTCCAAACATTCTTTTTGACAAGTTGATTTAATTTTTGGCATGCGGGCATGATTTTTAGAACGCATGACTGCTTTTAATTTCTGGATCGTGCATTTTAGTTTCCAAACGTTCTATTTGGCTTTGAAGCATTCTTTTTGGCATTCAGACATGCTTTTTAGAAAACGGAAGTGCTTTACAGTTCCCGAGCGTGATTTTATCTTTCAAACGTTCTTTTTGACATGTATACTTTCTTTTTGGCATGTATGCTTTCTTTCTGCCATGCAGACATGCTTTTTGTTCTCGAGCTTGTTTTTTGGCTTCCAAACGTTCCTTTTGACAAGTAGATTTTATTGTTGGCATGCGGGCATGATTTTTGGAACGCGGGATTGCTTTTAACTTCTTGATCACGCTTTTTAGTTTCCAAACCTTCTTTTTTGTCTTTCAGGCGTTTTTTTTTGGCATGTTGACATGGTTTTTAGACAACGGAAGTGCTTTTAATTTCCCGAGCGTGATTTTATCTTCCAAACGTTCTTTTTGACTTGCATACTTTCTTTTTGGCATGTAAGCTTTCTTTTTGCCATGCAGACATGCTTTTTAGAACGCGGAAGTGCTTTTTAGTTCTCAAGCTTGTTTTTTAGTTTCTAAACATTCTTTTTGACAAGTAGAATTTATTTTAGGCATGCAGGCATGATTTTTGGAACGCGGGACTGCTTTTAATTTCTTGATCAAGCTTTTTAGTTTCAAAACCTTCTTTTTGGCTTTCAGGTGTTCTTTTTGGCATGCAGATATGCTTTTTAGAAAACGGAAGTGCTTTTTAGTTGCCGAGCGTGATTTTATCTTCCAAACGTTCTTTTTGACATGCATAATTTCTTTTTGGCATGCAGACTTTTTTTTTTTGCCATGCACACATGCTTTTTAAAATGCAGAAGTGCTTTTTAGTTCTCGAGCTATTTTTTTAGTTTCCAAACGTTCTTTTTGACAAGTAGATTTTATTTTAGGCATGCAGGCATGATTTTTAGAACGCGGGATTGCTTTTAATTTCTAGATCAAACTTTTTAGTTTCGAAACCTTATTTTTGGCTTTTAGGTGTTCTTTTTGGCATGCAGACATGGTTTTTAGGAAACGGAAGTGCTTTTTAGTTCTTGAGCGTGATTTTATCTTCTAAACGTTCTTTTTGACATGCATACTTTTTTTTTGGCATGAAGGCTTTCTTTTTGCCATGCAGACATGCTTTTTGGAACACGGAAATGCTTTTAAGTTCCTTTAAGTTCTCGATCTTGTTTTTTATTTTCCAAACGTTCTTTTTGACAAGTAGATTTTATTTTTGGCACGCGGGCATGATTTTTTGAACGCAGGACTGCTTTTAATTTCTTGATCGCGCTTTTTAGTCTCCAAATGTTCTTTTTGGCTTTCAGGCGTTCTTTTTGGCATGTAGACATGCTTTTTAGAATATGGAAGTGCTTTTAGTCCCCGAGCATGATTTAATCTTTCAAACGTTCTTTTTGACAAGCTACTTTCTTTTTGGCGTGTAGGCTTTCTTTTTTCCATGCAGACATGCTTTTTAGAACGTGGAAGTGATTTTTAGTTCTCGAGCGTGTTTTTAAGATTCCAAACGTTCTTTTTGACAAGTATATTTTATTTTTGGCATGCGGGCATGATTATTGGAACGCGGGACTGCTTTTAATTTCTCGATCGAGCTTTTTAGTTTCCAAACGTTCTTTTTAGCTTTCTGGCGTTATTTTTGGCATGCAAACTTTCTTTTTGGCATGCGGGCATGCATTTTTTCACGTAGAGTTCTTTTGAGTTCTCGAGTGTGCTTTTTAGTTTCCCAACGTTATTTTTGGCTTTCAGGCGTTCTTTTTGGCATGCACACAAACATTTTAGAAAACGGAAGTGCTTTTTAGTTACCAAGCATAATTTTATCTTCCAAACTTTCTTTTCGACATGCATACTTTCTTTTTTTCATGCATGCTTTCTTTTTGCCATACATACATGCTTTGTGGAGGTGCTTTTTAGTTCTTGAGCTTGTTTTTAAGATCCCAAACATTCTTTTTGACAAGTAGATTTTATTTTTGGCATGCGAGCATGATTTTTGGAATGCGGGACTGCTTTTAATTTCTTGATCAAGCTTTTTAGTTTCCAAACATTCTTTTGGCTTTCTGGCGTTATTTTTGTCATGCAAACTTTTTTTTTGGCATGCGGGCATGCATTTTTGAACTTAGACTTCTTTTTAGTTCTCGAGCGTGCTTTTTAGTTTTCCAACATTATATTTGGCTTTCAGGTGTTCTTTTTGGCATACAGACATGCTTTTTAGAAAACGGAAGTGCTTTTTAGTTCCCGAGCGTAATTTTATCTTCCAAACGTTCTTTCTGACATGCATACTTTCTTTTTGCCAAGCATACATCCTTTTTAGAACGCGGAAGTGCTTTTTAGTTCTCCAACGTGTTTTTAAGTTTCCAAACGTTCTTTTGACAAGTAGATTCTATTTTTGGCATGCGGGCATGATTTTTTGAATGCGGGACTGCTTTTAATTTCTTGATCGAAGTTTTTAGTTTCCAAACGTTCTTTTTGGCTTTTAGGCATTAGTTTTGGCATACAAACTTTCTTTTCGGCATGCGGGCATGCGGGCATGCTTTTTTGAACGTAGAGTTCTTTTTAGTTCTCGAGCGTGTTTTTTAGTTTCGAAACATTCTTTTTGGCTTTCGGGCGTTCTTTTTTGCATGTAGACATGCTTTTTAGAAAAAAAAAGTGATTTTTTGTTCCCGAGTGTGATTTTCTCTTCCAAACATTCTTTTAGACATGCATACTTTCTTTTTGACATGCATGCTTTCTTTTTGCCATGCAGACATGCTTTTTAGAATGCGGAATTGCTTTTTAGTTCTTGAGCTGGTTTTTAAGTTTCCAAACGTTCTTTTTGACAAGTAGATTTTATTTTTGGCATGCAGGCATGATTTTTGGAACACGGGATTACTTTCAATTTCTTGATCGTGCCTTTTAGTTTCCAAACGTTCTTTTTGGCTTTCAGGTGTTCTATTTGGCATGCAAACATGCTTTTTAGAAAACGGAAGTGCTTTTTAGTTCCCGAGCGTGATTTTATCTTCCAAACGTTCTTTTTAACTTACATACTTTCTTTTTGGTATGCACGCTTTCTTTTTACCTTGCAGACATGTTTTTTAGAATGCGGAAGTGCTTTTAGTTCTCGAGCATGTTTTTTAGTTTCCAAACGTTCTTTTTGGCAAGTAGATTTAATTTTTAGCATTCAGGCATGATTTTTAGAACGCGGGATTTCTTTTAATTTCTCGAGCGTGCTTTTTAGTTTCCAAACTTTTTTGTGGCATTCGGGCATTATTTTTGGCATCCAAACTTTCTTTTTGGTATACGGGCATGCTGTTGTGAACGTTGAGTTCTTTTTAGTTCTCTAGCTTGTTTTTTAGTTTCAAAATGTTCTTTTTGGCTTTCGGGGGTTCTTTTTGGCATGCAGATATGATTTTTAGAAATAGGAAGTGTTTTTTAGTTCACGAGCGTAATTTTCTCTTCCAAACAAACTTTTTGACATGTATACTTTCTTTTTGGCATGCAATCTTTCTTTTTCCCATGCAGACATGCTTTATAGAACGCGGAAGTGCTTTTTAGTTCTCGAGCGTGTTTTTAAGTTTCCAAACGTTCTTTTTGACAAGTAGATTTTACTTTTGGCATGCGGGCATGATTTTTGGAACGTGGGACTGCTTTTAATTTCTTGATCGAGCTTTTTAGTTTCCAAACATTATTTTGGCTTTCGGGCGTTATTTTTGGCATGAAACTTTCTTTTTGGCATGCGGGCATGCTTTTTTGAACGTAGAGTTCTTTTTAGTTCTCGAGCATGTTTTTTAGTTTCGAAACGTTCTTTTCGGCTTTCGGGCGTTCTTTTTGGCATGCAGACATGCTTTTTAGAAAAAAAAAAAGTGATTTTTAGTTCCCGAGTGTGATTTTCTCTTCCAAACATTCTTTTTGACATGCATACTTTCTTTCTGACATACAGACTTTTTTTTGCCATGCAGACATGCTTTTTAGAACGCGGAAGTGATTTTTAGTTCTCATACATGTTTTTTAGTTTCCAAACGTTCTTTTTGGCAAGTAGATTTAATTTTTGGCATACAGGTATGATTTTTTAAACGCGGGACTGCTTTTAATTTCTCGAGCGTGCTTTTTAGTTTCCAAACGTTCTTTGTGGCATTCGGGCGTTATTTTTGGCATGCAAACTTTCTTTTTGGCATACGGGCATGCATTTTTGAACGTAGAGTTCTTTTTAGATCTCGAGCATATTTTTTAGTTTCGAAACATTCTTTTTGGCTTTCAGGCATTCTTTTTGGCATGTAGACATGATTTTTAGAAAAAGGAAGTGCTTTTTAGTTCCCAAGCGTGATTTTATCTTCCAAACGTTCTTTTTGACATGCATACTTTCTTCTTGGCATGCAGACTTTCTTTTTTCCATCTAGATATGCTTTTTAGAACGCGGGATTGCTTTTTAGTTCTCGAGCTGGTTTCTTAGTTTTCAAACCTTCTTTTTGACAAGTAGATTTTATTTTTGGCATGCGGGCATGATTTTTGGAATGCGAGATTGCTTTTAATTTCTTTATCATGCTTTTTAGTTTTCAAACATTCTTTTTGGCTTTCAGGCATTCTTTTTGGCATGCAAACATGCTTTTTAGAAAACGGATATGCTATTTAGTTCCCGAGCGTGATTTAATCTTCCAAACATTCTTTTTGACATGCATACTTTCTTTTTGGCATGTAGTTTTTTTTTTTTTTGCCTTACAGACATGCTTTTTAGAACACGAAAGTGATTTTTCGTTCTCGAGCATGTTTTTTAGTTTCCAATCGTTCTTTTTGGCAAGTAGATTTTATTTTTGGCTTGCTTGCATGATTTTTTGAACATGGAACTACTTTTAATTTCTAGAGCGTGTTTTTTAGTTTCCAAACGTTCTTTGTGGCATTCGGGCGTTATTTTTGGCATGCAAACTTTTTTTTTAGCATGCGGGCATGCTTTTTTGAATGTAGAGTTCTTTTTAGTTCTCGAGCGTGTTTTTTAGTTTCGAAACATTCTTTTTGGCTTTCGGGTGTCCTTTTTAGCAGGCAGATATGATTTTTAGAAAAAGGAAGTGATTTTTAGTTCTCGAGCGTGATTTTCTCTTCCAAACATTCTTTTTGACATGCATACTTTCTTTTTGACATGCAGGCTTTCATTTTTCCATGCAGACATGCTTTTTCGAATGCGGAAGTGCTTTTTAGTTCACGAGCGTGTTTTTTAGATTCCAAACGTTCTTTTTGGCAAGTAGATTTTATTTTTGGCATGCAGGCATGATTTTTGGAACGCAAGATTGCTTTTACTTTCTTGATCGAGCTTTTTAGTTTCCAAAGGTTCTTTTTAGCTTGCGGGCGTTTTTTTTAGCATGCAAACTTTTTTTTTGGCATGCGGGCATGCTTTTTTGAACGTAGAGTTCTTTTTAGTTCTCGAGCGTGCTTTTTAGTTTCCAAACGTTATTTTCGGGTGTTCTTTTTGGCATGCAGACATGCTTTTTAGGAAAATAAAGTGCTTTTTAATTCCCGAGTGTGATTTTATCTTCCAAATGTTTTTTTTGACAGGCATACTTTCTTTTTGGCATGCAGACTTTCTTTTTGCCATGCAGACAAGCTTTTTAGAACGCGGAAGTGCTTTTTAGTTCTCAAACGTGTTTTTAAGTTTCCAAAGGTTCTTTTTGACAAGTAGATTTTATTTTTGTCATGCGGGCATGATTTTTGGAACGCGGGATTGCTTTAATTTTCTCTAGCGCGCTTTTTAGCTTCCAAACGTTCTTTTTAGCTTTCGGGCGTTATTTTTGGCATGCATACATGATTTTTAGAAAAAGGAAGTGCTTTTTAGTTCCCTAGCGTGATTTTATCTTCCAAATGTTCTTTTTGACTTGCATACTTTCTTTTTGGCATGTAGGCTTTCTTTCTGTCATGTAGACATTCTTTTAAGAATGCGGAAGTGCTTTTTAGTTCTCGAGCGTGTTTTTAAGTTTTCAAACGTTCTTTTTGACAAGTAGATTTTATTTTTGGCATACGGGCATGATTTTTGGAATGCGGGACTGCTTTTAATTTCTCGATCGAGCATTTTATTTTACAAATGTTCATTTTGGCTTTCAGGCATTATTTTTGGTATGCAAACTCTCTTTTTGGCATACGGGCATGCTTTTTTGAACGTACAGTTCTTTTTAGTTTTCGTGCATGCTTTTTAGTTTCCAAACGTTATTTTTGGGCATTCTTTTTGGCATGTAGACATGCTTTTTAGAAATCGGAAGTGCTTTTTAGTTCCTGAGCGTGATTTTATCTTCCAAACGATTTTTTTGACATGCATACTTTCTTTTTGGCATGCACGCTTTCTTTTTCCCTTGCAGACATGCATTTTAGAATGCGGAAGTGCTTTTTAGTTCTGGAGCGTGTTTGTTTAGTTTCCAAACATTCTTTTTGGCAAGTAGATTTTATTTTTGGTATGCAGGCATGATTTTTGGAACGCGGGACTGGTTTTAATTTCTCGAACGTGCTTTTTAGTTTCCAAACGTTCTTTGTGGCTTTCAGGTGTTATTTTTGGCATGCAAACTTTCTTTATGGCATGTAGGCATGCTTTAAAGAACGTAGAGTGTTTTTAGTTCTTGAGCGTGTTTTTTTGTTTCGAAACGTTCTTTTATGCTTTTGGGCGTTGTTTTTGGCATGCAGACATGCTTTTTAGAAAACGGAAGTGCTTTTTAGTTCCGGAGCGTGATTTTATCTTCCAAACATTCTTTTTGACAGGCATACTTTCTTTTTTTCATGCAGGCTTTCTTTTTGCCATGCACACATACTTTTTAGAACGCGGAAGTGATTTTTAGTTATCGAGCGTGTTTTTTAATTTCCAACCGTTCTTTTTGGCATGTAGATTTTATTTTTGGCACGCATGCATGATTTTCTGAACGCGGACCGGTTTTTAATTTCTCGAACATGCTTTTTAGTTTCCAAACGTTCTTTGTGGCATTTAGGCGTTATTTTTGGTATGCAAACTTTCTTTTTGGCATGCAAACTTTCTTTTTAGCATGCATGCATTCTTTTTTGAACGTATAGTCCTTTTTAGTTCTAGAGCGTGTTTTTTAGTTTCCAAACGTTGTTTTTTGCTTTCGGGCGTTCTTTTTGGTATGCAGATATGCTTTTTAGAAAAAGGAAGTGATTTTTAGTTCCCGAGCGTGATTTTCTCTTCCAAACATTCTTTCTGACATGCATACTTTCTTTTTGACATACAGGCTTTCTTTTTGCCATTCAGACATGCTTTTTAGAATGCGGAATTGCTTTTTAGTTCTCGAGCCTGTTTTTAGTTTCCAAACGTCCCTTTTGACAAGTAGAATTTATTTTTAGCATGCGGGCATGATTTTCGGAACACGAGATTACTTTTACTTTCTTGATCGTGCTTTTTAGTTTCCGAATGTTGTTTTTTGCTTTCAGGCGTCCTTTTTGGCATGCAGACATGCTTTTTAGAAAACGGAAGTGCGTTTTAGTTCCCGAGCATGATTTTATCTTCCAAATGTTCTTTTTGACATGTATACTTTCTTTTCTGCATGCAAGCTTTCTTTTTGCCATGAAGACATGCTTTTTAGAATGCGGAAGTGCTTTTTAGCTCTCGAGCGTGTTTTTTAGTTTCCAAATGTTCTTTTTGGCAAGTAGATTTTATTTTTGGCATGCAGGCATTATTTTTGGAATGCGGGACTGCTTTAAATTTCTCGAGCGTGCTTTTTAGTTTTTTTGTGGCATTCGAGCGTTATTTTTGGCATGCAAACTTTCTTTTTAGTATGCGGGCATGCTTTTTTGAACGTAGAGTTCTTTTTAGTTCTCGAGCGTCTTTTTTAGTTTCGAAACGTTCTTTATGGCTTTCAGGCGTTCTTTTTAGCATGCATACATGATTTTTAGAAAAAGGAAGTCCTTTTTAGTTCCCGAGCATGATTTTATCTTCCAAACGTTCTTTTTGACATGCATACTTTGTTTTTGGCATGCAGGCTTTCTTTTTGCCATGCAGACTTTCTTTTTACCATGCAGACATGCTTTTTAGAATACAGAAATGCTTATTAGTTCTTGAGCTGGTTTTTTAGTTTCCAAATGTTCGTTTTGACATGTAGATTTTATTTTTGGCATGCGGGCATGATTTTTGGAACGCGGGATTGATTTTAATTTCTTTATCATGCTTTTTAGTTTCCAAACATTCTTTTGGCTTTCAGACATTCTTTTTGGCATGCAAATATGCTTTTTAGAAAACGGATGTGCTTTTTAGTTCCCGAGAATGATTTAATCTTCCAAACATTCTTTTTGACATGCATACTTTCTTTTTGGCATGCAGTCTTTTTTTTGCCTTGTAGACATGCTTTTAGAACGCATGTTTTAGTTCTCGAGCCTGTTTTTTAGTTTCCAAACGTTATTTTTGGCAAGAAGATTTTATTTTTGGCTTGCAGGCATGATTTGAACGTGGGACTACTTTTAATTTCGCGAGCGTGCTTTTTAGTTCCCAAACGTTCTTTGTGGCATTCAGGCGTTATTTTTGGCATGCAAACTTTCTTTTTTGTATGTGGGTATGCTTTTTTGAACGTAGAGTTCTTTTTAGTTCTCGAGCGTGTTTTTTAGTTTCAAAACGTTCTTTTTGGCTTACGGGCGTTCTTTTTAGTAGACAGACATGATTTTTAGAAAAAGGAAGTGATTTTTAGTTACCGAGCGTGATTTTCTCTTCCAAACATTCTTTTTGACATGCATACTTTCTTTTTGACATGCAGGCTTTCATTTTGCCATGCAGACATTCTTTTTGCCATGCAGACATTATTTTTCCAATGCGGAAGTGCTTTTTAGTTCACGAGCGTATTTTTTAGATTCCAAACGTTATTTTTGGCTAGATTTTATTTTTGGCATGCAGGCATGATTTTTGGAATGCGGGGATTGCTTTTAATTTCTTGATCGAGCTTTCATGCGGGCATGCTTTTTTAAACGTAGAGTTCTTTTTAGTTCTCGAGCGTGCTTTTTAGTTTCCAAATGTTATTTTCGGGTGTTCTTTTTGGCATGTAGACATGCTTTTTATAAAAAGCAAGTGCTTTTTAGAAAAAGCAAGTGCTTTCTAGTTCCCGATCGTGATTTTATCTTCCAAATGTTCTTTTTGACAGGCATACTTTCTTTTTAGCATGCAGACTTTCTTTTTGCCATGCAGACAATCTTTTTAGAATGTGGAAGTGCTGGTTAGTTCTCAAGCGTGTTTTTAAGTTTCCAAAGGTTCTTTTTGACATGTAGATTTTATTTTTGTCATGTGGGCATGATTTTTGGAACGCGGGACTGCTTTAATTTTCTCGAGCATGCTTTTTTGCTTCCAAACGTTCTTTTTGACTTTCGGGCGTTATTTTTGGCAAGCAGACATGATTTTTAGAAAAAGGAAGTGTTTTTTAGTTCCCGAGCGTGATTTTATCTTCCAAATGTTCTTTTTGACTTGCATACTTTCTTTTTGACATGTAGGCTTTCTATTTGTCATGTAGACATGCTTTTTAGAATTCGGAAGTGCTTTTTAGTTCTCGAATGTGTTTTTAAGTTTTCAAATGTTCTTTCTGACAAGTAGATTTTATTTTGGCATATGGGCATGATTTTTGGAACGCGGGACTGCTTTTAATTTCTCGATCGAGCTTTTTATTTTACAAACATTCATTTTGGTTTTTGGGCATTATTTTTGGCATGCATATTTTCTTTTTGGCATACGGGCATGCTTTTTTGAACGTACCATTCTTTTTAGTTTCCAAATGTTATTTTTGGGCATTCTTTTTGGCATGTAGACATGCTTTATAGAAATCGGAAGTGTTTTTTAGTTCCCTAGCGTGATTTTATTTTCCAAACGTTTTTTTTGACATGCATACTTTCTTTTTGGCATGCACGCTTTCTTTTTTGCATGCACGCTTTCTTTTTGCCATGTAGACATGTATTTTAGAATGCGGAAATGCTTTTTTGAACGCGAGAGTACTTTTCAGTTCTCTAACATGCTTTTTAGTTTCCATACTTTCTTTTCGGCTTATAGGCGTTCATTTTGGAAAACAAACTTTCTTTGTGGCTTTCGGGCGTTCTTTTTGGCATGTAAACTTTCATTTTGGCATGCTGGAATGCTTTTTTGAACGTGAGAGTGCTTTTCAGTTCTTTAACATGCTTTTTAATTTCCATGCTTTCTTTACGGCTTCCGGGCATTCTTTTTGGAAAGCAAACTTTTTTTTTGGCTTTCGGGCGTTCTTTTTGGCATGAAAACTTTCTTTTAGGCATGTCAACTTTTTTTCAGCATGCTGGAATGCTTTTTTGAATGCGAGAGTGTTTTTCATTTCTCTAACATGCATTTTAGTCTCAATGCTTTCTTTTCGGCTTCCGGACGTTCTTTTTGGAAAGTAAACTTTCTTTTTGGCATTCGGGAGTTCTTTTTGGCAAGAAAAATTTCTTTTACGCATGTCAACTATCTTCTTGGCAAGCGGGAATGCTTTTTAGAACGCGAGAGTGCCTTTCAGTTCTCTAACATGCTTTTTAGTTTCCATGCTTTCTTTTCGGCTTATGAGTGTTCTTTTTGGCTTTCGGGTGTTCATTTTGGCATGAAAACTTTCTTTTAGGCATTTCAACTTTCTTCTTGGCAAGCGCGAATGCTTTCTTGACCGCGAGAGTGCTTTTCAGTTCTCTAACATGCTTTTTAGTTTCCATGCTTTCTTTTCGTCTTCCGAGCGTTCTTTTTGGAAAGTAAACTTTCTTATTTGCTTTTTGGCGTTCAAAACTTTCTTTTATGGATGTCAATTTTCTTCTTGGTAAGTGGGAATGCTTTTCTGAACACGAGAGTGATTTTCAGTTCTCTAATATGCATTTTAGTTTCCGTGCTTTCTTTCCACCTTCCAGGCGTTCTTTTTGGAAAGCCAACTTTCTTTTTGTCATTTGGGCATTCTTTTTGGCATGAAAATTTTCTTTTGGGCATGTCAACTTTCTTTTCGCATTCTGGAATGCTTTTTTGAACGTGAGAATGCTCTTTAATTCTCTAACATGCTTTTCAGTTTCCATGCCTTCTTTTCCACTTCCGGGCGTTCTTTTTGGAAAGTAAACTTTCTTTTTGGCTTTTAGGCGTACTTTTTGGCATGAAAACTTTGTTTTAGGCATGTCAACTTTCTTATTGGCAAGCGGGAATGCTTTTTTGAATGCGAGAATGATTTTCAGTTCTCTAACATGCTTTTTAGTTTCCATGCTTTCTTTTCGGCTTACGGGCATTCTTTTTGGAAAGCAAACTTTCTTTTTGGCTTTCGGGCTTTCTTTCTTGCTTTTTGGAGTTCTTTTTGGTATGAAAACTTTCTTTTAGGCATGTCAACTTTCTTCTTGGCAAGCGGGAATGCTTTTTAGAATGCGAGAGTGCTTTTCAGTTTCCATGCCTTTTTTTCGACTTCCGGGCCTTCTTTTTGGAAAGCAAACTTTCTTTTTGGCCTTCAGGAGTACTTTTTGGCAAGAAAAATTTCTTTTAGGCATATCAACTTTATTCTTTGCAAGCGGGAATTCTTTTTCGAATGCAAGAGTGCTTTTCAGTTCTCTAATATGCTTTTTAGTTTCCATGCTTTCTTTTCGGTTTTCGGGCGTTCTTTTTGGAAAGAAAACTTTCTTTTTGGCTTTCGGGCGTCCTTTTTGGCATGAAAGCTTTCTTTTAGGCTTGTCAACTTTCTTCTTGGCATGCGGAAATGCATTTTTTTACGTGAGAGTTCTTTTCAATTCTCTAATTTTCCGATTTAGGCCCATAAAAAGGTCGTTTAGCTTGTCATTCGGGCACTTTAAGTTTCTTGCGCGAAAGTTGCCCTTTTTTAACTTTTAAATTTCATAAATAATCCGGAGTCGTTTTAGGAGTCAAAAAGATTATGTTCTCTATTTATTTGGTTGTAATCGTTTGGCGATATTTAGAATTGAATAAAAAAAAAACTTCTTGAGTAGTTAACTCAAATATCTTTTTTTTTTTCTGTTTTTCCGTGGAATTATAGATCAAAGAAACCCTTGTGTGTTTGAATGTGTGTGAGTTCCGTTCCGGTCTTCATCACATGTCAACTTTCTTTTAGGTATGCGGGAATGCTTTTTATAATGCGAGAGTGCTTTTCATTTCTCTAACATGCTTTTTAGTTTCCATGCTTTCTTTTCGACCTACATGTGTTCTTTTTGGAAAGTAAACATTCTTTTTGGCTTTCGGGCTTTCTTTTTAGCTTTCGGGAGTTCTTTATGGCAAGTCAACTTTCTTCTTGGCAAGTGGGAATGCTTTTTTGAAAGCGAGAGTGTTTTTCAGTTCTCTAACATGCTTTTTTGTTTCCATGCGTTCTTTTTGGTTTCCGGGCATTCTTTTTGGAAAACAAACTTTCTTTTTGGCTTTCATGTGTTCTTTTTGGCATGTACACTTTCTTTTTGGCATGTCAACTTTCTTTTTCACATGCAGGAATGCTTTTTTGAAAGAGAGAGTGCTTTTCAATTCTCTAAAATGCTTTTTAGTTTCCATGCCTTCTTTTCGACTTCCGGGCATTCTTTTTAGAAAGCAAACTTTCTTTTTGGCTTTAGGGTGTTCTTTTTGGGATTAAAACTTTCTTTTAGGAATGTCAACTTTCTTTTTGGCAAGCGGGAATGCTTTTTTGAATGCGAAAGTGCTTTCAGTTCTCAAACATGCTTTTAAGTTTACATGCTTTCTTTTCGGCTTCTGGGTGTTCTTTTTGGAAAGCAAACTTTCTTTTTGGCTTTCGGACGTTCTTTTTGGCATGAAGAATTTCTTTTAGGCATGTCAACTTTCTTCTTGGCAAGCGAGAATGCTTTTTTGAACACGAGAGTGCTTTTTCAGTTCTCTAACATGCTTTTTATTTTCCAGACTTTTTTTTCGGTTTCCGGGCGTTCTTTTTGGAAAGCAAACTTTTTTTTTTAGCTTTCAGGCGTTCCTTTTGGTATGAAAACATTCTTTTGGGCATGAAAACTTTCTTTTGAGCATGTCCACTTTCTTTTAGGCATGCTGGAATTCTTTTTTGAACACGAGAGTGCTTCTCAGTTCTCTAACATACTTTTTAGTTTCCATGCTTTCTTTACGGCTTCCGAGCATTCTTTTTGGAAGGCAAACTTTATTTTTGGCTTTCAGGCGTTCTTTTTGGCATGAAAACTTTCTTTTAGGCATGTCAACTTTCTTCTTGGCAAGGGGGAATGCTTTTTTGAACTTGAGAGTGCTTTTCAGTTGTCTAATATGCTTTTTAGTTTCCATGCTTTCTTTTCGGCTTCCGGGTCTTCTTTTTTGAAAGCAAAATTTCTTTTTGGCTTTCGGGCATTGTTTTTGGCATGAAAACTATTTTTAGGCATGTCAACTTTCTTTTTGGCTCGCTGGAATGCTTTTTTGAACGCGAGAGTGCTTTTCAGTTCTCCAACATGTTTTTCAGTTTTTGTGCTTTCTTTTTGGCTTCCAGGCGTTCTTTTTGGAATGCAAATTTCTTTTTGGCTTTAAGACGCTCTTTTTGGCAAGAAAATTTCTTTTTGGCATGTCAACTTTCTTTTCAGCATGCTGAAATGCTTTTTTGAATGCGAGAGTGCTTTTCGGTTCTCTAACATGCTTTTTGTTTCTATGGTCTCTTTTCGGCTTCCGGGTGATCTTTTTGGAAAGAAAACTTTTTTTTTTGGCTTTCGGGCCTTCTTTTTGGTAGGAAAACTTCCTTTTACGCATGTCAACTATCTTCTCCGGAAGCGGGAATAACAAGAGAGTGATTTTAAGTTTTCTAACATGCTTTTCGTTTCCATGCTTTCTTTTCGGCTTCCGAACGTTCTTTTTTAAAGCAAACTTTCTTTTTGGCTTTCGGGCATTCTTTTTGGCGTGAAAACTTTATTTTTGGCATGTGAACTTTCTTTTCGGCATCCTGGAATGATTTTTTGAATGCGAGAGTGCTTTTCATTTCCCTAACATGCTTTTTAGTTTCCATGCTTTCTTTTCGGCTTCCGGGCGTTCTTTTTGGAAAGCAAACTTTCTTTTTAGCTTTCGGGTTTTATTTTTGGCAGGAAAACTTTCTTTTACGCATGTCAACTATCTTCTTGGCAAGCGGGAATGCTTTTTTGAACGAGAGAGTGCTTTTCAGTTCTCTAACATGCTTTTTAGTTTCCATGCATTCTTTTCGGCTTCCCGGAGTTCTTTTTGGAAAGCAAACTTTCTTTTTGGATTTTGGGCGTTCTTTTTGGCATTTCAACTTTCTTTTTGGCATTTCAACTTTCTTTTTGGCATGTTGGATTGCTTTTTTGAACGCGAGAGTGTTTTTCAATTCTGTAACATGCTTTTTGTTTCCAAGGTTTTTTCGGCTTCCTAGTGTTCTTTTTGTAAAGCAAACTTTCTTTTTGACTTTCAGACATTCTTTTTGGCATGAAAACTTTCTTTAAGGCAGGTCAACTATCTTCTCGGCAAGCGAGAATGTTTTTTCTAACAAGAGAGAGCTTTTTCAGTTCTCTAACATGCTTTTTAGTTTCTAGGATTTCTTTTCGGTTTACGGGTGTTCTTTTTGTAAAGAAAACTTTCTTTTTGGCTTTTGGGCGTTCTTTTTGGCATGAAAACTTTTTTTTAGGCATTTCAACTTTCTTTTTGGCTTGCTGGAATGGTTTTTTGAATGCGAGAGTGCTTTTCAGTTCTCTAACATGCTTTTTAGTTTCCATGCTTTCTTTTCGGCTTCTGAGCATTCTTTTTGGAAAGCTAACTTTCTTTTTGGCTTTTAGGCGTTCTTTTTGGCAAGAAAATTTCTTTTTGGCATGTCAACTTTCTTTTTGGCTTGCCAGAATGCTTTTTTGAACGCGAGAGTGCTTTTAAGTTCTCTAACATGCTTTTTAGTTTCCATGCTTTCTTTTCGGCTTCCGTGCGTTCTTTTTGGAAAGCAAAATTTCTTTCTGGCTTTTGGCAATTGTTTTCAGCATGAAAACTTCCTTTTTGGTATGTAAACTTTCCATGCTTTCTTTACGGCTTCCAGGCGTTCTTTTACGAAAGCAAACTTTCTTTTTGGCTTTCGGGCATACTTTTTGGCATGAAAACATTATTTTTGGCTTGTCAACTTTCTTTTCGGCATGTTGGAATGCTTTTCTGAACGCGAGAGTGCTTTTTCAGTTCTCTAACATGCTTTTTAGTTTCTATACTTTCTTTTCAGCTTCTAGGCGTTCTTTTTAGAAAGCAAAGTTTCTTTTTGGCTTTCGGGCGTTCTTTTAGGAATGAAAACTTTCTTTTTGGAATGTAAAATTTCTTTTCGGTATGCTGGAATGCTTTTTTGAACGCGAGAGAGTTTTTCAATTCTCAAACATTCTTTTTAGTTTCCAATCATTCATTTTGGCTTCCGAGCGTTCTTTTTGGAAATCAAACTTTCTTTTTGGCTTTCGGGCGTTCTTTTTGGCATGAAAACTTTTTTTTCGCATCTCAACTTTTTTCATTTCAAACCGGAATGCTTTTTTGAACGTGAGATTGCTTTTTAGTTCTCTAACATGCTTTTTAGCTTCCATGTTCTGTTTTCAGCTTCCTGGTATTCTTTTTTGAAAGCAAACTTTATTTTTTGCTTTAGGGCATTCTTTTTGGAATGAAAATTTTCTTTTCGGCATGCTGGAAAGCTTTTTTGAAAGTGAGAGTGCTTCTCAATTCTCTAACATGCTTTTTAGTTTCCATGCTTTCTTTTCGGTTTCCGGGCATTCTTTTAGGAAAGTAAATTTGTTTTTGGCTTTTGGGCCTTCTTTTTTGCATGAAAACTTTCTTTTAGGCATGTCAACTTTCTTCTTAGCAAGTGGGAATGTTTTTTTGAACGCGACAGTCCTTTTCAATTCTCTAACATGCTTTTTAGTTTCCATGCCTTCTTTACAGCTTGTCGGCGTTCTTTTTTGAAAACAAACTTTCTTTTTTTTCTTTCGGGCGTTCTTTTTGGCATGAAAACTTTCTTTTTGGCATGAAAACTTTCTTTTTGGCATATCAACTTTCTGCTTGGCAAGCGGGAATGTTTTTTTGAACGCGAGAGTGCTTTCAGTTCTATAACATGCTGTTTAGTTTCCATGCTTTCTTTTCGGCTCCCGGGCGTTCTTTTTGGAAAGCAAACTTTATTTTCTGTTTTCGAGCATTCTTTTTGGCATGAAAACTTTCTTTTAGGCATGTCAACTTTCTTCTTGGCAATCGGGAATGCTTTTTTGAACGTGAGAGTGCTTTTCAGTTCTCTAACATGCTTTTTAGGTTCCATGCTTTCTTTTTGGCTTTCAGGCGTTCTTTTTGGCATGTCAACTTTCCTTTTGGCATATTGGTATGCTTTTTTGAATGCGAGAGTGCTTTTTAGTTCTCTAACATGCTTTTTATTTTCCATGCTTTCTTTTCGGCTTACGGGGGTTCCTTTTGGAAATAATCTTTCTTTTTTGCTTTCGGGCGTTCTTTTTGGAATTCAAAATTTTTTTTTGGCATGTCAACTTTCTTTTTGACATGCGGGAATGTTTTTTTGAACGCGAGAGTGATTTTCAATTCTCTAACATGCTTTTTAGTTTCCATGCCTTCTTTTTGGCTTCAGGGCGTTCATTTTTGAAAGCAAACTTTCTTTTTGGCTTTCGGGCTTTCTTTTTTGCATGAAAACAATCTGTTAGGCATGTTAGTTTTCTTCTTAGAAAGCGGGAAAGCTTTTTTGAACACGAGAGTGCTTTTCTGTTCTCTAACATGCTTTTTAGTTTTCATGCTTTCTTTTTAGCTTCCGGGCGTTCTTTTTGGAAAGCAAACTTTCTTTTTGGTTTTTGGGCATTATTTTTGGCATGAAAAATTTCTTTTTGGCTTGCTGGAATTCTTCAGTTTTCTAACATGCATTTTAGTTTCCATGCTTTCTTCTCGTCTTCCGAGCGTACTTTTTGGAAATCAAACTTTCTTTTTGGATTTCAGGTGTTCTTTTTGGGTTAAAAACTTTCTTTTTGGCATGTCAACTTTCTTTTTGTTATGCAGGAATGCTTTTTTGAACGCGAGACTGCTTTTCAGTTCTCTAACATGCTTTTTAGTTTCCATGCTTTCTTTTCGGCTTCCGTGCATTCTTTTTGGAAAGTAAACTTTCTTTTTGGCTTTTGAGCGTTCTTTTTGGCATGAAAACTTTCTTTTAGGCATGTTAACTTTCTTCTTGGCAAGCGGGAACGCTTTTTTGAACGCGAGATTGCTGTTCAGTTCTCTAACATACTTTTTAGCTTCCATGCTCTTTTTTCGGCTTCCTGGCGTTCTTTTATGAAAGCAAACTTTCTTTTTGGCTTTAGGGCATTCTTTTTGGAATGAAAAATTTCTTTTCGGTATGATGGAATGCTTTTTTGAACTCGAGAGTGCTTCTCAGTTCTCTAACAAGCTTTTTAGTTTCCATGCTTTCTTTTCGGTTTCCGGGTGTTCTTTTAAAAATTCAAATTTCTTTTTGGCTTTCGGGCGTTCTTTTTTGCATGAAAACTTCCTTTTAGGCATGTCAACTTTCTTCTTGGCAAGCGGGAATGTTATTTTGAACGCGACAGTCCTTTTCAATTCTCTAACATGCTTTTTAGTTTCCATGCCTTCTTTTCAGCTTGCGGGCTTTCTTTTTTGAAAGCAAACTTTCTTTTTTTCTTTCGGGCGTTCTTTTTGGCATGAAAACTTTCTTTTAGGCATGTCAACTTTCTTCTTGGCAAGTGGGAATTTTTTTTGAACGCGAGAGTGCTTTTAGTTCTATAACATGCTTTTTAGTTTTCATGGTTTCTTTTCGGCTCCCGGACGTTCTTTTTGGAAAGCAAACTTTCTTTTATGTTTTCGAGCGTTCTTTTTGGCATGAAAACTTACTTTTAGGCATGTCAACTTTCTTCTTGGCAATCGGGAATGCTTTTTTGAACGTGAGAGTGCTTTTCAGTTCTCTAACATGCTTTTTAGGTTCCATGCTTTCTTTTTGGCTTCCAGGCGTTCTTTTACGAAAGCAAGCTTTCTTTTTCGCTTTCGGATGTTCTTTTTGGCATGTCAACTTTCTTTTTGGCATATTGGTATGCTTTTTTTGAATGCGAGAGTGCTTTTCAGTTCTCTAACATGCTTTTTATTTTCCATGCTTTCTTTTCAGCTTACGGGGGTTCCTTTTGGAAATCATCTTTCTTTTTTGCTTTCGGGCATTCTTTTTGGCATTCAAACATTCTTTTTGGCATGTCAACTTTTTTTTTGACATGCGGGAATGCTTTTTTGAACGCGAGAGTGATTTTCAATTCTCTAACATGCTTTTTAGTTTTCATGCTTTCTTTTCGGCTTACGGGCGTTCATTTTTGAAAGCAAACTTTTATTTTGGATTTCGGGCTTTCTTTTTGGCATAAAAACAACATTTTATGCATGTCAGTTTTCTTCTAGGAAAGCGGGAATGCTTTTTTGAACGCAAGAGTGTTTTTCAGTTCTCTAACATGCTTTTTAGTTTCCATGCTTTCTTTTCGGCTTATGGGCGTTGTTTTTGGAAAGCAAACTTTCTTTTTGGCTTTTGAGCATCATTTTTGGCATGGAAACTTTCTTTTTGGCATGTCAACTTTCTTTTCGGCTTGCTGGAATTCTTCAGTTTTCTAACATGCATTTTAGTTTCCATGCTTTCTTCCCGTCTTCCGGGCGTTATTTTTAGAAATCACACTTTCTTTTTGGATTTCAAGCGTTTTTTTTTTTTGGGTGCAAACTTTCTTTTTCGCTTGACAACTTTCTTTTTGTTATGCGGGAATGCTTTTTTGAATGCGAGAGTGCTTTTTAGTTCTCTAACATGCTTTTTAGTTTCCTCGCTTTCTTTTCGGCTTCCGTGCATTCTTTATGGAAAGCAAACTTTCTTTTTGGCTTTCGAGCATTCTTTTTGGCATGAAAACTTTCTTTTAGGCATGTCAACTTTCTTTTTGGCAAGCAGGAATGCTTATTTGAACGCGAGAGTGCTTTTCAGTTCTCTAACATGCTTTTTAGTTTCCATGCTTTCTTTTCAGTTTACGGGCATTCTTTTACTAAAGCAAACTATCTTTTTGGCTTTCGGGCGTTTTTTTTGGCATGAAAACTTTCTTCTTGGCATGTCAACTTTCTTTTTGGCATGCTAGAATGCTTTTTTGAACGCGAGAGTGCTTTTTAGTTTTCTAAAATGCTTTTTAGTTTAGATGCTTTCTTTTCGGCTTCCGGGCGTTCTTTTTGGAAAGCAAACTTTCTTTTTGGCTTTCAGACGTTCTTTTTGGATTGAAAACTTTCCTTTAGGCATGTCAACTTTCTTCTTGGCAAGCGGAAATACTTTTTTGAACGCTAGAGTGCTTTTCAATTCTCTAACATGCTTTTTAGTTTCCAGGCATTCTTTTCGTTTTCCGGGAGTTCTTTTTCGAAAGCAAACTTTATTTTTGACATGAATACTTTTTTTTAGGCATGTCAACTTTCTTTTTGGCTTGTTGGAATGTTTTTTTGAACGCGAGAGAGTTTTTCAGTTCTCCAACATGCTTTTTATTTTCCATGCTTTCTTTTCGGCTTCCAGGCGTTCTTTTTGGAAAGCTAACTTTCTTTTTGGCTTTCGGGCGTTCTTTTTGGCAAGAAAATTGCTTTTGGCATGTCAACTTTCTTTTCGGCATGCTGGAATGCTTTTTTGACCGTGAGAGTACTTTTCAGTTCTTTACCATGCTTTTTAGTTTCAATGCTTTCTTTTCGGCTTCCGGGCATTCGTTTTGGAAAGCAAACATTCTTTTTGGCTTTCGGGCGTTGTTTTTGGCATAAAAACTTTCTTTTTGGAATATAAACTTTCTTTTTGGCAAGCTGGAATGCTTTTTCGAACTTGAGAGTGCTTTTCAGTTCTCTTACATGCTTTTTAGTTTCCATGCATTCTTTTCGGCTTCCGGGTGTTAATTTTTGAAAGCATACTTTCTTTTTGGTGTGAAAACTTTCTTTTTGGAATGTCAACTTTCTTCTTGGCAAGCGGGAATGCTTTTTTGAACTCGAGAGTGCTTTTCAGTTCTCTAACATGCTTTTTAGTTTCTATGCTTTCTTTTCGGCTTCCTAGCGTTCTTTTTGGAAAGCAAAGTTTCTTTTTGTTTTTCGGGTGTTCTTTTTGGCATGAAAAGTTTCTTTTTGGAATGTAAACTTTCTTTTCAGCATCCTAGAATGCTTTTTTGAACGCGAGAGTGCTTTTTAGTTCTTTAACATTCTTTTTAGTTTCCATTCATTATTTTCGGCTTCTGGGCGTTCTTTTTGGCAAGCAAACTTTCTTTTTGGCTTTCGGGCGTTCTTTTTGCCATGAAAACTTCCTTTTTTGCATGTCAACTTTCTTCTTGGCATGCGGGAATGCTTTTTTAAATGCGAGATTGCTTTTCAGTACTCTAAATTGATTTTTAGCTTCCATGCTCTCTTTTCGGCTTCCTGGCGTTCTTTTTTGGAAGCGAACTTTCTTTTTGGCTTTAGGGTGTTCTTTTGGGCATGAAAACTTTCTTTTCGGCATGCTGGAATTCTTTTTTGAATGCGAGAATGCTTCTCAATTCTCTAACATGCTTTTTAGTTTACATGCTTTCTTTTCGGCTTCTGGGCGTTCTTTTAGGAAAGCAAATTTCTTTTTGGCTTTCAGGCATTCTTTTTTGCATGAAAACTTTCTTTTAGGCATGCCAACTTTCTTCTTGGCAAGCGGAAATGTTTTTTTGAACGCGATAGTCCTTTTCAATTCTCTATCATGCTTTTTATTTTCCATGCCTTTTTTTCGGCTTGCGGGCGTTCTTTTTTGAAAGCAAATTTCTATTTTTCTTTTGGGCGTTCTTTTTGGCATGAAAACTTTCTTTTATGGATATCAACTTTCTTCTTGGCAAGCGGGAATGTTATTTTGAACGCGAGTGTGCTTCTCAGTTCTATAACATGATTTTAAGTTTCCATGCTTTCTTTTCGACTCCCGGGCGTTTTTTTGGAAACCAAACTTTCTTTTCTGCTTTCGAGTATTCTTTTTGGTATGAAAACTTTCATTTAGGCATTTCAACTTTCTTCTTGGCAAACGGGAATGCTTTTTTGAAAGCGAGAGTGCTTTTCAGTTCTCTAACATGCTTTTTATCATTCCATGCTTTCTTTTTGGCTTCCGGCCGTTTTTTGACCAAAGCAAACTTTCTTTTTGGCTTTCGGGCATTCTTTTTGGCATGTCAACTTTCTTTTTAGCATGCTGGTATGCTTTTTTGAATGCGAGAGTGCCTTTCAGTTCTCTAACATGATTTTTAGTTTCCATGCTTTCTTTTAGGCTTACGGGCATTCTTTTTGGCATGCAAACCTTCTTTTTGGCATGTCAGCTTTCTTTTTGATATGCGGGAATGCTTTTTAAACGCGAGAATGATTTTCAATTATCTAACATGCTTTTTAGTTTTCATGCCTTCCTTTCGGCTTCCGGGCGTTCATTTTTGAAAGCAAACTTTATTTTTGGCTTTTGGGCTTCCTTTTTAGCATGAAAACAATCTTTTAGGCATGTCAATTTTCTTCATGGAAAGCGGGAATGCTTTTTTGAATGCAAGAGTGCTTTTTCAATTCTCTAACATGCTTTTTAGTTTCCATGCTTTCTTTTCGGCTTCCGAGAATTCTTTTTGGAAAGCAAACTTTCTTTTTGGCTTTCGAGCGATATTTTTGGCATGAAAACATTCCTTTCGGCATGTCAACTTTCTTCTTGGCAAGTGGGAATGCTTACTTGTACGCGAGAGTGCTTTTTAATTCTCCAACATGCTTTTTAGTTTCTATGCTTTCTTTTTGGCTTCCAAGCGTTCTTTTATGAAAGCAAACTTTCTTTTTGCCTTTCAGGCGTTCTTTTTGGCATGTCAACTTTCTTTTTGGTATGCGGGAATGTTTTTTTGAATGCGAGAGTGCTTTTCAGTTCTCTAAGATACTTTTTAGTTTCCACTGTTTCTTTTCGGCTTTCGGGCGTTCTTTTTGGAAAGCAAACTTTCTTTTTGGCTTGCTGGAATTCTTCAGTTCTCTAACATGGATTGTAGTTTCCACGCTTTCTTCTCGTCTTCCGGGCGTTCTTTTTGGAAATCAAACTTTCTTTTTGGCTTTCAGGCATTCTTTTTGGGTTGCAAACTTTCTTTACGGCATGTCAACTTTCTTTTTGGTATGCGGGAATGCTTTTTTGAACGCGAGAGTGCTTTTCAGTTCTCTAACATGCTTTTTAGTTTCCATGCTTTCTTTTCGGCTCCGTGCGTTCTTTTTGGAAAGCAAACTTTCTTTTTGGCTTTCGAGAGTTCTTTTTGGCATGAAAACTTTCTTTTAGGCATGTCAACTTTCTTCTTGGCCAGCGGGAATGCTTATTTGAACGCGAGAGTGCTTTTCAATTCTCTAACATGCTTTTTAGTTTCCATGCTTTATTTTCGGCTTCCAGGGGTTCTTTTTGGAAAGCAAACTTTTTTTGGCTTTCGAGTATTTTTTTTGGCATGAAAACATTCTTTAAGGTATGTAAACTGTCTTCTTGGCAAGTGGGAATGCTTTTTTGAACGCGAGAGAGCTTTTCATTTCTCTAACATGCTTTTCAGTTTCTATGCTTTCTTTTCAGCTTACGGGCGTTCTTTAACTAAAGCAAACTATCTTTTTGGCATTCGGGCGTTCTTTTCGGCATGAAAACTTTCTTTTTGGCATGTTAACTTTCTTTTTGGCTTGCTGGAATGCTTTTTTGAACGCGAGAGTGCTTTTCAGTTCTCTAAAATGATTTTTAGTTTACATGCTTTCTTTTCGACTTCTGAACGTTCTTTTTGGAAAGCAAGCTTTCTCTTTGGCTTTCGGGCGTTCTTTTTGGCATGAAAACTTTCTTTTAGGCATGTCAACTTTCTTCTTGGCAAGCGGGAATGATTTTTTGAACGCGAGAGTGCTTTTCAATTCTCTAACATGCTTTTTAGTTTCCATGCTTTCTTTTCAGCTTCCGAGCGTTCTTTTTGGAAAGCAAACTTTCGTTTTGGCTTTCAGTCATTCTTTTTTTCAAGAAAAGTTTCTTAAGGCATGTCAACTTTCTTCTTGGCAAGCGAGAATGCTTTTTTGAACGCGAGAGTGCTTTTTAGTTCTCTAACATGCTTTTTAGTTTCTATGCTTTCTTTTCGGCTTCCGGGCATTCTTTTTGGATAGCAAACTTTCTTTTTGGCTTTCGGGCTTTCTTTTCGGCATGCGACCTTTCTTTTTGGCATGTAAACTTTCTTTTTGATATGTGGGAGTGCTTTTTTGAACGTGAGAGTGCTTGTCAATTCTCTATCATGCTTTTTAGTTTCCATCCTTTCTTTTCAGCTTTCGGGCATTCTTTTTTTGAGAGCAAACTTTTTCTTTGGCTGTCGGGCGTTCTTTTTGGCATGTCAACTTTCTTATTGGCAAACGAGAATGCTTTTTTGAACATGAGAGTGCTTTTCATTTCTCTAACATGCTTTTTCGTTTCCATGCTTTCTTTTAGGCTTCCAGGCGTTCTTTTTTGAAAGCAAAGTTTCTTTTTGGCTTTCGGGCATTCTTTTTGGGTAGCAAACTTTATTTTTGGCATGTCAACTTTCTTTTTGGTATGCGGAAATGCTTTTTTTAATGCGAGAGTGCTTTTCAGTTCTCTAAGATACTTTTTAGTTTCCACTGTTTCTTTTCGGCTTTCGGGCGTTCTTTTTGGAAAGCAAACTTTCTTTTTGGCTTGCTGGAATTCTTCAGTTCTCTAACATGGATTGTAGTTTCCACGCTTTCTTCTCGTCTTCCGGGCGTTCTTTTTGGAAATCAAACTTTCTTTTTGGCTTTCAGGCATTCTTTTTGGGTTGCAAACTTTCTTTACGGCATGTCAACTTTCTTTTTGGTATGCGGGAATGCTTTTTTGAACGCGAGAGTGCTTTTCAGTTCTCTAACATGCTTTTTAGTTTCCATGCTTTCTTTTCGGCTCCGTGCGTTCTTTTTGGAAAGCAAACTTTCTTTTTGGCTTTCGAGAGTTCTTTTTGGCATGAAAACTTTCTTTTAGGCATGTCAACTTTCTTCTTGGCGAGCGGGAATGCTTATTTGAACGCGAGAGTGCTTTTCAATTCTCTAACATGCTTTTTAGTTTCCATGCTTTATTTTCGGCTTCCAGGGGTTCTTTTTGGAAAGCAAACTTTTTTTTGGCTTTCGAGTATTTTTTTTGGCATGAAAACATTCTTTAAGGTATGTAAACTGTCTTCTTGGCAAGTGGGAATGCTTTTTTGAACGCGAGAGAGCTTTTCATTTCTCTAACATGCTTTTCAGTTTCTATGCTTTCTTTTCAGCTTACGGGCGTTCTTTAACTAAAGCAAACTATCTTTTTGGCATTCGGCGTTCTTTTCGGCATGAAAACTTTCTTTTTGGCATGTTAACTTTCTTTTTGGCTTGCTGGAATGCTTTTTTGAACGCGAGAGTGCTTTTCAGTTCTCTAAAATGATTTTTAGTTTACATGCTTTCTTTTCGGCTTCTGAACGTTCTTTTTGGAAAGCAAGCTTTCTCTTTGGCTTTCGGGCGTTCTTTTTGGCATGAAAACTTTCTTTTAGGCATGTCAACTTTCTTCTTGGCAAGCGGGAATGATTTTTTGAACGCGAGAGTGCTTTTCAATTCTCTAACATGCTTTTTAGTTTCCATGCTTTCTTTTCAGCTTCCGAGCGTTCTTTTTGGAAAGCAAACTTTCGTTTTGGCTTTCAGTCATTCTTTTTTTCAAGAAAAGTTTCTTAAGGCATGTCAACTTTCTTCTTGGCAAGCGAGAATGCAAGCGAGAATGCTTTTTTGAACATGAGAGTGCTTTTCATTTCTCTAACATGCTTTTTCGTTTCCATGCTTTCTTTTAGGCTTCCAGGCGTTCTTTTTTGAAAGCAAAGTTTCTTTTTGGCTTTCGGGCATTCTTTTTGGGTAGCAAACTTTATTTTTGGCATGTCAACTTTCTTTTTGGTATGCGGAAATGCTTTTTTGAATTCGAGAGTGCTTTTCAGTTCTCTAACGTGCTTTTTAATTTCCATGCTTTCTTTTCGGCTTTCTGGTGTTCTTTTTTGAAATCAAACTTTCTTTTTGGCTTTCGGGCGTTCTTTTTGGGTTGGAAACTTTCTTTTTGGCATGTTAACTTTCTTTTTGGTATGCGGGAATGGTTTTTTGAACGCGAGAGTGCTTTTCCGTTCTCTAACATGCTTTTTAGTTTCCATGCTTTCTTTTCGGCTTCCGGGCGTTCTTTTTGGAAAGCAAACTTTCTTTTTGGCTTTCGGGCATTTTTGGCATGAAAACTTTCTAAACCACATTTTGGCACAGTCAGTCAAGGTTGAGGGGAACATCTTGCATATGGCTGATCGTGTTGCATTCTGAACTTCCATCTGGTGGACAAAGCTTTCCAGGTGACTGATAGGATCCTTTGTTCCGGAGTACTTTTCGGAGGGCATCCTAAATTTGGGGGGGAGCCCCGCCTCCCTGATTCTTTTGGAGAATGGTACATTCATCTCATCTAGGGGGTTCTTCCGGATTCCTTGGTGCTTTCCCTTCTTTAATTCCTCCAACTCTTTAGCCATTTTGGCTATCTGATTCTCTAAGCACTGGGATTTTAGTTTTTTCGGATCTGGCCACCGAGCCTTCTTTATTCAAGGTTTCTGAATCAACAATCACTTCCTTCCGCTTGGCTTTTTAGTGCCTACTTCTAGGGCTTTTTCAGGATCTGGTGTTTCCTTCTGAGTCTGGCTAGGGATCTTTCTTCTCTCCCCTTAGCCTTGCCGGGGGTTGGACCCTCCTTGGTGGAATCTCAATCGCGGACTTTACCAGTCGGGGTCTGAGATTAACTTGGCGGACTAGGTTTGGTGGAGATGGTCCTAGTCAGTCAAATACTGGTACTCGGATACTTGGGCCAATGTCTCCTATGATCCCAGATGCTTCAAAGGGGATTCCTTGAGCTATCATTCTGAGTCAGATGGCTTCTACATAGACAGCGGCCTGTTGCTCTAAAATATCTCGATCGATCTCCTGCCCAATCAGATCTCGTGGCAAAGGGCCTGCGGCAGTGACTGGAGGAGGTATTAGTGCAGGATTGTCATTCCTGGATCCTCTACTCCGTCTTTGAGCTCTTTCGGTGGAAGCAAGTGACAAGGGTCCCGATTGAGTCGGATGGGCCTGAAAAGATCGTAATCTCATCTTTCTGCTTCGTCGGATAGAGATACGATAGCTTTTCTATAAATGTTGGGAAAATACCTCCCCATAGACGGCGCCAAAAGTGTTGATGGAAAATTATCATTGGGGTGAATCTCCAAATAACAACTTTAAGGACCAAGATCGAGATAGATCCTGGTCGGAGGGGTATCACGTAGTTCGATACCAACAAGATTTCTGTCAAACAAAACTAAAACTCATCCAAGAAAAGATTAACAGGTACAATTTTATTGATAAAAACATGGATACAACTGATGAAGTTTGGGCTATGGCGATATGTGGTGGTATTCAAGGTTCTGTTAGGTGATGGAGATGGCATGCTCGTGCATGTCGATAAGTAGAACTGAAGATGAGTGTAGGGTTTGGGGAGGCAAATTTTTTATTATTTCTCTTGGTGAATATATTGTCGTATATATAGGTTCGTTGCTTGCCATGCACTCCTAAAATTTCGATCTAGGGTTTTGGCAGTCCTAAGACTTTCTTTCCTTCTAGGAGGCAATTATGTAGATGCTTTAATTATCCGAATCAAGGGATTCCTTTTTGAGAGGATTCTGGTACTAGTGGACTCCTTATTCAAATGGAATTCTTGAGAGGTGGGAAGAAGTCTACCTTTTCATTGGGAGATGAACGACCGCGTTTCATTCCCCTAACCTTGGAGCTTCAAGACCTGTCTGTCTGAACATATAAATACATAATTCTGTGAGTATTTCTTATGGTTATCTGGCGAGAGGATCCCAGGAGGTATTTGGGTTCATCTGGGTTCTCGTGTACCTCGCCTTTTGCTAGTTTGATGCTTTGTCAAAGGGGTGTCCTAATATCGGTTGTTCTCGCAGCGAGGTACCCGGTTGGATGTAGAAGTGGGATATTTCAGCTGAAGTTGTATTTGGATGCCCGTATGATATAACAGTGGGGTACCCTGCTGAAGAAGTAGTAGGGTATCCTATTGATCTAGTAACGGGATACCTGTCCGGTGCAGTAGCGGGGTACCCCATTGAGCTCCGTGATAGGATTCTGAGTTGAACTCCACGTTGGAATGTTTTAGGGCTCATCGAGATTGCTAGGTTTTGTTGGGGTTACTCCAAGGGAGGAGGTAGGTACCCAGATTCGATCCAGTATTCTTCTTTTTAGGAGTACCTATATGGTATCTCGGCCTGTGCTTCTTCCTTGTATCCGGGTGGAAAATTCTTCTTTGGTCCCTTGCCAATTTTGGTGGTTAACAATTATCAATCGGGATATCTGGAACCTCAAACTGCTACATACTCATTAAAAACCCACTAAAGAAAGGGACGTGTCCGCTTGCTAGATCTAGTTGATGTTTACAACGACAAGGTACAAGGTTGTTATATGGCTATCAAGTATCCTGATCAAGGAGCAGGTCTCCAAATTTAGTTCCATTTCATTTACAAAAACGAAAGTGCCAGGATTTCTCCTAAGTCAAGATTTCTCCTACGTCAAGATTTCTCCTGAGTCAAGATTTTTTCTGAGTCCAGATTTTTCTAAATTAATCTTTTTCTAAATCAGAAAAGTAAGCAAGATATGATTTGTTTCGACAAATGAAGATCTTTTATTAGAATGACGGGGTGCCTAACTCCCTCTTAAAGGTTACAAAAAATATATATAATAAATGAAAGAAAAATCAGGCGTCCTCCTTCTCCTCTAAGTTTTCTCCCTGACTGGCTACTCCTTACTTGGACACCTCAGTTGTAGTATCAGGCTGGATCTCCTTGGCTACTGGAACCATAGATCTAGCTGAAGCATTCTCCCCTCCCTCGGCTGCCAAACCAGGTTTGTCTGCCTAAACTTCTGGAACCCCTGTTCCAACTGCATCTTCTTCTTCTTTTTCTTCTTCCTCCTCCACTAGAATAACTTCTAAAGAAGGTCTGGAGTCCTGTGTTTGTCCTTCTTGAGTAGAGGAAGGGTCAGTCTGAGTACCAACAGGAAGGCTAGACCTCCGGCCTGGATAGGCATCATCATGTGGAGAATCTTCCTAAGCCTAATCCTCACCCGTAAGATGGGCAGCCTTCGCCATGATTTGTTCTCAGTCCCAGTTCAAGGCAGCCTGAAGATCAAAGAGAGGAAGCAAAGCCGTGGCCACCTTATAGCAGGCAGTGAAATACCCATCTTCAAAGGAAGGACCTTCTCGAGCCTCTGAATTCTGCACTGTCTCCATGAAAAGACGGTTTTCATCCTTCAACATCCTTTTCTCCCTCTTCAGGTATTCCCTCTCCTCACCCCGATGCAGGGACCGGACTGTCTTGGTATCCAGGCAGCATAGATAGCGCTGGGCCTCTACCATGGCAGCCTGCCTACCATCTTCAGATGCCTTAGCAGCCTGGAGTAGAGTGGCCACGCTCTGCTGGGCTTGAGCCAACTCCTACTGGGTATTCTCCAGCTTAGCCTGAAAAGCCCTATGTAGGCTTTCTTCAGAGTCAGCAGCTATTTTTCCATGGCCAAAGAAAATTTAAAACCCTGCAAGAAGAAGGAGAGTCAGTACCTGTAGAAAATAAAGGGGAATGACAAGAGGAAAGGTAGAAGGCTACCTCAGCCAATACAAAAGCCCCTTTGGCATCCAAAATTTTTATAGGAAGCTTCGCCATGTTCATTAAGCTCCCTCCAGGGCAGGATGCTTTGAACCGGGATACCACCTTGTTGTGGGAATCATCTCCTGACCTCGATCCCGAAGGAACATCAATGGCGAGATAAGAGGCAGGAGTAGCTTCCTTCTCTGTAATTCCAAGCTGCTCCTTAGAAGGCAAGACTATTGGAGGAGGATTAGGAGGAGTGCCCACAGCAGAAGGAGCAGCAACCTTTCTGGTCTTCCTTGGAGATTGTTCAGATGAGCCCTGTGCTTTGGCAGCTTGAGCCAATATAGACCTTATGGATTGGCGTCCTAAGGCATGAGTAGAGGGACAAGCAAGAGTCTTGACAAGCGATCCCGTAGAAGCAGAAAGAGGCAAAGGGATCTTGGTTGGAGGTTTAGCCAAAGTAGAATGAGGGATAAGGATCACGTCAGGCTGAGTGGTTGTGGCCTAGACAGTATTGGAGGGAGAATGAGGAAGATATGGAACAGAGGAAGAAGAAGGAGGCAAATCCACACCTCCTATCCCTGTCCCGGATGAAGTAGGAGAACCGATCACCAGCGGGGTAGCAGAGACTGTAAAAAATATAAAAAAAAAAAAAAATAACATAGTAAGGAAGGGAGGGTAGAAAATACACATACACAAACAAAGAAGACAGATGAAGTTTCTATACCTGGAAACGCGTAGAAGATCCTTAAAAACTTCTCTAGCCGAGCTCCTTAGAAAGGATCCAGAGTAGGATATTGCACATTGACATACCCCCTCCTTAAAATCTTTCCCGGGATTCTGAAGACAGCACCCCCTTCGCCCATTTGTCTTCAGTTGTGAATTAGGTTGGGACAGGGTACTTAAATCCCCCAATGTAGGCTGTATTCCCCCATTCTCCCTTTTAAGACAAACCACTCTTCCTTCCATGGTGGAGCATACTTCACATTCACACTAAGAATGATGAACTTTATCTCATTAGAGGCCCTCAAATAGAACTGACCCCGTTGTACTAGGTTCGCTATCTGGAATAAGTGGCGTAACTCGTCCAAGCCCGGCTCCTTTTCTATGTTGTCTCTCGCACACTGCTCCCTCTTGAGCACTAAGAAGCTCGTCAGATGTTTCCAGAAACCCGGTCAAATCTGGAGAGGTGCCAATTCAAGGAGACCAAAGCCCAGCGAAGAGTCCAGTGGAGGGGGAGCCGGACGCCGCACTCAAAAACCGCTTTGTGGATGAGAAGGACATCTTGGGGTGGGGTGTAGACATCATATCCCCGATGAGGAAGGGAGAGATCGATGTCATCCGGGATTCCAGCGTACACACGAAATCGGGAACGATACGCCCATCATTAAAAGAGGCAAAAGAACCGGTATGCACCCCGGTCAAGGTAACGACTGGTGCATCACCAACCTTCTCTACCTTGCCAACAATCCTAGTATCTTCTTCATCGCTGAGTTGAACCGGGTCCTCTGACCTATTGTGGAAACCCAACCCAATTCTTTTTGGTATAAAAACTTTCTGTTAGGCCTGTCAACTTTGTTCTTGGCAAGAGGGAATGCTTTTTTGAATGCAAGAGTGCTTTTCAGTTCTCTAACATGCTTTTCTGTTTCCATGCTTTCTTTTCGGCTTCCGGGCGATCTTTTTGGAAAGCAAACTTTTTTTTTTGTCTTTCAGGCATTCTTTCTGGCATGCAAACCTTCTTTTTGGGATGTCAACTTTCTTTTTGGTATGCGGGAATGCTTTTGTTAACCTCTAAAATGGGCGAAGGACTAAGATGAATTTTCTACCCAGATACGTGGAAGAGACACATGCCGAGATATCATCTAGCTACTCCTTGAAAGAAGAATACTTGATCAAATCTGGATACCTACCTCTTTCTTTAGATCAAGCCAACAAGCCCAGCAATCTTAATAACCCTTAAGTAGCCCGACGCGGAGTTCTACTCTAAATCCTGTCATAGAGTTCGACAAGGTACCCCGCTACTACACCATACATCAACTAGGTTCCCAACCATTAAGGGGTACCCCGCTACTATACCAGACAGGTATCCTGCTGCTAAAATCAGCAGGGTACCTCACTACTACATCGGACAGGCATCCATATACTACATTTACTGAGCACCCCACTTATACATTCAGCCAGGTACCCCGCTGCAAGAACAGCCGATGTCTTATACCTCGTCAACCAAACACCTAAACAAGGAAAGCATAAAACTAGCAAGAGGCGGGGTACATGAGAACCTAAATACCTCTAGGGATCCTCTTGCTCGATAACCATAGGAAACGCTCATAGAATCTCAAATCCATATGTCCAGGCTAACAAATCCTGAAGCTCCAAAGTAAACGGGGTGCAATGCAGTCGTTCAAAATCCTGATAAGAAGGTAGACTCCTTCCCGCCGTTTTAGAATTTCATTTGAATATGGAGTCTATTTTTACTAGAATCCTCTCCAAAAGGAGTCACTTAATTCGGATAATTAAAGCTCTTACGAAATTATCTCCTAGAAGGAAAGAAAGTCTTGGGACTGCCAAAACCCTAGACCGAAATTATAGGAGTGCATGGCAAGCAACAAACCTATATATACGACACTACATTCACCAAGAAGGGATAGGAAATTGGCCTCCCTAAACCCTACACTCGTTTTTAGTTCTACTTATCGACAGACACGAACATGCCATCTCCATCACCTAACAGAAACCTAGACTACCGTCACATATCGCCACCATCCAAATTTTATCAGTTGTATGCATATTTTCATCAATAAAATCACATCAGTTAATCTTTTCTTGTATCAGTTTTATTTGGCTTTGATAGAAATCTTGTTGGTATCGAACTACGTGATACCCCTTTGACTAGGATCTATCTCGATCTTGGTCCTTAAAGTTGTTATTTGGAGATTTACCACAGTGATAATTTTCCATTAACACTTTTGGCGCCGTCTGTGGGAAATATCTTCCCAACATTTATCGAGAAGTTGTCTTAGTTCTACTTGGTGAAGCAGAAAGATGAGACTACGATTCTCTCCGGCTTATCTAGCTCTATCAGGACCCTTGTCACTCACTTTAACCGAAAGAGCTCAAAGACGGGTAGAGGATCTAGGAATGATAATCCGGCACCAATACCTCCACCAATCACAGCCGCAAGCCCCTTGCCTTGAGATCCGATTGAGCAAGAGATCAATCGGGATAATCTGGAGCAACAAGCTATTGCCTAAGTAGAAGCCATCCGACTCAGAATGATAGCCCAAAGAATCCCCTTTGTAGCAGCCGGGATCACATGAGACATTGGCCCAAGTATCCATGTACCAGTGTTTGACCGACTAGGTCCATCTCCACCAACCCCGGTCCGTTAGGTTAATCTCAGACCCTGAATGGTGAAATCCGCGATTGAGATTCCACCGAGGAGAGTCCAACCCCGGCAAGGCCAAGGGGAGAGAAAAAAGAATCACAGCCGGACACAGAAGGAAGTGCCAGATCCTAAAAAAGCCCCAGAAGTAGGCACTAAAAAGCCAAGCAGAAGGAAATGGTTGTTGATTCAGAGACCTCGGATGAAGAAGGCTCAGTGGCTCGATCTGGAAACGCTAAATCTAAGCGCCTAGAAGATCAGATGACCAAAATGGCTAAGGAGTTGGAGGAGTTAAAGAAGGGAAAGCATCATAGAATCCGGAAGAACCCTCTAGGTGAGATGAATGCACCATTCTCCAAAAGAATCAGGGAGGCCGGACTACCCCCCAAATTCAGGATGCCCTTCGAAAAGTATTCCGGAACAAAGGATCCCATTAGTCACCTGGAAAGATTTTTCCACCAGATGGAAGTCTAGAATGCAACATAGTCAGCCATGTGCAGAATGTTCCCATCGACCTTGACTGATTGTGCCAAAATGTGGTTTAGGAAATTGCCACCAGGTAGTGTTGACTTTTTTTCTGAAAGATCTTCTGAAAGCCAAAAAGAATGTCTAGAAACTAAAAAGCATGCTCGAGAAATAAAAAACACTCATGTGTTCATTAAAGCATGCTCGCGTACCAAAAAGAAACTTTGCATGCCAAAAAGAACTGCCGCCAAAAAGAATGTTTGGAAACTAAAAAGCACGCTCGAGAACTAAAAAGCACTCTCGCCTTCTAAAAAGCATGCCAGCATGCCCAAAAGAACACCGAAAAGCCAAAAAGAACGTTTAGAAACTAAAAAGCATGCTAGAGTACTAAACAGAACTCTCGGGTTTAAAAAACCATGCCTGCATGTCAAAAAGAACGCTCGAAAGCCAAAAAGAATGTTTAAAAACTAAAAGGCATGCTTGAGAACTAAAAAGCACTCCCGCGTTCCAAAAAGCATGCCTGCATGCCAAAAAGAAAGTTTTCACGTCAAAAAGAATGCTGGAAAGCCAAAAAGGACATTTAGAAACTAAAAAGAACACTTGAGTACTAAAAATAACTCTCGCGTTAAAAAAGCATGCTTGCATACCAAAAACAATGCCTAAAAGCCAAAAAGAATGTTTAGAAACAAAAACGCACGCTCAAGAACTAAAAATCACTCTCGCATTCCAAAAAGCATGAACGCATTCTAAAAAGAAAGTTTGCATGCCAAAAAGATAGCTCGAAAGCCAAAAAGAACGTGTGAAAACTAAAAGCAAGCTCGAGAAATCGAGAAATAAGAAACACTCTTGTGTTCTAAAAAGAATGCTCGTGTACCAAAAAGAAAGTTTGCATACCAAAAAGAACGCCCGAAAGCCAAAAAGAACGTTTGGAAACTAAAAAGCACACTCGGGAACTAAAAAGCACTCTCGCGTTCTAAAAAGCATGCCAGCATGCCAAAAAGAAAGTTTGCATACCAAAAAGAATGCCTAAAAGCTGAAAAGAATGTTTAAAATAAAAAAAAGCACGCTGGAGAACTAAAAAGAACTCCCACGTTCTAAAAAGCATGCTCGCATTCCAAAAAGAAAGTTTGTATGCCAAAAAGAATGTCTGAAAGCCAAAAATAATATTTGGAAACTAAAAAGCATGCTTAAGAACGAAAAAGCTCTCCCCCATTCCAAAAAGCATGCATGCATGCCAAAAAGAACGTTTAGAAACTAAAACACACACTCAAGAACTAAAAATCACTCTCGCATTCCAAAAAGCATGCCCGTAAAAGCCAAAAAGACCGTTTAGAAACTAAAACGCACGCTCAAGAACTAAAAATCACTCTCGCATTCCAAAAAGCTTGCCCGCATACCAAAAAGAAAGTTTGCTAGCCAAAAAGATCTTCCAAAAGCCAAAAAGAACATCTGGAAACTAAAAAGCCCGCTCGAGAAATAAAAAACACTCATGTGTTCCTAAAAGCATGCTCGCGTACCAAAAAGAAAGTTTGCATGCCAAAAAGAACACCCGAAAGCTAAAAAGAGCGTTTGGAAACTAAAAAGCATGCTCGAGAACTAAAAAGAACTCTTGTGTTCTAAAAAGCATGCCAGCATGCCAAAAAGAATGCCGTAAAGCTAAAAAGAACGTTCATAAACTAAAAAGCATGCTAGAGTACTAAATAGAACTCCCGGGTTCAAAAACCATGCCTGGATGTCAAATAGAACACCCAAAAGCCAAAAAGAACATTTAAAAACTAAAAGGCACGCTTGAGAACTAAAAAGCACTCCCGCGTTCCAAAAAGCATACCCGCATGCCAAAAAGAAAGTTTTCATGTTAAAACGAACGCCAGAAAGCCAAAAAGAACATTTGGAAACTAAAAAGAATGCTCGAGTACTAAAAATAACTCTCGCGTTCAAAATAACATACTTGCATGCCAAAAAGAATGCCAAAAAGCCAAAAAGAACGTTTAGAAACTAAAACGCACGCTTAAGTACTAAAAATCACTCTCGCATTCCAAAAAGCATGCACGCATTCTAAAAAGAAAGTTTGCATGCTAAGAAGAAAGCCTGAAAGTCGAAAAGAACGTTTGAAAACTAAAAAGCATGCTTGAGAACTAAAAAGAACTATCATGTTCAAAATAGCATGCCCGTATGCCAATAAGAAGTTTTGCATGCCAAAAAGATGGCTCGAAAGTGAAAAAGAACTTATGGAAACTTAAAATCATGCTTTAGAACTAAAAAACACTCTCGCATTCCAAAAAGTATGCCCGCGTGCCAAAAAGAAAGTTTGCAAGCCAAAAAGAACACTCGGAAGCCAAAAAGAAAGTTTGCATGCCAAACAAAACGCCCGAAAGCCAAAAAGAATGTTTGAAAACTAAAAGTATGGTCAAGAACTACAAAGCACTCCTTTATTCCAAAAAGCATGACCATATGACAAAAAGAAAGTTTGCAGGCCAAAAAGATCACCAGAAATCCAAAAAGAACGCTTGAAAACTAAAAACCACGCTCGAGAACTAAAAAGCACTCCAACCTAAAGAAATGGATGCTTGCATTCCAAAAAACAAGTTTGCATGCAAAAAAAATGCCAGAAAGCCAAAAGGAATCTTTGGAAACTAAAAAGCACGCTCGAAAACTAAAAAGCACTCCCGCGTTTTAAAAAGCATGCCCGCATGCCAAAAAGAAAGTTTACATGCCAAAAAGAATGCCTTAAAGCCAAAAATAACGTTTGGAAACTAAAAAGCATGCTCGAGAATTAAAAAGCACTCTTGCATTCTAGAAAGCATGCCTGCATGTCAAAAATAAAGTTTGCATCCTAAAATGAATGCTTGAAAGCTAAAAAGAATGTTTGGAAACTAAAAAGCATTATTGTGTTCTAAAAAGCATGCCCGCATGTTAAAAAGAAAGTTTGCATGCTAAAAAGAACGCTCGAAAGCCAAAAAGAACGTCTGGAAACTAAAAAGCAAGCTCGAGAACTTAAAAGCACTCTCACGTTATAAAAAGCAAGCCCGCATGCCAAAAAGAAAGTTTGCACTCCAAAAAGAACGCCCGAAATCTAAATGAACGTTTGGAAACTAAATAGCATACTCAAGAACTAAAAAACACTCTCGGGTTCTAAAACACATGCCTGCATTCCAAAAAGAATGCATGTATGCCAAAAATAACCCCTGAAAGAAAAAAAGAACATCTTGAAACTAAAAAGCACGCTTAAGAACAAACAAGCACTCCCGCGTTTCAAAAATCATGGCCACATGCCAAAATGAATGCTTGAAGGCCAAAAAAAACGTTTGGAAACTGAAAAGCATGAATGAGAACTATTAATCACTCCCACATTCTAAAAAGCATGCCCGCATGCCAAAAAGAAAGTTTGCATGTCAAAAAGATGGCCCGAAAGCCAAAAACAAAGTTTGGAAACAAAAAAGCACGCTCGAGAATTAAAAAGCACTGTTGCGTTCTAAAAACCATGCCCGCATGCCAAAAAGAAAGTTTGCATGCCAAAAAGAATGCCCGTAAGCTAAAAAGAATATTTGGAAATTAAAAAGCATGCTCGAGATCTAAAACGCACTCTCACGTTCAAAAAAAACATGCCTGCATGCCAAAAGAACTCTCGAAAGCCAAAATGAACATTTGGAAACTAAAAAGCACGCTCGAGAATTAAAAAGCACTACCGCATTCTAAAAAGCATGTCTGCATGACAAAAAGAAAGTTTACATGCTAAAAAGAATACCCAAAAGCCTAAAAGAATGTTTGAAAACAAAAAAGTACGCTAGAGAACTAAAAAGTACTCCTATGTTCTACGGTTTAAGGGCTTTCCTAGTATTTTAGTGTTTTTCTTGGGTTTAATGGTTTTCTAGGGTTTAAGGGGTTTCCTAGTGTTTTACTAAGGTTTAGTGGTTTTCTTGGGTTTAGTAGTTTTCTAGGGTTTAAGGGATTTCCTAGTTGTTTTGTGTTTTTTAGGGATTAGTGTTTTTTTATGGTTTAATGGTTTTTTAGAGCTTTGGGTGTCCCAAGTGTTTTAGTGTTTTAGTGTTTTTTTAGAGTTTAGTGGTTTCATATGGTTTAAGGGGTTTCCTAGTGTTTTGGTGTATTTTTAGGGTATAATAGTTTTCTAGAGCTTAGTGTATTAGTGATTTTCTAGGGTTTATTTGTTTTATTGGGTTTAATAGGTTTCCTAGTGTTTTAATGGTTTTCTAGGGTTTAATGGGGTTTCATTGTGTTTTAGTGGTTTTCTAAGGTTTGCTACTTTTCTAAGGTTTAAGGGGTTCACTAGTGTTTTAGTGTTTTTCTTGGGTTTGAGGGTTTTCCTAGGGTTTAGTGGTTTTCTAGGGTTTCAGGGGTTTCCTATTGTTTTAGTGGTTTTTAAAGCTCTATGAGGTGTCTTTGTGTTTTAGTGTTTTTTTTTTTTTAGGGTTTATGTGGTTTCCCAGTGTTTTGTTGGTTTTCAAGGGTTTTGTAATTTTTTAGGGTTTAGGGGGTTTCCTAGTTTTTTACTGTCTTTCTAGGGTTTAGTGTTTTTGAAATGTTTAGGTTTTTTTCTAGGATTTAGTGGTTTTTTTTTTTTGCGTTTAGGCAGTTTCCTAGTGCTTTATTGTTTTTCTAGGGTTTAGTCGTTTTCTACGGTTTGCTAGTTTCTAGGGTAAGTTCCACATTTCTTGATTGACTTATTTCGTTAACAAACAACATTTGGAGATGATTTTGTAATGGGTTCTAAGCATCTCTATGACTTCAAGAGCAATAGCGAAAGGTAAATCACTTGACTTGCTTTTTGAAGAGATTAGTTTGCACAAACACACTTCTCATGCATGGCTTAGTCTTCTTGTATTTGTGTTCATTGCTTAATGTGCGCATTCTCTTCGCACTTTACACTTGTTTTATTTTATTATTTAATTAAATGGAAGTTAATTAATTTATTAAATAATTATTTAATTAAAAACCAAAATCATTTTCTAATTAGGAAATATGTTTCTTAGTATTATATTATTATTGGTAGTATAATAAGTACAAAGACTTTATTTGGTAAGTAGATAAAAAAAAAAGAATTTATTTATCTAGTCAAATTAGGAAGTCTTTGATATAGTTACAAGTACACTAAAGAGCTGGATTAGAATTTGGAATTCTAAAGAAATCTACCTAGGGATAGGATTTAGGTCAAAAGACTTAAATCCTATTTGCTAGAAGATTTCGGTACCCTATTAATTTTAGGAAGAAAATTTCGGCCACCATATATAATATATGGTATAGAATTCGGCCACCCTAATATTTTTTAGAGAGAGTTATTTCTTTTACTTGAAAAAATAATCCAACTCTAAGAATAGTGTGAGATTTTGGCCAAAGGAAAAAAGAGAGAAGAAACGTTTTATTTTCGATAGTCCACTATTAGCTTTTACAACAAAAGGCTTTGTGCACAACTTTGATTAAGGTTCATACGAGTTTCAATCAAAAGATTGAGAATTCAAAAGTGACCGAACGTTATTCGTTTTCTCTTGAAAGTTTATTATGACGAACAAAGAGAAAAAGTTTTTTGTTATCCATCCTCAGGTACACAATTCAAAGAAAGGGAGCCCTTCCTCCTAGGTGATTCACCTTCGTGATTGGATTGGAAGGTCTTGTGGATTACTATCGACGTAACGTCAATCGTCACGTGGAAAAAGGTACGATACCCTTTTGTTATATATTAATTAATTAAGGGTTAATGGTCATCTTTAAAAAGGAAAATTTTTTGTAATATACATTTAAACTTTTCGCTTCCACAGCATGTTTTTCCCTACAATTGGTATCAGAGCCTCAGTTGTACCCTTGATTAATTAATGCACCCTTGATTAATTAATGTATATAAATACGTGGATCTTTTTCTTTTTATTATTAATATTCATCTTTTAGAAAAAGATGGCACTCTAGGTATTCATATATATAATTATATGTGGAATGTATGGATTTATATATGTTATTTGAATATGATTTGTCGTTGCTCGATTTTGGTCCTAGAATTTCAATGTATTTTTTGTTACAAAATTGTAACAAGAAGGGTGGCCTATTATCATTATAAGGTCTCGTAAATTTATTGGCTTATTTCGTGAACAAACCACATTTGGGGTTTGATGTAAGGGTAGCTTAGGCTTGTGATGGTTGTTGCTTTGTACAACCAAGACCCTCTCAAGACTTCAAGAGAAGAAGCACTAAAGGTAAATTTCTAAGTGCTTACTTGCTTTGAAAAGATGTAGTTGAACACACTCACAACACATGCATAACTCGTATTCTTGTATGTTGTGTGTCTTTATGATGTGTGCATTGATGTTCATTTATCTCTCTTCTTGCATGTTTGATTTGATTGCATCTTGTGTGTCAATTGCCACGAAATGATTAGGCTTAGGATGCATCAAAGTTGTAGGGGGTGCTGTACAACTGCACTTCAAGCGCCCTACGTACAGCGTCTGTAAGGCGGTTAGAGCAAACTTGCTCTTGACCGCTCTACGACCGCCCTACGTAGAGCGGTGCAAATGTTCAATTTTTTAATCGCCTGTAAACCGCCCTACAACCGCCTTACATAGAACGGGTGTAGGCCGGCTCTCAAAATCCCAAGAGCAACCACCCCTATTTTGCTTGATTTTTGCCCTACACATGCAGCAGTCATGAAGAACTTGTTCTTCAATTCCTAGGTGAACCGCCTTACAACCACCCTACGTAGAGCGGGTGTAAGGCAGTCAAGGCAAATTTTTTAAAAACTTGTCTAAACATCATATCATCATTTTGCCACCATATATATATGCTACTTTGACTTTAGGTCAGTTTTAAGAGAGTCCAAATCATATTTTGACTTAGCATTTTTCCAAAGAGAAAAAATCACTAAAGAACTCTCCTTTGATTACTCAAACATATATCCAAGTGCATCAAACATCACCTAGCAATCATCCATGATCATCTAGGTGTCATCTATGCTTGGTTCTTATTCAACACACTTAGCTTGGTAAGTTGGTCACTAATATCTTACATAATTTGTGTCTTTCTTAACAAGCAATCTCATTTATCACTTGCATGGTTATGCCTCTATTGAGTTATTCAACACTTCCTAAATCTTTTTAGGGATATACTTTACAAACTGCAATGTACATTCTAAACAATGTACCATCTAAGTCTGTTCCTCAAACACCACATGAGTTATGGACTGGGCAAAAACCTAGTTTACAACACTTAAGGATATTTGGTTGTCCTACGCATGTGTTAAAAGGAGAGGTAGAAAAGACGGAGTCCCGTTTGAAAACATGCATATTTGTGGGGTATCCAAAAAGAACTAAAGGATATTATTTCTATAGTCCTTTAGATCTTAAAGTATTTGTATCGACAAATGCTAAATTTTTGGAAGGGGACTATATGAATGATTTTGTGCCTAAAAGTAGAATTGTCCTGAATGAGATGTCAGGAGATACAATTCCACAAGAGGTTTCACAACCTAACCCAATTGTAAGTGCTACACCACTACAAGATCAACAACCTACCATTCCTCGTCGTAGTAGGAGGGTTAGTAATCAACCCGAGAGATACATTGGTCTAGGAGAAACAGTGGAGAATCTCCCAGATGACGATGATCACTACATGTATAAGGAAGCAATAGAGGATGTTGATTGTCGCCATTGGCAAAAGGCAATGCAATCTGAAATTGAATCTATTTTCAATAACAAATTATGGTCTCTTGTAGACTTACCTAAAGGGAAAAAACCCATCAGGTGCGAATGGATGGAAAAGTGGAAACCTTCAAAGCTAGATTAATAGCTAAATGTTACACACAGAAGGGAGGTATCGACTAAGAGGAAACCTTCTCTCATGTGGCCAAGCTTAAATCCATTAGGATACTCTTATCCATTGCAGCATCTCTAGACTTAGAGATTTGGCAAATGGACGTTAAGACAGTTTTCCTTAATGGAAGTCTTGACGAAAGATATATGATGCAACCAGAAGGATTCAACGAAAAAGGCCAAGAGGAAAGGGTATGCAAGTTGCAAAAGTCTATATATGGACTAAAGCAAGCATCTAGATCCTGGAACATAAGGTTCGATCAAGTTGTGAAAGGTTTTGCATTTATTCAAAACCTTAACGAACCCTATGTATACAAAAGGATTAAAGGAGACAAGTTGATTTTTCTTGGAGGAGGAGCAGTCATATGGAGGAGTATCAAGCAATCCTGTATTGCTGATTCCACCATAGAAACTGAGTATGTTGCTGCATGCGAATCCGCCAAAGAGACCGTTTGGCTTTGCCAATTCTTGATTAACTTGAAAGTGGTTCCCAATGCAAATAAGCAGATCACTATTTACTGTGACAACAATGGAGTAGTGGCTAATTCGAGAGAACTAAGAAGTCATAAGAGAGGAAAACATATTGAAAGGAAGTAACATCTTTTAAGGGAGATTGTGCATAAGGGTGACGTGATGGTTACCAAAATCCTGTCAGCAAAAAATCTAGCAGATCCCTTCACAAAGGCTCTACCTCATAAGAGTTTTGATGAGCACCTAGAGAACATGGGAATTAGAGATATGACACAATTGCTATAGTGCAAGTGGGAGATTGCTAGCATTATGCTCAATAGCAAGAGTGTAATATTGTTTTTTTTGGATAAGTAAATAGTATCATAGAAAGGGAGAAAGAATGTACAAATACAAGGGGCATACCCAGGAAACAAAGCAAGAGCTAAACAAAGGCTCAAAACAAGCTCAAACACACTAGCAAACAAGAAAGCAAGAGCTCGTAAAAGGGCTCAATACAAGCTCAAAGAAAAGAACAAGCAACAAACAAGAGCAAAGCATTAAAATTAATTAGCGTTAACAATCCAATTCAAAGTAATAAGTGGGTGATCCTTTATATTGATAGAGGAGAGCCGGCAGCGAGTGGTGTCAATAATTGAGCAAACAACAATCGAACTACACTTTTTGGTGCCTTCAAAAATTCTACAATTACGCTCTCTCCAAATATGATAAACAGCCACAACAAGACAAAGCTTCTTTGTGACAATAATAGGGGTGTCCACTCTCCAATGGGCAAAAGCCCAAGCAATAAAAGCATTCCAACAAAGGCCATTCCAAGGAAACCCACAATAATTCAAAAGTTGAGTCCAAATGGCTCTACTGAAAGAGCACTCAAAGAAAAGGTGTGCATGAGATTCAAGATGGGAGTTACAAAGAACACAAGTAGTAACAGCCCTAGGGTCATATTTATGAATGCGGTCATGGGTGGAGAACCTAGCTCTAACAGCCATCCAAAGGATGAAACTCATTCTCAGAATGTTTTGAGGGAACCAAACCAGCTTGAACCAAGGAACAATGGGGTAAGGGGCTTTAAGAGAAGCCAAAGTAGAAGAGGCTGAGTAAATATCATTGGAAGAAGGGATCCACCGAAGACTATCCTCTAGATTGGAGTTAGGATTGTAAGTAGGCATTCAACTTCTAATTTCAACAAGGTCAATGGACATAGCAACTGGCCATCTCCAAGAATCACCAAGAACAATGGTATTAATCACTGCATTGATAGGGAGGCCAGAAAAAGTGTAATGATGTTATTGACAATCTTTTCATATTAATAAAGTGATTTTTGGTTTAACAAATCTTATTGCATTTATAGTTTAATTATTATAATTGTCAAAAGTAAATAATCTTAAGGTCAAAAGACTATAAGAAATAAAGAATTGTTTGGACATCTGGATATGTATGAGGTAGACACAATTCTTTAGTTAGTCTTAAATATTGTTCACAACTTAAGATAAAGGTTGGGCACCTTTACCTTGTTAAAGTTGTAGATTCTTTTGCTAGCATTTGATTGAGATCAAATGTGATAAGATGAGTCTAATATCATCAAAGTGTCTTTACGTAAAAGAATCTAGTGCACTAGGTGCATTGAATAGGATCACAATGAAATACGTTATCTAGAACCATCAGTGGATAAAAGTTTTTATTACGAGGGCAATCAGAGAGGCTATCTTTATCTTAAGATAAATGAAGGACTTATGGTTGCAAGTGTTATCATTTGAGCTATCAATGAGTACGATTATATAGTGTAGTCTATCCTCGATAGTTTGGTGGTATTCATTTGCTAATCGATAGAGGACTTAATTTATAGATATAGAAATCATGGCTCTATTTATTAAAATGAGAGTATAATATTATCATATGGATATTTTGAGGTATTGGATATTAAATCTTAACGATGAGTTTTCAATAGCGTCTATTAAAACATGGCTTTTGGAGAAGTCAGAATATCCAAGTTCAAAATGTGGTTATATGAGTAAATATGGTAACTAGTAGAGCTATAAGCGGTCTATGAGATCTGGGTGATTACTGATATTATTCACGAGGAAACAATATCTCCAATAAGATTGTCTAGGGTATGAATGAGAAACATTTACTTATTCTATCTTTATTTAAGAGTACAATTTTAGCTCTTTAGTGGTATGAGCTAAAATTAATAGATCCAACCCAAGTGAATCATTTGTTGATTGTGATTGGGTTATGTCTATTGAAGCTTAAATTTAAATAGCCCGCCAAGATCCTCAATATACACGGACTTGCCTAGATCACTTGATATATTCTACCGAACTAATTTGTTGGTCCGTCTAGAATTGTAATTAATACATTAAGAATATAATTTCCATATTATTTATTTTATGGGCTGTTAATTTATATTAATGTATTAATGTATTAATGAAAGACATGTGGACTTATTTCTTTTAGTAAGAATGGGTCTAGGTCACATGTGGGCTTTTTATTAAAGTCCTATTGATTTAACAAAATAAGAAAAATAATATAATGCACGTGTATACACATGGGCGGCAAGGTTAATTAATTCAGCCTATTATATTGTTCTATTTTGTTATTTAGTTAAGTGGAAGTTAATTAATTTATTAATTAATTATTTAATTAAAAATCAAAATCCTTTTCTAACTAAGAAATATGTTTCTTAGTATTATACTATTATTGGCAATATAATAAGTATCAAAGACTTTATTTGGTAAGTAGATAAATAAAATGAATTTATTTATCTAGTCAAATTAGGAAGTCTTTGATATAGTCACAAATACACTTAAGAGTTGGATTAGGGTTTGGAATTCTAAAGAAATCTACCTAGGGTTAGGATTTAGGTCAAAAGACATAAATCCTATTTGGTAGAGGATTTCGGCCACCCTATTAATTTTAGGAAGAAAATTTCGGCCACCGTATATAATGTATGGTATAGAATTCGGCCACCCTATTTTTTTTAGAGAGAGTTATTTCTTTTGCTTGAAAAAATAATTCAACTCTAAGAATAGTGTGAGATTTCGGCCAAAGGGAAAAGAGAGAAGAAACGTTTTATTTTTGATAGTGCACTATTAGCTTTTACATCTAAAGGTTTTGTGCACAACTTCGATTAAGTTTCACGCGAGTTTAGATCAAAAGATTGAGAATTCAAAAAGTGACCGAACGTTCTTCGTTTTCTCTTGAAAGTTTATTGTGACTAACAAAGAGAAAAAGTTTTTTGTTATCCATCCTCAGGTACACAATTCAAAGAAAGGGAGCCCACACTCCTAGGTGATTTACGTTCGTGGTTAGATTGGAAGGTCTTGCAGATTACTATCGACGCAACGTCAATCATCACGTGGAAAAATGTACGGTACCCTATTGTTATATATTAATTTAATTAAGGGTTAATGTTCATCTTTAAAAAGGAAATTTTTTTGTAATATACATTCAAACTTCTCGCTTCTGTCGCGTGTTTTTCCATACACAATCAATGTGTGACCAACGCATTCAATGCAAGATTTCCTTGCAAGTTAGCATTTAATATGTTATTAAGTGGTTTGATAGAAATAAATGTGTTTGAAAGAAACATAACTATTGTTAATGGAAAATTATCACTGGGGTAAATATCCAAATAACAACTTTAAGGACCAAGATAGATCCCAGTCGGAGGGGTATCGCGTAGTTCGATACCAACAAGATTTCTATCAAAGCAAAATAAAACTGATACAAGAAAAGATTAACTGGTGCTATTTTATTGATGAAAATATGCATATAACTGATGAAATTAGGGTGGTGGCGATATGTGACGGTATTCTAGGTTTTTGTTAGGTGATAGAGATGGCATGCTCATGACTATCGATAAGTAGAACTGAAAACGAGTGTAGGGTTTGGGGAGGCCAATTTCCCATGCCTTCTTGGTGAATGTAGTGTCGTATATATAGGTTTGTTACTTGCCATGCACTCCTATAATTTCGGTCTAGGGTTTTGGCGGCCCCAAGACTTTCTTTCCTTTTAGGAGACAATTTTGTAGGAGCTTTAATTATCCAAATCAAGTGATTCCTTTTGGAGAGGATTCTAGTAAAAATAGACTCCTTATTCAAATGAAATTCTTAAACGGCGGGAATGAGTCTACCTTCTTATCGAGATTTTGAACGACTGCCTTTCACCCCTTTTACTTTGAAGCTTAAGGATTTGTCCACCTGGACATATGGATTTGAGATTTTATGAGCGTTTCTTATAGTTATCTAGCGAGAGGATCCCTGGAGGTATTTGGGTTTTGATGTACCTCGCCTCTTGCTAGTCTTATGCTTTCTTTTTTTAGGTGTTTAGTCGATAGGGTATCACGACATCGGCTATTCTTGCAGCGGGGTACCTGGCTGAATGTATAAGCAGGGTACTCAGTGGATGTAGTATATGGATGCCTGTCCGATGTAGTAGTGAGGTACCCTACTGATGTAATGGCTGGGTACCCTGTTGATTTTAGTAGCGGGATACCTGTCTGGTATAGTAGCGGGGTACCCTTAATAGCGAGGTACCCTTAATGGCGGGATACCTAGTTGATGTATGGTGTAGAAGCAGGGTACCTTGTCCAGCTCTGTGACAGGATTCTGAGTAGAACTCCAAGTTGAGCTACTTAGGGGTTATCAAGATTGTTAGGCTTGTTGGGCTTGTTGGCTTTATCTAAAGGAGAAGGTAGGTATCCAAATTTGATCCATCATTCTTCTTTCCAGGAGTAGCTAGATGATATCTTGGCATGTGTCGCTTCCTCCCATCTGGGTAGAAAATTCTTCTTTGGTCTTTCGCCAATATTGGTGGTTAACAGAAGTCACCTTGACTTGAACACCGATGTCTTGTCGGGGTTAGAGTTGGGATTCCACTTTTGCATGAAGGATTTTCTACCTCGTATGTCTGCCTATTCATTGTCTGGTTGGGTATCACTGTTGGGAAGGATATCTCCCCTAGATACGCTCATAATCATTGTATTAGCCACTTGTCAGATGGTGATTGGCTTACGGATTTCAAAAACAAGCCGTTTTGGCACGATTAATGTGAAAATGCCACTGGCACATCTTTCAAGCACGTTGCCAGTCATCAACTCCTCATCAATTCCGGTTACCTTGTGTCTAACCACCTGTCTCTGTCTATAAATAAACCTGAATTCCTAGTTTTTTCTTCATCGTTTTCAAAATTCAAAAGCAGAAAAAACAGCCCTAGCCTTTCCTTTCTTTCCTCTTCTTACCAGCGATATTTCAAGCTTTCTTCTTCCTTCTTCAATGGCATCTCTTTCAAAACTTCCAACTCCTTCCCCAGGTCTTCTTCCCACTTCCTCTGAACTTCATCCAGATTTGCCTCCTTCACCCGACAGTCTCGATGATCTTTTCGAGGGGCGACCAAAGGCAGGTTCTCTAATACCGAGGGGAAGAAAGAGAGGTCGAGAAGAAGTGGATGATTTCGATGATGAACAAACGCTGTTACGCCGTTATTCTACAAGGAACCCATGAATCGGGTCGAGTTTCCATAATAGATCAGAGGACCCGGTCCAACTCACGGTCGAAAAAGACACTAGGATTGTTGGCGAGGTAGAGGAGGCTGGTGGTGCGCCAGTCGTTACCTTGACCGGGGTGCATACCGGTTCTTTCACCTTTTTTCATGATGGGCGTATCATTCCCGATTCTATATGCAAGGTGGAAACCCTAGTTAAGCTACGGGAGGAGTATCGGATCCCGGATGACATCGATCCCTCCCTTCCATATCGGAGATATGACGTTTACACCCCTCCACGGGATGTCCTTCTCATCCACAACGTGGCTTTTGAATGTGGAGCCAGCTCCATCTTCATCCGACCCTACGCCGGGCTTTGGTCTCCCTAGAATTGGCACCCCTCCAGATCTCATCGGGTTTCTGGAAGCATTTGATGGACTTCTTATTGCTCTGGAAGGAGTAGTGTGCGAAAGACAACATAGATAGGGAGCCGGGCTTCGACGATCTCCGCTACTTATTCCAGATAGCGAACTTAGTACCATGGGGTCAGTTTTATTTGAGGGCTTCCAATGAGATGAAGTTCATCGTTCCTGGTGCGAATGTGAAATATGCTGCACCATGGAAGGAAGAGTGGTTCGTCGTCAAGGGAGAATGAGGGAATACGACCTATATAGGGGGATTTGAGTACCCCGTCCCAACCCAAATCACAACTAAAGACAAGTGGGCGAAGGGGGTACTTTCTCCAGAATCCCAGGATATCCTAGGAAAGATTTTAAAGAGGGGGTACATCTGAAACAAATTAATGGTGTGTTCTAATATTAATCTAGAGGGGGGTGAATAGATTTTAATCAATTTTACCCAATTTTCGTGAATAGTTAAGTTTACGAAAATACCCCTAACTAGTCAATATAATAAATCAAGTGTAATATGGTGCGAAATTTAAATAACACTTGATATATACGTGGAAACCCAACCACTGGGAAAAACTACGGGCTGTATAGTGAGCCACACTCGGAACTCGAAATCACTAATTGAAATGAAGTTTACAACCTATGTAGACCTTGTCTAACACTCCGGTTAATAACCCCCTACTTCTACCACGCGGGTCTTTAAAAGTGATCCTATTCCAATTTGCTTGAGGCCTAAACAACCCTAGCCCGAAGTCTTACTTCTCAATGAAGAGATAAAAAGTCCTATGTGAATATATGATGATATTCAAAGAACAAACAAGGCTAGGGAACCTTATATGCTTATCTAGGATGATAAGATGACAATTAATGCAATCCTAGATATCAATGGCTATATGACATGTCAAACAACTTAGATAAACATAGAATATAAAAACCTAGATATCTATCAGAATACAACACTCAATCAATTCATCACAAACAATCTCTATCTAGTATTTAGCATATGATCTAAAAACATACAAGGTAATAAAGAGATGACTTGTTAAGAAAGACACTAAAATTAAATGAAGTTAGTGAGAATCTTACCAAGCAAGATGTGATGATGCAAAACCATGCATGGATGCACTCTATTTGAGCATATATGATGCAATATGAAGTTTGATGCAAAAAGGTTTAGCTTTGAGTGATTAAAGGTGAGTTCTTGTGAATTTTTCTCTTGAAATATTTTCTAAGTGAAAAATATGTTTTTAGAACTCTTAGAATTGACCTAAAATGAAAAAGGCATATATATAGGATGTCAAAATGAAGTGGCTTCATTTTGATAATTTTTTCAAAAATATGCCTTGGGCGACACACGCCCTACGTAGGGCGGGTGTATGGCGCCTCACCTGGAAAATTGAAGAACAAAAACTTCAATGCCGCTGTACGTAGGGCGAAAATGGGCGAACCAAAGGCGATTGCTCTCGGGATTTGAGAGCCTCCATTCACCCACTCTACTTAGGGTGGGTGTAGGGTGAAACATTAGCGAAAATAAATTCGTTCAGGTGCCTCGCTGTACATAGGGCGGACGTACAACGGATAGGCGCAACAGTGCATCATCATCAGTTTCAAGCGCCTCAAAACATGACCAAATGACATCGAAACCTTTTGTATGATATATCATTTGAAAGGTATGGAAGTCTACTTTATACTCCAATTTATGGAATGACATTTATATGTCCATAGAAAAAGTTATAGTCAATAGAGTGACCAAAGGTCAGAGACTGACAACAATAGAGTTGCCCTGTTTTGGTGGTTACTTTGGAGATTTCAAAACCAATCCAAACGGTCATGCAATATTACGAATAATATACCATTGGAAAGGTATGGGTTTCTAGTTTGTCAAGAATTTTACAAAACCCAATTTAAATCATTCTATAAAAAGTTATGGTCACAAGACCATACAAAGGTCAGTTTTGAAAAATATTTAAAACATTAAAATCTAATATTTTGAAACTAGACACTTTACTCCAAACAACCAAACCAAAACTTACACATATCCAAGAGAAGAATGAGACCTTCTCAAATGGTCAACCATCGCGCTAAGACATGCACACCATTGTGCAAGCACGGACGTTTCCGATCACACAAACGGAAACGAATTACACCACACTTAAGACTATCATACATGAAGTGCAAGTGTGAGAAGTGAATGTATCCTAATGCCTAACTGTTAGGATTATGCTCAATAGCAAGAGTGTAATGTTGTAATTGACAATCTTTTTCATATTAACAAAGTGATTTCTGGTTTAACAAATCGTATAGCATTTATAGTTTAATATTATAATTGTCAAAGTAAATAATCATAAGGTCTAAAGACTATGGGAAAAGAATAATTGTTCGTACATCTGGATATGTATGTGGTAGAAACAATTCTTTAGTTATTCTTGAATAATGTTCACAATTTAAGTTAAAGGTTGGGCACCTTTATCTTGTTAAAGTTGTAGAATTCTTTTGCTAGCATTTGAGTGGGATCAAATGAGATATGATGAGTCTAAAATCATCGGAGTGTCTTCGAGCAAAAGGATCTAGTGCACTGGGTGCATTGAACTGGATCACAATGAAATACTTTATCTATAACCGTCAGTAGATAAAAGTCTTTTCATTATCAGGACAATCGGAGAGTCTATCTTAATCCTGAGATAAATGATGGACTTATGGTTGCAAGTGATATCATTTGAGTTATCAATGAGTACGATTATATCGCATAGTCTATCCTCGATAGTTTGGTGATATTCATTTGTTAATCGATAGAGGACTTCATTTATAGATATGGACATCGTGGCTCCATTTAATTAAATAAGAGTATAATATCATCATATGGATGTTTTGAGGTAATTGGATATTAAATCTCAACGTTGAGTTTTCGATAGTGTTTATTGAAAGCATGGCTTCTGGACAAGTCAAAATATCTAAGTTCAAAACGTGGTCATATGAGTAAATATGGTAACTTGGAGAGTTATAGGCGGTCTATGAACTCTTGGCGATTACTGATATTAATCACGAGGATACACTATCTCCAATATGATTGTCTAGGGTATGAATGAGGAACATCTTCCTTTTCTATCTTTATTTAAGAGTTCAGTTTTAGCTCTTTAGTGGAATGAGTTAAAATTAATGGATCGGACCTAAGTGAATCATTTGTTGATTGTGATTAGGTTATGTCTATTGAAGCTTAAATTTAGATGGCCCGCCAAGATCCCCAATCCACACGGACCTGCATGGATCACTTGATATATTCTACCGGACCAATTTAAGGGTTCATCTAGAATTGCATTTAATATATTAAGAATATAATTTGCACATTATTTTAGTAATGGGCTGCTCAATTATATTAATATATTAATGAAAGACATGTGGGCTTGTTTCTTTTAGTAAGAATGGGTCGGGTTCATATGTGGGCTTTTTATTTAAAGTCCAATGGATTAAATGAAATAAGAAAAATAATATTTTGGCCCATTTACTCTAAGTGGGGCGGCAAGGGTTAGTTTAACCTAATATATTATTTTGTTTCATTGTTTTAATTAAATAATAATTAATTAATTTATTAATTAATTGTTTAATAAAAGAAACAAATCTTTTCTAATCAGGAAATATATTTCCTAAAAGTAAAATTAAAAGACTTGTTTGATAAGGAAATAAATAATTAGTTTTATTTATTTAATCAAATAAGAAGTTTTTTTTTATCTAGTCAAAATGAAAGAATAAAAGATCTATGAGTTGGATTAGGGTTTGATGTCTTAAAAACTAGATGGAAATTAGGGTGCAACATAAGCCTATGGTGGGCATGTGATTTCGGCAACCCTAGTTATTTCTAGGTTAGGATTTCGGCAACCCTAATAATAAAAGAAAAGAAGAAGCAAACTTAGGCCACCTATATATTGACAAGTATAGAATTCGGCCACAAGGATATGGGTTCATGATACAAATTTCTTCTTCTTCTCAATTCATAGAAAGCTTTTTATTCTACTAAAACAAAAAGGAGTGTTAGATTATTCTTTGATAGTATACTATTTGCTTATTCATCAATAAGCTTATGTATAGGATATCGATCTAGGTTCACACGAGTTTCGATCATTAGATTGAGAACTCAAAAGTGACCGGAATAATCTTAGTCATTATTTTGATTGTTTTTGTGACTAACAAAGAAAAGAAAAGTTTGTTTTGTCCATTCACAGGTTTGCAATTCAAAGAAAAGGGAGACCACGCTCCTAGGTGATCCACGTTCGTGCTAGGATTGAAGATCTTGAGGATTACCATCGACGTAAGTCAATCGGATCACGCGACAAAAGGTATTCTACTTTTTGTTATTGTATATGTATGTTTAATTAATTAAAGGGTTTAAGGTTCATAAAGGAATTTTTTTTTTAAAAGTCACTAAATCTAATTTTTAGTATCGCTTCCGCTGCGTGTACTTCTTTGGTATTTTTCCTAACACTAACATGTCATGGCATTTCAATGAATTAAATGCATCAAATAAACATGCATGAAGAGATATTCAATAACATGAATGCACACATATAAAAACACACAACATACAATTATTAGAGATATGCATGAGTTGTGAGTGTGTGCAACTAGATCTCTTTAAAGCAAGTTAGCACAAGAATATACCTTTGGTGCTTATCAACCTTGATGTCTTGAACAAGGGCCTTTGATCTTGATCCTCAATCACCTAAACTACCCTTACAATTCAAACCCCAATTGTGGTTTGTCGATGAAATAAGTCAATCACAATATGGGAATCCTTACAACATTAATGTGCAATATCCTATTCTGGATCCCTTCGAAGGAGCCCGGCTAGAGAGGTCTTTGAGGATCTCCTTCGCGCTTCCAGGTATAAAAACTTCATCTGTCTTCTTTGTTTATGTATATGCATTTCCTACTCTCCATTTTCTTATTATGTTATCTTCTTCTTAACTGTCTCTGCTACCCCACTGATGACTGGTTCTCCCACTTCCTCTGGGACAGGGGTGTGGCTTTGCCTTCTTCTACTTCCCTTGTTCCTTCTCTCCCTCATTCTCCCTCTAACACTGCCTAGATTACAACCGGGTCTACTCAACCTGACGCAGTCCTTATCCCTTTTCCTATTTCAGCTAAGTCTCTTGCTAAGATCCCTTCACCTCTTCCTGCTCCTGCGAGATTGCTTGTTAAGACTCCTACTCGTCCTTCTACTCGTACCCCGGGATGCCAATCCATAAAGTCAATGCTAGCTCGAGCAGCCAAAGCCCAGGACTCATCAGAACAATCTCAAAGGAATACTAGAAAAGTTGTTGTTCCTTCTGCTATGGGCACTCCTCCTAATCCTCCTCCAACAGTGGTGTCTTCCAGTGAGTAGCCTAGAATTACAGAGAAGAAAGTTGCTCCTGTCTCTTATCCCACCGCTGATGTTCCTTCGGGATCGGGGTTAGGAGGTGCTACCCACGACGAGGTGGTATCCCGGTTCAAAGCATCCTGCCCTAGAGGGAGCTTAATGAGCATGGCGAAGCTTCCTACTGAAATTTTGGCGGCCAATGGGGCTTCTGTCTTGGCTGAGGTAGCATTCTACTTTTCCTCTTGTTATTCTCCTCTCTTTTTACAGGTACTAACGCTTCTTCTTCTAGCAGGGTTTTAAATTTACTTTGGCCATGGAGAAACAGCTACTCACTCTGAAGGAAGCCTACATAGGGCTTCAGGCCAAATTGGAGGATACCTAGTAGGAGCTGGCTTAAGCCCAGCAGAGCATGACCCCTTTACTCCAGGTTGTTAAATAATCTGAAGAGGGTAGGTAGGCTACCATGGTGGAGGCCCAACACTATCTATACTGCCAAGATACCGAAACAGTCATGTCATTGCGTCGGCGTAAGAAGAGGGAATGGTTGAGGAGGGAGAAAAGGCTGCTGCAAGATGAGAACCGTCTTTTAAGAGAGACTATATAGAACTTGGAGGCCTAGGAAGGTCCTTCTTTTGAGGATGGGTACTTCACAACATGCTATGAGGTGGCTACGGCTTTGCCTCCTCCATTTGATCTTCAGACGACCTTGAACTGGGATCGAGAAAAAATTATGGTGAAGGCTGCCCAGCTTGCAGGTGAGGATCAGGCTCAGGAGGATCATCCACAAGATGATGCCCATCCAGGTCAGAGGTCTAGCCTCTCTGCTGGAGTTCAAATTGACCTTCCTTCTACTCAAGAAGAACAAACACAGGACCCCGTGCCTTTTTCAGAAGTTATTCTAGTGGAGGAGGAGGAGGAAGAGGAAGAGGATGATGTAGTTGGAACCAGGGTTTCAGTAGTTGAGGCGACCCAGGATGGTTTGGTAGCTGAGGGAGAGGAAGGTGCTCCAGCTGGATCTAAGGTTCTAGCAATCGAGGAGACCCAGCATGATACTGCAGCTGTGGTGACTAGGGAAGGAGCAGTCAGTCAAACTGATAACCTGGAGGAAGAACAGAACACCTAAATCGACATTCGTGTATTCTTTTTCCTTTATATTTTTGTAGCTTAAAAATGGGGAGTTAGGAACCCCATCAATTCAATGAAACTTTTTCATTTGATGATATAAATTATATCTTATTTGCTCTTCTAATTTTGAGGGAAATTGACTTAGGAAAAACCTTGACTTAGGGGAAATCTTGTAGCTTGCATACTTGTGAACGAAAAAACTAAATTTAGAAACCTGTTCCTTGATCGGGATACTCGATAGTCACATAACAATCTTGTACCTTGTCACTGTAAACACCAGCTGGATCTAGCAAGTGAGCAGGTCCGTTTCTTTAATCGGCTTTTGATGAGCATTTAGTAGTTTGAGGTTCTAGATACCCTGATTGATAATTAAGCCTACTTTAGCTATAAATGCTCTTTGAAGAGGCAAGTCATCAGGTATCTTGGTAAGGTATCCTATTTCTTTTGATATTCTATCCTGATAAGCAATTTAGATTGCTTTAGCATCAGGCTACTCTCGGAGGTGGGTATACCTCGACCAAAGTAGCTGGAATGCCCTAAGGTCATTTCTTTATGGAGAGATGGAGAAGTAAGGAACCGGATATCTCAAAAAGGTATCCCGATCCTTCTGATGGTTTGCTCTGGTAGGCAGCTTTGGTCACTTTAGCACCAGGCTTCTCGGAGGTGGGTATACCCCGACAAAGATAGTTTGAATGCCCTAAGGTCGTTTCTTCTTAGAGAAATGGAGAAGTAAGGTACCAGGTATCCCGAAAAGGTATCCCGATCCTTCTGATGGTCTATCCTGGTAGGCAACTTAGGCCGTTTTAGCACCAAGCTTCCTGGCAGAGGGTAT